>LR738711.1:963938981-963958675 GCA_902687465.1 Secale cereale
GGACACAGAATAAAATACAATAGGATTTAAGCAACTATGGAAGATATAAAAGTGTCTAGGAACTCAGATAATTCAGGGGATAACCTAAACTTGAGCTGTTTCATTTTTCTTTTTTGTCCCCCCTTTAGTCATTCTTGGTTATCTTTTTCTAGGATGTTATGCTTATAGTTTTTACAGTATTGCCTGCCATCGCTGTTAAATTTGATGGTTTCAATCATCTGTCGATCTTTGCAGTGCTACTCTCCAGACGCTGCAATAGCGGATGGGTATTTCAGTGTTCTGGCTGAAGTTTACATGCGTCAAGAAATTCCAAAATGTGAGATCCAGAGACTTTTGAGCTTGATCCTCTACAAGGTGGTCGATCAAACAAAACTGATCCGTGACAGTGCCCTCCAGATGCTGGAGACACTCTCTCTCCGTGAATGGGCTGAAGATGATGCTGATGGCATTGGACATTATCGGGCATCTGTTGTTGGCAACCTTCCAGACTCCTACCAACAATTCCAGTACAAGCTGTCCTCAAAGCTCGCCAAGGACCATCCTGAACTCAGTGAACATCTATGCGAGGAAATTATGCAGCGCCAGCTTGACGCAGTGGACATTATAGCACAGCATCAGGTCCTCACATGCATGGCTCCTTGGATAGAAAATCTAAACTTTGTGAGATTAAAGGAGTCTGGGTGGAGCGAGAGACTGCTGAAAAGTCTTTATTACGTGACATGGAAGCATGGTGATCAGTTTCCTGATGAGATTGAGAAACTATGGAGCACTGTTGCAAGCAATACTCGCAATATTATCCCTGTGCTTAACTTCTTGATTACCAGAGGGATAGAGGACTGCGATGCCAATCCATCAGCAGAGATCACTGGTGCATTTGCTACCTACTTTTCAGTTGCCAAGCGTGTCAGTCTATACCTAGCTCGAATTTGCCCACAGCAGACCATTGATCATTTGGTCTGTGAGTTATCTCAGAGAATGCTTGAAGAAAACGAGGAACCAATCAGGCCTGGGAAGTTTGATGCTTCTGCAAATGTTGTGTTGGAGTTCTCTCAGGGACCTACTACCTCTCAGGTATCATCAGTAATTGATAGCCAGCCTCACATGTCCCCTCTGCTTGTCCGTGGTTCTCTTGATGGAGCTATCAGGAATGTCAGCGGAAACTTGAGCTGGCGGACATCGACTGTCACTGGACGAAGTGTGTCTGGCCCATTGAGCCCATTGGCCCCAGAGGTGACAAACATCCCAAACCCCTCTACAGGCCGGTCAGGCCAGCTCCTTCCAGCGTTAATGAACATGTCAGGGCCGTTGATGGGTGTCCGAAGCTCGGCTGGCCATCTGAGGAGCCGTCATGTTTCCAGGGATAGTGGAGACTACTATTTTGACACCCCAAATTCAAACGATGAATTTCTGCATCAAGGGGGCAGTGGAATTCACGGGATTAATGCTAATGAGCTCCAATCTGCATTACAGGGGCACCAGCACTTGCTTTCACGTGCCGACATAGCTTTGATTCTCCTCGCTGAAATTGCATATGAAAATGATGAGGACTTCCGTGAAAATTTGCCTCTGTTGTTCCATGTCACGTGTGTTTCAATGGATAGCTCAGAGGACATTGTGCTTGAGCATTGCCAGGATTTGCTCGTGAATCTCCTCTACTCGCTTGCTGGCCGGCATCTTGAACTGTATGAAGTTGAAAGCAGTGAAAGGGAGAATAAGCAGCATGTGGTGAGCTTGATAAAATACATCCAGTCTAAAAGAGGCAGCCTGATGTGGGAGAACGAGGATCCTACCCTTGTCCGGACTGAGCTTCCTAGCACTTCACTCTTATCAGCACTGGTGCAAAGCATGGTCAGTGCTATATTTTTCCAGGGGGATCTTCGGGAGACATGGGGTGCTGAAGCACTTAAGTGGGCCATGGAGTGCACATCCCGTCACCTGGCCTGCCGATCACACCAGATATATCGTGCTTTACGTCCTACTGTCAAGAGTGATAGCTGCGTATTGCTTCTGAGGTGCGTCCACAGATGTTTGGGTAACCCTGTCCCGTCTGTTCTGGGGTTTGCAATGGAGAACTTGCTGACACTGCAAGTCATGGTCGAGAACATGGAGCCTGAGAAGGTGATACTTTACCCGCAGCTCTTCTGGGGCTGTGTTGCACTGATGCATACCGACTTTGTCCACATCTACTGCCAAGTACTTGAATTGTTCTGTAGGGTGATTGATCGCTTGACCTTCCGTGACCGGACAACTGAAAATGTGTTGCTCTCCAGCATGCCCCGAGATGAATTCGACGTCAATGGGTATATAAGCGACCTCCACAGGCTGGAGTCGAGGACTACCTCAGAGAGGTTGCTGTCTGTCACCGAGACCGGAAAGGTCCCTGATTTTGAAGGCGTGCAGCCGCTGGTACTGAAAGGGCTCATGTCTAGCGCCAGCCATGGGTCTGCGATCGAGGTGCTATCGAGGATCACGATACCCACATGTGATTCTATATTTGGGAATCCCGAGACAAGGCTGCTGATGCACATCACAGGTCTCCTCCCATGGCTTGGGTTGCAGCTCACCAAGGACGTATCTTCCCTAGGGTCAGCTTCGCCTCTGCAAGAACAGAACCAGAAGGCCTACTATGTGGCATCCAATATATCAGGATGGTGCCGTGTGAAATCTCTTCATGTCCTAGCCGAGGTCTTCAGATCATACTCTTACGGGGAAATCATCTCACTGGAAGACCTCTTCGCGCGCGCCTCGCCGCCGATCTGCGCCGAGTGGTTCCCGAAGCACTCGTCCCTGGCCTTCGGGCACCTCCTCAGGCTCCTGGAGAGGGGCCCTCTGGACTACCAGCGGGTGGTGCTCCTGATGCTCAAGTCGCTGCTGCAGCAGACCCCCGTGGACCCGTCCCAGATCCCCCAGGTGTACAACGTGGTGTCGCAGCTGGTGGAGAGCGCGCTGTGCGCGGAGGCGCTCAACGTGCTGGAGGCGCTGCTGCGGAGCTGTGGCGGCGGCGGCACGGCCGGCGGCGACGACAGCCTGGGGCTGTCGGGCGAGAACGGTGGCGGCCATGGGGGGATGATGATGGGGGAGAAGGTCCTCGAGCGGATGCTGCTCCCGCAGTCGTCGTTCAAGGCCCGGAGCGGGCCGCTCCAGTACGCCGCCGGGTCGGGGTTCGGGTCCATGATGGCGGCCCAGGGCGTCGGCGCCGGGAACGCCGCCCCCGTGGACACCGGGCTGGTCGCGCGGGACGTGGCGCTGCAGAACACCCGGCTGCTGCTCGGGCGCGTGCTTGACACCTGCGCCCTCGGCCGCAAGCGGGACCACAAGCGCCTGGTGCCGTTCGTGGCCAACATCGGGTAGCGGCGCAGGGTCATGCTGTTGTTGTTTGTCAACTCAATGTGGCTGTTGTACATCTATATCTATAGGAGCTAAAGATGATGGTGGTGGTGCATTCCAGGCGACAATTCGATGAGATGAGCTATGAACCGGGCAAACTAAAATTTTGAATTTTGAAACCTGTATTTACATATCCTGCGGCCGGACGCGTAAGGCCTAGCTGCGGAGTTGATGATGGTATATGGATGGATGTTAGCTGTAGACTCTAGTTGAGCTCAGTGTACAAAGTTTTTTTTTTTGTTCTTCCTTGTTTTGGCTGGAGCTGCATGTGTAAATCTTTCCCTTTTTGTTATCTTTGCTATGTGAAATGATGATGATAATCCCAAATGCAGAGGGACTGCATGTGTTGGACCCTTGATCTATCTATCTTTTCCTGCCTTGTTATTTTTTCATGTGATTATCTCTGAAGAGTGACAACAAGCTCACAATATTCAATGCGTTTGCTAGTGCAGAACAAATGTACCTACAAATCAGCGCATTTTTTTTTTAAATTCGAATTTTAGAAAATTAATCTAGATAATGGAAAATATAGGTCAGAATGCATGTACGTTTTTTTTTTGGAGAAATCAACTACATTTTTTAAACTTGAATAATGTTAATTGAAAATCTAGATAAAAGAAGATATATTGTAGAATAGATGTACGCAAATTTCTTTCAGGCAAATCAGCGTTTGATTTTTTGAATTCATTTTTTTTAATTTGTAAACCTAGACAAAGAAAATATAGTTCAGCTGATTTTTCTGAAAGAAATTTCAAATTGGCATAGTTTTCAGTTTGAAAAAACTAGACTGCTCAATCAGAAGGATCCCACTCTCCCCGTGATAATATGCATATGCCATGGCAAATTTATATTCCCCGCATATTTTTCTTAATTAGAACAGGATAAATGAGAACATATACATGAACATTGCTATTCCCCACATGAACATTTTTTTGAAACGTGCAAACATTTTTAAAATGCAGCTTACATTTTTTAATTACACAGATATTTTGAACAATGTTTAAGCATTTTTTTGAAATGTCGCATACTTTTTAATGTAACACATGAAGACTTTTTAAAGAACATTTCATTTATTCCAGCGGGGAATAACATGACAGGTTTTTAGTTTTCGTTTCTTTCTTTCTTGGGATGCGCAAACATCGTGTTATTACTTATTCTTGGGGGTGTGGTTACTGCAGTTATCTTATGATTATAATAAGTGGAGGGCGTCAGTTCAAATCCCCCAGCCTTTATTTTCTATTCTTGTTTCTTGCGGCAACACACTATGCTGACAGGTGCTCAATTAAAGTGCTGACAGGTGCTCAATTAAATAAAAGCCAAGGGTAATTTCTGCAAAAAAAAATGGCTCACCTAACACCTCCGTACTCAGAGTCACTTACATGTGGGCCGCATTCATGCCGACGCGTCACATGAGCACGAGATACGGCTGGATACGAAAGAAGTGAACGTATATGCACGCATAGACAAGTTATATGACTGGAATGACGTATTTTTTTTAACTTTTAGCACTAAATTGAACATCACATGCAAGTTCTACGACCGCCACTAATATTACCTCTTTTCAGAAAGATACTCCAGATATATTATAAAAGTTCATCGTAAGTACAAAACATCTCAAACATAATAAAAATTATATCAAGATTTCAAGACCATCGAACAACGGTGTGATAATAAAAACTACAGCTGCCGACGCGTTGCTGTCCCCGCTCCTCTACCGGAGCCGGCTTTCACAATAAAATCATGACATTTTGTACGTGCCTTGAGTCAAACTTCTAAAATGTTGACTATGGATATATATCATTCAGACAACCTCATGTGTAGATTCGTGGAGCCGTATAGTGTCCTTGGGTTTTTATACGTATACCATAATACATACATCAAGTTACACTCATGAACAGCATGTGAACGTGCAAGACGCTACTTCTATATGGTGGTTTGGATGCTCCTCCTCCTGGCAGCGACGCGAGAGAGGGGGCTTACGGGAAGACAAAATCATTATATCAAGATTTCAAGACCATCGAACAACGGTGTGATAATAAAAACTACAGCTGCCGACGCGTTGCTGTCCCCGCTCCTCTACCGGAGCCGGCTTTCACAATAAAATCATGACATTTTGTACGTGCCTTGAGTCAAACTTCTAAAATGTTGACTATGGATATATATCATTCAGACAACCTCATGTGTAGATTCGTGGAGCCGTATAGTGTCCTTGGGTTTTTATACGTATACCATAATACATACATCAAGTTACACTCATGAACAGCATGTGAACGTGCAAGACGCTACTTCTATATGGTGGTTTGGATGCTCCTCCTCCTGGCAGCGACGCGAGAGAGGGGGCTTACGGGAAGACAAAATCAGTCGGTAGACGGTAACCATTTTCCTTCTAAAAATGCAGAATTGCAACGTCTTAATCGTTTGAGGTAGACGTGTGTGGAAGGAGTAAAAAGAAAGAGACACGTGTGGAAGGAAGGAAGAGATGAGGGAGGAGCGGGACCACACGGGCGCACGTGTGGCACGAGTCGGAGAAGAGCTTTCCAACTATAAATTGAGGCGGCTTCCTCATTACCCTTCCACACCCTATACCCTACCCTGGAGAGGTCGAGGAGGAGGAGGAGGAGGAGCTGAGCTAATAGGCGATGGATTCCCAGGCGATGGCCGGCGACGACCGCCGGAGCACCGCCCTCAACAAGGTACCTCGCCTCCCCGTTGATCTTCTAAAACTCAATCGATATGGTTTGTTTGATAAACAAGAGCTGATTTTAATCAAACCAGCTCTCTTTATTAAAAGCTAGCTACCTAGCTATGACAGTGTGTGTTTAATCCTAGTTCAAAACTACGACACTTATTATGAATCGAAGGAGTAGTATAATTAATTAACAAGTGAGCCTACTTTCCTTTTCTTTTCAGCAGGCGCCCAAAGAGCAATCGGCGCCCAAAAAGGCAGGCGCTCCGTGCGTCGTCTACTTGAAGAAAGGCACGTGCGCGGAGGGGAGCATGCGGCATGACGCCCATGGCCATGCGCCGCACCTCGCTGCAAACCATGCTCACTGAGCCTACCGTATAGCAGCAGCAGAGAGAATACTACCGTACAATACAACGTACTCCTACTAAAAAGATTGTAATAATGAACCACTGCGTGTGTGGTGGTCCTTGTGATTGCGGTTACGGTCGGTCTTCCGGGCTCCTCAAGTTCATGGTCGTCCAGCGCAGATTCTTGCCAGCTTCTTGGGGCGGCGAGGTTAGGGTTTCTTATCGTGCATACGCGACGACGAGATTATTTGGTGTCAGGTTCAAGGGCTTCATCAGCGACGGCTGCGGCTCCAAGGCGCACAAAGACATTTTGGCTTTCGTTGATGTAAGTTCGATGCTCCATGGACCTTGCTGTAATGCCTATTATGTTTGGGATGCTTTGTACTTTCGGTGAACCTTTATAATAAATATCTGTTTTCTAAGAATAAATAAATAAATAAGTACATATTTTGTGGTGGCATGGATGTGAATCAAGCACCACCAGTGTTCCACGAGAAGAAGCTAGAAACCGTACGGTGTAGTCAGTCAATCTACTTGCTTCTTCTCCATACGTGTTAAGGGCACCTCCATAGCAAACAGGACACCGCATCCACCTGCCAGACCGGGGAGACAAGTCCGTGTACACGGGTGTGGGAGACGCCCATCCAAAGCTAGCCGCATGCTGTCCACGAGTAAAGTAAATTTGAAATTAAATCAGTGCAATCAAGAAGCGTGCGCCGGATCTCACAACAGTTCACATCATCGCCCTATTACAACCAAAAAGAGGCAGATATGCTTAGTTTTTACATGCCAAATGCAAAAGAATATCAGTCCGACCGAGAGTCCATGCAAAAGCTTGGATTTTCTGCCCTACCGAACCGGCAATCCGAGCCTCCAAGCTCAGTCTGCCATCGCCGCCGTCCTGGCCGACGCCACCTCCTTCTCTGCAGCACCGTCCTCTCCAACTCATCTTTCTGCAGCTACAACATCTTGAAACGGACGGCTTGCATGATCATCCTTGCATACTCATCTAGATTCTCGATCTTCAAGGTGAGCATATTCACGTCTTCCAAAGCAGATGCGATCTCTGCCTTCTTCTACTCGAGCATGGCCTTCTTCAGTTCGAGCCTGAGATTCTTCTCAGTCGCCGCCATCAACATGTAAAATTTCTAGGCCTTGCATGCCTCCTTGACATCCGAGAGCTTCACGTATGCCTTCTTCACCAAGATGTCTTCAAACCTCTCCGTCATCTTGACCGCCACACCTTGTGATATATGTTTATAAAGAAAACATATGTTTGCAGTTGTTTTCCTAATTATAGACGTGTGTGGAAGGCGAAAAACGAACGACGAAACAAAGACAAAAAAGGAAAAAGACGTGTGTGGAAGGAAGAGACATGGAATAAGAAGAGATACCGGAGAAGCGGGCCCACATGAACGCGTGGCACGTGTCGGAGAAGAGTTTTCCAGCTATAAATTGAGGCTGCTTCCTCACCATGCTTCCGCACCCTGCCCAGGACAGCTCGAGGAGGAGGAGGAGGAGGAGTTGAGCAGAGCTAATAGGCGATGGATTCCCAGGCGCCGACCGACGATGACCGCCGGAGCACCGACGACCTTAACAAGGTACACCTCGTCTCCCACCCCGTTGATCTTCTAAAAACTCAATCGAGATGGTTTGTTTGATCTCTGTTGGCTGGCTACGAAAATTTGTGTACAATGGAACTTATTTCCTTTTGTTTTGAGCAGACTGTGGACGAGCAATCTCCTCAGCAACCCGCGGCCAGCAACAAGGCAGGCGCTCCGTGCGTCGTGTACGTCAAGAAAGGCACGTGCGCGGAGGGAAGCATGCGGCATGACGCCCATGGCCATGCGCCACACCTTGCCGCCAACCATGCTCACTGAGCGTGTGCCGTATAGCAGCAGCACCAGCAGCACAGAATACCGTACAATACCTATATAAGGCCCAGGCCCCATATTGCCATATACTGTAAAAATATTGTAATAAATAATGAACCACTGTGTGTGTGGTCCTTGTGATTGCGGTTACGGTCGGTCTTCCGAGCTCCTCAAGTTCGTGAACGTCCGTCCCACGTAGATTCCGGGCGGCGAGGTTAGGGGTTTCTCGTCGTGTGTGCGTACGCAAACGATGGCTAGATTATTGGTGTCAGCTTCGAGAGCTTCGACGGCAGCTCACGGGAGCTCACGCAAACGATGTAATACTTTATTATGTTTGGGGTGCTTTGTACTTCATGCGAACCTTTACAATAAAGATCTGTATTTTACAAAAATAAATAAAATACTAAATGCATATTTTGTGGTGGTTTGGAAGAGTGATAACAAGCTCGCAATATTGAGAACATACATATATAATCTCTTTTTTGTGCATGATTAATTGCTGCGATGTCGGCACGGTGCATGCATGTAGAAATAGGAATAGAATCATGACGGTTAACAAGCTACCGCACATGAATGTGCTTGATGCTAGCGTCCATGTGATATTTTTATAGATAAATAAATAAATGGGTTCAACAGTGGCCTCCACGTGGTCCCCAACAAAGCTAGCTAGAGGAAGCAAAAAAAAAAAAAAAAAAAAGGAGCGCACCATCTTTGCATTTTTCTTCTACTCCCTCCGTCCGAAAATACTCGTCATCAAAATGAATAAAAGGGGATGTATCTAGATGTATTTTAGTTCTAGATACATCCTTTTTTGTCCATTTTGATGACAAGTATTTTGGGACGGAGGGAGTATACATTATCCTACTCTGTGTCCTTATCACAAAACAATAATGACATTCTGTGCATGCATTCAGTTAAACTTTACTTTGTTTTTTTTACTATGATCATCATTTAGTCATTTTAGATTATAAATTTGGAAACAGTATTAATAGATTTGTAGAGCCTTGTAGTTAGTTTCCTTGGGTTTTATAGTAGCAGAAATCGGTGGTCAAGTTGCAACAATCTTGAACAGTTGTGTCAATGTGCAAAATGCCACCAATTTTTGACATGGAGGAAATATGATAAAAAAAAAAGGGAAGGAAGAGAGAAGACTCAATGTGCTTTTATCGTCGGAGGCTAGAAATGCTATGAAAAAGATCCAGGCACTACATGCTCAAAAGTTTGATTTACACGATTCTGAAAGCACGGAATTGCAACGCAATGACCACTTAAACCGGGACTAAACAAGTCTTTTCTTGGCAAGGCAAAATTTCATATGCAACACAACGCAGGCCAATCGGTGCAATGGCTAGGAGGGCACTTGTACCCTTCTGTTGTACCCGGGCTTTGAAAAAAAAAGGAAAGAAACATTTTTAGGAGTCAAGTCACGTACAAAAGAAACGGGCACATCATGGTAGTGGCAAGAGTTTCCCTATTGGTAGTGTCGGAAAGTGGCTAGCAGTTGCCTTTTTCTTTTGTTACATAGCAGGATCAATGTGCTTTTTGTGTCGGAGGCTAGAAATGCCAAGCAAAAAAAAATGCACAGCTATTCCATTTCCATTTTCATGTGTCGGAGGCTAGAAATGCGCAACGTGGTGCAAAGGAACAGCCTTGGTGAAGAGAAATCCATACGACGCGGGAAACCAATAATGATCGGCGCGATGGTTGTGAGGGAGGGAGGGAGGGAGGGCGCTTGTCCCGTCTTTGTCGCCGGACGGCTATAGGAGAGTGGTTCAAGCCACGGGTCAGACGCGTGTGGCGGCATCGCTTGTCCCGAGGCTCCGGCCCTTGGGCGCCTTCCGTCGTGCTCCCTCCGTCCGGAGACACTTGCCGGGGGTGTCCATTGTCCCGACAAATGCCTCCGGACAGGGGTGTCTCTCAAAACAAAGTTTGCGTCCTTAGGGGTGACGTCGCATGCAAAAGAAATGGTGATGCCCAAAAATGGTCAATGAGTCAGTCAGTGAGATCCTCTCTTCATTCGGTTCGACCCAATCCAGTCCAGGCTCCCGTCTGAGTCACTCACTCACGCGCGCACGGACAGACAGCCAGTGAGCTCAGCGCTCGGCGCTCAGCTGGTGAGCCGAGCTGAGCTCAACTTGCCTGCCTCTGGTGGTGGTGGTAACAATAAAATCCAGGTCCAGGTCCAGGTCCAGGGCTTCCTCTGCCCCTCCATTCCCCTGTTGCTCGCCCTCCCGCGGCGATGGACTCCGCCGCCGCCGCCGCCCAGGCGACGCACGCGCCGGCCGACGAGGAGGAGGCGCGCCGCCGCCGGGGCACCGACTGCATCTACTACCTCGCCTCCCCGTTGACCTGCAACAAGGTACCCGCCCCCCGCCCTCCCCGCCTCTCCTGTCCACTCGTTCGTTCCGTCCGCCCACCCGCTCTGCTCCGCTCCCTGAGATGGATAATTCGCCGCGCCGCCGGGACGCCGATGGGATTCGTCGCCCCCCTTCTCTCTACCCGACCTCGCGCGCCGCCGAACGGCTGGCGGGAGCCATTCGGTGCGGTTTCGATCTGGGCTGGGGCTCTCCTTATCCTATCCTCTACAAGATTCGAGTTCTGCCCTCCCCCTTGCGATTCGTCCGGCGCGCTAGCTCCGGCTGCCCGCGTACGATTTGGTTTTGGCTTCCGGCGACCCAGCCTTGCTCTGCACCGCTCGGCTCGGCGCCGGAAACCTCGACGGCTTCGACCGAGATCTGTTCGTCAGAGAGAGGCTGATTCAGTTAGGCCCTTGAATTTGCTGCTGCTGCTGCTGCGGCCAATAATATGAGGATGCATCACAGAGTCCAGAGATGCCAAAAGTTAACCTAGGTTAACTCGCTGATGCTCATGTCCTGCTCTGCCAAACTATAGCTACCCAAGCAGATGCCAAAAATTAGGGCTATATACATATCACCAATACACCAGCCGATATTCCCCTGTTAGGTTAGTTTTCACGCTTCTCCATCTGAATCCCGCTTCCGGTTATAGCCCGCCGTCTTTCTTAAATTCTCCAACTGTGCCAAATTATTTCCTGCAAATCTGCAAGGCATTGAGATACCACAGATTCGCGCAGAAATAGCAACAGCAACGATGTCAACTAAACTTCCTTGTTTTTTCTATAAAATTTTGATGACGAGTGTGATAATAATCTTGAGGCGATGTCGCCCTGATTGCTATCAGTGCGCGTTTCCGCTGTATGATTTGCGCTGCTGACATGTTGTTTTTCCTTCGTCCAGGGGAGCGAGTGCGAGTACCGTCACAGCGACGCTGCCAGGGTGAATCCCAGGGACTGCTGGTATTGGTTCAACGGCAACTGCGCGAACGCTAAATGTGCATTTAGGCACCCGGTACGACCTCCTCTGTTTTTATTCTATCAAAAATTAATATGACCTCCTCTGTTCTCTTTTCACTCAAAGCTACTGCAGTTCTAGTCAGTTTAGTGCTCCAGTTAAGCAGAGCAACATCGTAAGCTATGAAAGTTTGTCTAACTGGCTTCTTCTTGTGGCTGCCAACAGTTGCCCTGCACAAAACCATGCTACTCATTTACTCGAATACCCGAGCACCTACGGTTACAGTAATTAATAAGTGAGTGTACTTTCTTTTCATTTCAGCCACTGGATGACCTGCTTGGAGCATCAACGACTCCGCGGGCACCTCAACAACCTGCGCCGCAGGTTCCTGTGCCAGCTCAAGCCATTCCACCCAATGGCACGGCCAAGCCAGTTGTCCCGTGTTACTATTACCAGAAAGGCATGTGTGCGAAAGGAAACCTGTGCACATTCTCGCATGGGCCGCAGTTTGCTGGAAACCCTGCTTTGCAGCCTCATCTTCAGCTGAAGAACTCCAACTCATGGACGAAACCAACCAATTCACCCCAACAGAGTACCACTCCCGCCGTACATGGCGAGCTTAAAGTCGGTGCTCAGAATGGCAGACCAGCTCAGAAGCAAAATCCGACAAGCAGGGCTTATCACTCGTCTGGAATTTACCAGAATCAGAATAATAACCCTTATGTGCTTTCTGGTGCGGCAAAGAGTTACCAGCCTCAGCGTTCGGTTGAAGCCGAGTCTGCTGAGAATGTTATGGAGACGGGTGAGTTTGTCAGGGAGCCTTCTGCTGGTTCCAGTGTGCTCGCCGGCAGTGCCGAGGAAGACGCCGAACGGTCGTTCAAGGAAGGCCACAATAGTAGTTACCGGCGTGCTAGCGGGGAGCAGAACAGTGGGGTGCGTAGGCAAGCACATGGTGGCTATGAACTAGAAAGGTCATCACACAGAAGCTCATCCGACAGGTTGGTGTCAGAGCGAAGGCTTACCCAGAGAGAGTCGATGCCTGTAACTGCAGAAAGTTCTGACTTGCGCCACAGGCTACTGAAGCAAAGAAGGCTGAATGATTCGAGGTCGACACAGGTCCCCGATAGACGGGATAGAAGGTATCCTGAGGATGAGCGCGACAGCCATCATCGTCGTCGAGGGGAAGAGCGAGCTGCCCATGACAACCTCTCACGCTCTCGATTACATGGTAGAATAAAACTTCCAGGGGAGACACCACTGGACAGACTCGGCCCACACACACACCTAGAGAAAGAGAGAGGGCATAGAGACAGATTGTCTCCACCCAAACAAACAGACCTTCGAGCAAAGCTTCATGATAGGCTGAAGGCTAGATCGAATGAGGATGTCCCTGGTAATCTGAAGAGTTCAGTGGTAAAAGCAAGTACTGTTGAGGATGCTGGAGTGGTGAACTTCTCTGGTCCAAAGAGCCTTGCAGAGTTGAGAGCGAAGAAGGTTGCTTACAGGTCAGGAGAAAACACTGTCAAGAATGCTGACCGTGTTGCGCGACCAGCCCGTATGACGTCCGAGATAGTTGCCAAGGGGGGTTCACCAGACCCTGTTCCCTTTGATGGCCCGAAGCCATTGAGTGTCATCTTGAAGAGGAAAAGAGAGGCAGCTTCTGCCGATTCTGGCAGCATACATGAAGAACAGGTTGCAGGTGAGGAGGAACAGTCCCTGAACAATTCCAGAATCCCTGAGAATGATAGAGTCGAGGCAAACATCGAGGACAATGAAGAAGAAGAAGAAGAGTTCCACCCAGAAGATGATGTGATGTACGACGACGATGGTCTGTCTCCTGCTGATGACAACGCCGCCGAGGCTGCAGGCGATGCAGGCAAAGAAGAGCTAGAGGAGGGGCAGCAGGAAGACCTGGAGACAGCAGCAGAAGAAGAATACGACTATGAGGCGGCTGACGACGCGAACGCCGAGGGCGAAAACGACTACCAGGAGTACGAAGACGACGATGATCTGGAGGACGACGACGATTTCGCGCGCAAGGTTGGCGTGCTGATCTCCTAGTGTGCTCTAAGCATGGTGTGCCCCTATGGCACACCCTCATAGATTGAAGCAAAGAGGAGGAGCTTCTGGTCGCTCCTCCGAAAATCTTGATCCGTGTTTTTTCCGCGCTAGATACTTTTTAGTTCGCTGCGGCGAAGACATTGGGCTAATAAAGTCTGGAGAAAGATGAAATTGGGGATAAAGTTAGCTCATGGGGAGTTGGGGCAGGCCTGTGTTTCTACCAGTGGAAGCAGGCAGCTGCCTGTTGTTGTATTCTAGTGTATGTGTGCGTGTGTGTGCTCAGTCTCCTACTTGTGTTGTTGTAACATTATTATTAACTGATGATGAACAAACAGATCACACATTGTACCACTATTTTGTATTTCTTCAGTGCATAAGATGGTTACAGGACAATCCAAATTTATATTTTTGTTATGGTAGGACATACATTGCCATTGCCTCCATTTGGCTGCAATATTTCTATTTTGATATGTTTTCTTGAAAAGTATTTGTTCTTTTAATATATCCGGTCATGCTCAAGTTGGGGCTGTATGCAAATTAAGAGAACATTTCAATCCGAACCAGATACCATATTTCGTTTACTCCCCTTTTCACATATAAAGGTTACTTAGTCTTGTTGATGAGTATGTCTGTCCTCCAAGGATCAAAATGATACATTGTGCGTGACTCTCCACAGCTTACACAAACATCACACTGTCATAATAACATCACATCACATGACATGTTCCAAGGATCCAATCAGACCGAACCGAATTGATCACCGGTCGATCGCAGTGGTCGCTCCGGCCACCGCTGTCCAGGACCCACTCGGTGGCGTCACCTGAGATCGCTGACATCCCCCCTCCCTTTGCCGGCAGCGGGCGAGTGCTCGCTTGACTTGGACTGAACTGCACTGAAGAAACAGAGCATGCAGTTTCAGTACCTGAGGTGTACCTCAAACCTGGCTTCAGTCCTCACAGAGCAAAGATGAGCCATGGCATTGCACAAGAATACATACCCAAGTTTCTTCAGCGAAAAGAACAGTGCTCAGTGAATTCTCAATCGCCGCATGTTGTTAACTGACAGCCATGTAGTAGGATAGATACTTCTGCTTGGTTTCGTCTTCAATGGATTCTCATCTACAGGCGCTGCTCGACGGGCGCTGCTCGTCGCGCGTTACAACACCCATCGTGCTACAGCACCGCTACAAAATGCCTACTCTCGTGGCATGATGGATCCCAATTTCTGCAGGTCATGATGCGTGCTACCTGATCTGAATTTTAAACAAATTTTCTACACCTTCTTAGATGATCCAACAATCTTATATTTTTTGTCATGACATATCTGCACTCAACAACTATGTACTCTAGGCTGTGCACAATTCAGATCCAGCACCTGCTTGCTGCTTCATGACATGAGCTGTTCGAATCTGCTTGAAGCAACAAGTGCTAGAGCAAATTTCCAGAATATCAAACAACTAAAATTTTGTAGAACAAAATTTATTGTATGTTTCCTTAAAACACTGACATGATATAAATCTGTTTTCTGTACAAGCACAAGACTTACATCCAAAGTTTTCTGACCTTCACGAGCACAACTGTTTTTAACGCCGGCGAATATCTTCCACACCTGCGTGGATTTCACAAGGAACTTTGTTTGTGATAATATTGAAAGTCTCCAATTACATAAAAAAAACAAAACAAGTAATCTGAGTGAGAGACAAAATTCTGAAGAAAGTATCATTGTGTCAAATAGTTTTAGGCATTGTAAACCAGCAGTATGGGCCGTGTCATCAATAGTGTTTGAATAGGTGAACTGCATACTAACAACATGAAGGTTCTCATAGGGAATATAGATGAATCTTTTTGACACCATTGGCAATAATATTTTATCTACTTCTGAAATTTGTGAGCATTACCCATTAACCGTTTTTTAGCTCTACGAGTACAAATCTACAATGGTACACACAAAGAATGTTGCGCAACAAGAATGTCATATTTCAGGTCCCTCAAGTAGTTCTTTTACTGTCTAAATAAACTTTTCTTCAAAATTGATGACCTTTTTTAATGATGATTTTTTTAAAATCGATCAACTTTTTTAAAATTTGATGTTTTTTTTTACAAATTATGATTTTTTTTCAAAACCGATGAACTTTTTCCAAATTTGTGAACAATTTTCAAAATTGATGATTTTTTCAAACTTAATGAGCTTATTTTGAAAATGTATGATATTTTTAAATCGATGAACTTTTTATCAAAATCAATGAACTCTTTATTGAAGAACCTTTTTCAAAATTTTGAACTTTCTCCACAATTCGTGGTTTTTTTGTTGTGAATTTCTTTCCAAATAGTTAATACTTGGTCAAATAGTGTTCTTTTCCTAATAGTGAACAAGCATGTCAGGTTGTTGTTGGTTAGATGCCGAGTTCGAATCCCGGTTCTCCCGAATACCTCTATTAGAACATTTTATTTTTCGCTGTTTTTCTCTTCGCTGGGCCGGCCAGCTATGCTTCCTCTTCAGTACCCACAGCATTAACCGACGCTTACACCACCGAATAGGAACTCCGCGTGCCAATTTGGGCTGGCCCATTTGCGGGACCGGACTCCCCCTGTTTTTTTTTTCTGTTTTATTATTCATTAAAAGTAAATTGGGATTACAAAAAGGCTTCAAAATTCCAAAATTGTTTTTGTGAATTTTGAAAAAATGTTCACGGATTCAAAAATTGTTTATGTTTTTTTTAATCCACACATTTAAAATTGTTCATAACATAAGGACCCATGCCAACGTTGCTTCTGCACCTCCAAACAATTCCTCGTATATCTTTTAACTAAAACTTGCTCATCCCTAAGTTACAATTAATAGATAAGCATCTATATAGAACTGACGAAAACTGGTTGAGATCATGTATGATATCCACCGACATACTGTACCAAGTAAAGTTTCCAACTCAAAATTTAACTAGCCAAGCTATCCAAACGGTTACATATTAGGAGTGCTGGGCAAGACGTTCCAAGCAACATATCTCATGAGTTGAAAAGGAAATTATCTTGAAGTCAAGCTTAGGCCACCCCAACATATGTCATAGAGTATTTTTCGAGCAACCCAACATATGTCACGAGTTGCTTCGAGGTTCCTTTACATGTCTTAAAAAAGTAAGCAAACCATATCATATTTAAATTAAGTGATGTAACTGAGTTACCCTTAATTATTTTCATAGCAATTTCACAAATTATATATAGCATGTGTACATATTTGTGTATGTTCATATATAGTTTATTTTCATCAAGTATCGTGTTATAAGTTTCTAGAGAACAATGTCCAACTAATAACTTAATGGTAATTTCTAGTGTATAATTATGTGTGCATATTTATAGAATCTTGTACAATATAAATTGCACCATTTGTAAATGTGTTGCAATCTAGATTCGGTAATAAGTTCAACATATGCATGTTATGGAAATAGTACCGATCACCAATGAACGTAAGTGTATTGCCGATCAGCTATGCTCACATAATTTGTTAATTTGGTATACTCATCTAGATGTTTGGTTTCATCTGATGTGTGTACAAGAGCTCATGTCGGTTTCTAAAATAAAAAAGTTTTATATGGATTAAACATAGAAATCTAGTTTACACAGATTTTAATACAATCTGCAGGACGTCTATCAGAGAAAGAGACTTGCATGCTAACTAAGCTTATTGTTGCGTATTAGACTAGCATCTATCAGATTCACTGCCGCCTATCGGTTGTTACTTTGTCGTGCAAATTAGAATTTTATTTTATGCATGTGCAATAATCTTTTGGACTATTTTTTTTTGGAGGGAAATCTTTTGGATTTAATAGATAATAATACATCGGTCAGTATTATATTTAATATTTGGGCCCTCCTTCTCTTGGGGCCAGGTGAGGTCGTCCTCCCATGCATGCCACATATAGAGGATCAGGTCCAAATTTTGTAAATATAGTTATGACCAATTGTTTGCTATTTTAGACATGCCCAAATTTAATAATTATGTACACTAATTAGTAGCCCGTCTCATCGCTACATCCCCATTCCCAACTGTCGACCTTCCTGGGCTATAAAAGCAGTGCATTCACCTTTTCTTTTACCATCACATTGCACATATACTCTCTTCCTCCCGTAGGAAAAGCACTTTCTTCACCACACCCCGTAGAATACAACAACAATGCCCAACCGTCAAACTTACCGGCTAAGTTCCGATCGTGGTGCCACAGCAGGAGGTGTGCGTTTACGTGTCCGTCGTCAACACTTACAGTTTTGGCCAATTCCGACCCGTTTCGTGGACTATTACTCATCGTTTTGCGGGCCCGAAGCAATTTCCATAGTTGTTGAACCCTAAGGTGCGGTTATGTGTCGGTCATCAACACTCGTAGTTTTGACCGATTCTGGCCCGTTTCATGGACTATTACTCACCGTTTTGGGTCTTAGAGCTATTTCCACGATTGACGATTCCCGGGGTGCGTTTACGTGTGCGTCGTCAACACTCGCAATTTTGGCCGATTTTGGCCCGTTTCGTGGACTATTACTCACCGTTTTGGGGTCCCAGAGCTATTTCCACGATTGACGATTCCCGGGGTGCGTTTACGTGTTCGTCGTCGGCACTCGCAATTTTGGCAGATTTTGGCCCGTTTCGTGGACTATTACTCAACGTTTTGGGGTCCCAAACTGATTTCCATGGTTGATGAACCCCAAGGTGCGCTTACGCGTCGGTCATCAACAATCGCAGTTTGGGCAGATTGTGGCCCGTTTCTTGGACTATTACTCAGTTTTGGGGTCCCGTAGTGATTTTCACGATTGGCGAACACCGGGGTACATTTAAGTGTCGGTCATCAACACTCACAATTTTGGGCGATTCTGATCTGTTTCGTGCACTATTACTCAATATTTTGGGTTCCCAGAGCTATTTCCATGATTGACGATCCCCGGGGTGCGTTTACTTGTCCGTCGTCAACACTCATAGTTTTGGCCAATTCTGACCCGTTTCGTGGACTATTACTCACCGTTTGGCGGACCCGAAGCGATTTCCTTAGTTGTTGAACCCAAAGGTGCGGTTATGTGTCGGTCATCAACACTCACAGTTTTGGTCAATTCTGACCCGTTTCGTGGACTATTACTCACCGTTTTGCGGGCTCGAAGCGATTTCCATAGTTGTTGAACCCCAAGGTGCGGTTATGTGTTGGTCATCAACACTCGCAATTTTGACCGATTTTGGCCCGTTTCGTGGACTATTACTCACCGTTTTGGGGTCCCAGAGCTATTTCCACCATTGACGATTCCCGGGGTGCGTTTACGTGTGCGTCGTCAACACTCGCAATTTTGGCCGATTTTGGCCCGTTTCGTTGACTATTACTCACCGTTTTGGGGTCCTAGAGCTATTTCCACGATGGACGATTACCGGGGTGCGTTTACGTGTTCGTCATCGGCACTCGCAATTTTGGCAGATTTTGGCTCGTTTCGTGGACTATTACTCAACGTTTTGTGGCCCCAAACGGATTTCCATGGTTGATGAACCCCAAGGTGCGCTTACGCGTCGGTTATCAACAATCGCAGTTTGGGCAGATTGTGGCCCGTTTCTTGGACTATTACTCAGTTTTGGGGGTCCCGTAGTGATTTTCACGATTGGCGAACACCGGGGTACGTTTAAGTGTCGGTCATCAACACTCACAATTTTGGGCGATTCTGATCCGTTTCGTGCACTATTACTCAATATTTTGGGTTCCCAGAGCTATTTCCATGATTGACGATCCCCGGGGTGCGTTTACGTGTCCGTCGTCAACAGTCACAGTTTTGGCCAATTCTGACCCGTTTCGTGGACTATTACTCACCGTTTGGCGGCCCGAAGCGATTTCCTTAGTTGTTGAACCCAAAGGTGCGGTTATGTGTCGGTCATCAACACTCACAGTTTTGGCCGATTCTGGACCGTTTCGTGGACTATTACGCACCGTTATGGGGTCCCAGAGCTATTTCCACGATTGACGATTCCCGGGGTGCGTTTAAGTGTCCGTCGTCAACACTCGCAGTTTTGA
>LR738711.1:964109412-964136409 GCA_902687465.1 Secale cereale
AGCTATTTCCACGATTGACGATTCCCGGGGTGCGTTTACGTGTCCGTCGTCAACACTCGCAATTTTGGTAGATTTTGGCCCGTTTCGTGGACTATTACTCACCGTTTTGGGGTCCTGGACCGATTTCCATGGTTGATGAACCCCAAGGTGCGCTTACGCGTCGGTCATCAACAATCGCAGTTTGGGCAGATTTTGGCCCGTTTCTTGGACTATTACTCAGTTTTGGGTCCCGGAGTGATTTCCACGATTGGCGAACACCGGGGTACGTTTACGGGTCGGTCATCAGCACTCACAATTTTTGCCGATTCTGATCCGTTTCGTGCACTATTACTCAATATTTTGGGTTCCCAGAGCTAATTCCATGATTGACGATCCTCGGGGTGCATTTATGTGTCCGTCGTCAACACTCACAATTTTGGCCAATTCTGACCCGTTTCGTGGACTATTACTCACCGTTTTGCGGGCCCGAAGCGATTTCCATAGTTGTTGAACCCCAAGGTGCGGTTATGTGTCGGTCATCAACACTCGCAGTTTTGGCCGATTCTGGCCCGTTTCGTGGACTATTACTCACCGTTTTGGGGTCCCAGAGCTATTTCCATGATTGACGATTCCCGGGGCGCGTTTACGTGTCCGTCGTCAACACTCGTAATTTTGGCAGATTTTGGCCCGTTTCGTGGATTATTATATTATCAATCTTGGATTTTTATTATGCATTTATATGCAATTATATATCATTTTTGGGACTAACCTATTAACCTAGTGCCCAGTGCGAGTAGCTGTTTTTTTGCTTATTTTTGGTTTTTCAGAATATCAGTACCGAACGAAGTCCAATTGTCATGAAAGTTTCTGGAGATTTTTTTTCTGGACATAAGAGACCCTGGAAGGTTAGGGAAAGGGCCGGAAGATAAAGAAAAGGGGCCCATTGGGCACTAGGGCACGCCCGGGGGAAGGCGCACCCTGGTGGCCAGTGGGGCCCACGTCCATTCGTTTGACCGAACTCCGCCTCTATAAATTGTCAAAAATAGGGAAACATATAGAGAGCCACCTGAAACACTTTTTCCGCCGCCGCAAATTATGTTCTCGAGAGATCCCATCTGGAAGTCTTTTTCGGTACTCTGCCGGAGGGGAATTCGATCACGGAGGGCTTCTACATCAACCTTGCGGCCCTTCCGATGATGTGCGAGAAAGAAAGAAAAGGAAATGGGCTGGTCCAAGCACGGAGGATGTTGTTCGCCGGTTTGCAAAACACACATTAACGGGCGACTGGAGCGCCAAATAGGGAATTCCTGTGTGGAAACGGAGATCGACACACATTGGGCGGAATATGGTGTCTCGAGGTCTTGAAGCACACTATCATCCCTTATCGTTGCAGCACCTAGCAGCCACCATCGTCGCTGCACTGTCGTATCGCCGACGCAGCTCTCAACGTCGCCACTCGCTGCCATTGGCGAGTCAGGTTGAAGCTTTTTATCTCATCGGTTGAAGCTTTTCTCTATGCATGTTGAAGCTTTTCTCGCGAATTGAAGCTTTCCACCGTGCTAATTGAAGCTTTTTCATCCGCGGGTTGAAGCTTTTTGACGAAACGGTTGTAACTTTTCCTGTATTTCGCTGGCTGGTTGAAGCTTTTTTATCTACTGGATGTAGCTTTTTGTGTCCATGGTTGTAGCACGGGAAAACGCCGTTTGCAACTCTTCCAGTACCGCGGCTGCTGCTCCTCCCCGTGGCCATGGTTGTAGCACGAGCACCTCGGTCCTCCCCGGGTTTGGCCTGTCGCCGGTTGCAGCAAAAAGGAAAGAGAGGAGGAGGAAAGGGAAGAGAGGGAGAATGAAGAAGGGTAGCTGTTGGTGCCGCGAGGGGACGGCCGCTCGGGAGAACTCCGGCGAGGCGGGATCTGCAAGGTGGGAAGAGAGAGAAGACATGAAAGAAACAACAAGCAGTTGGAGAGAAAGCTGGAAGGGATAAGACCGTGTGATTGGACCCCACCACCCCACGTGTCGCGACTTGACTTGCTGCAGCGCGCGCGTGGACGAGACCGGCGGAATGGTTCAGCCGGTGCCCCGGCCAGAAACGATTCCCATTCTTTAATCACTCCAAAACCGGTGTAGACAGTGTCAAATCAGCATATAATTTGGTGACGACCTACCAATTTTCGAATAGCCAAAGATTTTCATGTAAAGGTTCTTCACGAGAACACGGATCTATGGAGAATGCTTGGAAGAAACTATGAGCTATCCAGTGGCCAAACAAGATGAAGATTGTGCTATGAGAATAGCACACAATTGCCTACCTACAGGATCTCAACTCCCACAAGGTATGGCTTCTATTTATGTGACCCCAAGGAATATATTGAGCAGTGTTTCCTGCAATGCCAACATGTGAAATATAAATCTGGAAGGAATTTAAGAAGGGATATGGAATCTGCCTAAAGCTCAATAATCTCACTCATACTGAACTGAAGATATGGTTGCTGGAATATGCCACAAGATATGATTGTTGGACTGGAGAACTGAAGTTTGGGCTGTCCATTCCATGTTTGCGGCAGTTGCTATGTGGCATGTATGGGAGAACAGAGATTGTTCTCGCAATGGCGAGATGCCGCCTCATCATCTTCGTGCGGTCAGCGAAAATTAAAAGTTTATATTGTTTTCATTACTCTACATACGTCCATTCAGAAATGGTCTCCGCCGCCTGATGGCCTGTTATGATCGATATCGATGATCAGGACGAGCAGGATGTGGCGTTGTGGTGTGCGATCTTCAAGGGGGTGTTATTGGTGGCAAATCGATGTTTGTTTGATCATATCCACAGCCCAGAAATGGCTGAAGCTCTCGCTGCTCGCCAGGCCCTCACCGTTGCCAAAAAAGCAGAATTTCAGAAGTTGCGGGTAGCCTTCAACCGCCTGACGCTGATAAACAAGGTGCAAAGATGCAGACTTCAACAAATCCTTTTGTCGGCGCCGTTGTCCAGGATATCAAGTCTGCCGCTACATAGTATTTATCTTGTAATTTCATCCATGTTAATCTGCAGAACATGGTGTTGAGTCCTGCTGGCTTAATGTGTCACCTGAGGAGATCAGGACCATTACATGTACTCCCTCTGTAAATAAATATAAGATGTTTTAGATCCCTAAAGTAGTGATCTAAATCGTCTTATATTTGTTTACAGAGGGAGTAATGAACATGTTATAAATGAATGCAAGTGTGGTGCCCATTTTCTCAAACAAAAATGTTGCAATTTTGCTACAACTTTCACTGTCTCAATTAAAGGGTGGGGATCTGCTGGTTGGTTCACAAAATTAATATTGGCCCTACTGCTAAGGATAACAGGTGGATTAACATAGTTGCTGCTATGAGTCAGATTCAGAATAAAGAGAGATTTATGTCAGAATTTATACTGTACGAAAGAGAGGCGGATAAAGAGGACAGTAGCTGCAAGTTTATATGGCATTTGGCATTCACCAAGCAGTACAACATGTAGTATAACCATAAACTCTGGCAAATTTGTCACAGTTTCTATCATTACTGACATATAAAAATGGGGAGTACAGAAGAGGAATGATTCGGTACAAATACCCGGTAACTCATATACTATTATAAAGCAAGCACATTTGTATGAAAATCAAATGAAAGGTGGGAATCTACCGAGAGGGATGGCCTCCTCTCGCTGTCTGTCTGTCCGGAGAGTAAAAATTTCAACATACAAAATCTCACAACAAGCATATATATAGCTAGGACACGCATCTGCCAACTATATTATATATATATATAAGCTAATGAGGTAACAACCTCACCTCACTAATCAGCCTTCACCGAAGCAGAGGTTTCAGCCGCCGAACTCGAGGAACACAACATCTTGCTGTCGGAGGAGCAGTGCGACGCCGACGCCGGTTTGAACTTCTTGAACTTCCACACGGACGTGATCTTGGTCGGCGCGGGATCATCGCCACCACCAGGTGCTGCCATTGCGTCGTCTGCGAAACCAGGTCGCTTTTCTGCGCCATTGGACTTGAGCTCATTGCAGTATCCTACGGGAGGATCCCTGGATTGCTCTGTTTCTTGTTTATTATGCTCTTCTATCTGTTCACCGTTAGAATGGTGGTTCAAAAACAGCTGCTTCCTCTTGATCTTCACTTTCCGACCAGCGCTTAGGTTTCCGACTCCATCTCCATTGTCAGCAATGTGCCTGCTGCTCTTTGCAGTGTTCCAAGGATACTCTTCACCGTCATCATCCAGAGCCCTAATCCTGGAAATTCTCTCACCAGATTTCCCTACAGAACTCCCTCCATTAACTAACTCGCCAGCCTCAGTTGGCGTGTGCGTCCAAGAGCCATTGCAAGCATCACCACCATTACCCTCACTATGGAACCCATCTTTCCCGGCAGCGATACCGCGGGGTCTCTTGGGTCCGGTGAAGGAAATCCGCGGTGAGCTGTTCATCACGCGGTGCAGCTTGCGAGCGACCTCCTCGTCGCTCTCCCTGCGCCTACGATGTGGCCTGGGAGTGACATCACCACCCACAGCATCCTCTGCCCCCTCGATCGCCCGGCCATTGGACGAGGGAGGCCTGTACAGGAGCTTGACCTGCACATGTTTCTTCTTGGATTTCGGTTTGAGCAGCTGGATCCCATTTCTGGACGCGCCAGCGATGCAGAGGGAGTCGAGGAACTCCATGGCAGCCCTGGCCGCAGCCCTAGCCCTGGCGGCCACGGCCGCCTTGTCGACGGCAGCCGCCCGGGCGGCGGCCGCGGCGGCGGCGGCAGCGTCGGCCGCGCGCTGGGCGGCCTGGATGATCTCCTGCTGCGTGCTGGCCGGCGGCATGGCGCGGAGGCGGGCGGCGAGGCCGTCGGGGAGGAGCAGGGGCGGCTCGGGCGCGGGCGCGGCGTCGCAGGGGGAGGCCGCGGCCGCCGTCCGGAGCCCCGCCAGCAGCCGCTTCCGCGGCGGCAGGTGCGTGTTCAGATCCGACGGCTCCATTGCTAGATCATGCACGATTCCGCGGCTCCGGGCGCGGATCTGCGCAGAAATTCGCAGCGAGATTCACTGCCAGGTAGAGGCCAATCGCCGCCGGCGCTGGACGGATGGATGGAGAATAAACGACCTAGGCTAGCTAGCTGCTCATACCTCAATCGATCAGTCAGTCAGAGGGGACGGACGGACGGACGGCCGGCCGGTGAGCCAAAGACGCGAACTTTCCGGCGGGGGCGGGGCGGAGACAGCGGCGTGGGATGCCCCGGCGAGGAAGAAGGGGGCAGCGGCGACGGCGGCGACCCCGAGGGGCCGGGGGGCGGGCGGTGGTGGAGGTGGAGGGGGACTATCGCATCGCCAATGGGGCGGGTGGTTTTCAGAGGTCTCCCCGTCTCTCTCTCCCCCTCTCTCTGTCTCCAGTTTATTAAGCCTGCCTGTCTTTTCTCAACAAGCAACAAGGCCAGAGTACGTGATTAACGCCATCACACCCAGTAAGTACAAACAGTGTTAGTAATGGGAAAATGTTTACCAAGTTTCCAAATATATTTTTGTCGAAAAGATCTGATCTATTCATTAAACATCATGACACTATAAAGAACACGAAAAGTAACCGAAATTGCATCCATGTCCGTAGACCACCTAGCGACGACTACGACTACGAGCACCGAAGCGAGCAGAGTGTGTGCCGCCGTCAACGCCCCTCCCGTACCGAAACCGGGCTTACCTTGTTATAGTAGACAGTTAGGAAGTCGTCGTGCTAAGGCCCCAAAGGACCAGCGCACCAGAACAACAATCGTCGCCGATGAAGAGAAATGTAGATCGGGAGGATCCAACCTGTAGACCATAGACGAACGATGACCGAATCCAGGTAGGTCCACTGAAGACAAATACCAACCGAATCTCGCGAAATCTGCCAAAGCCGCGCCTCGACACGCTCTCCGGCGACATGAGACGCACCGCCGGGACAGGGGCTAGGCGGGGAGAGCCTCATTCCATTTTCAAGGAGTCGCTGCCGCCTCGCCTTTTTGAGCAAGACATAAATCCTAAACCGACTCATCCAACGATCCACATTGCATGATATGTTAACCATTCACGTTTACCGCTCAACATTTACCAAATTACTATCCCATGATTGTCGCCCACAATTATCTATAATATATTCTTCCATTTACTAAAAATAAATTAAGCATAAGAAATGAATGATTCAGTCAAGCAACCTCATGTGTACCGCATGTGGAACACCCCGTGAATCTCACATTGTTTTTACCTCATCGATAGTGTTGGTGTTTAGGGTAGGCTACCATGGGGCAAAATTCAGTCCTTGCATTGAACATTGTATTGCTGGTCTTATATCACAATGCATACGCCATGGAGTCTTGCACCATGTGCGACATCAGTTCTCAACCAGCACTCGAAATTAGCATCAAAGGCCAGAAAAAACACTTTTAAAAATCATGTAGATGTGAATGATTTGACATTTAGATGAACAAAACAATTTAACATGCGGTCTAACCAATTCTTAAATTCGTCGATCCTTGCAAAGCTTACAATATTATCACATTCCAATAGATGTGTTGGAAATATGAGCAATTACCATATGATTTTATAACAAAAATAGTAAATACAAAATGACTATCATAGCAGAGATAAGACAAGTCACGCAATCCGACAGTATGCAAATGGCATCTGAAGTAGTGAATATGAACATAACATATCTAGAACAGAAACTAGAACAAAAATTATGGCATGATCTCAAATAGAAAGAACACGAAGATGTACGGAGTTGCGACAGAAGCATTGGTGTTAGGGTTGAGGTCCTCGGTAGCCATGTCGTCGAAGAGGTTGTCGACGTCAGGGAAGAAGTCGTCATTTGGGAAGTGATCGTCGGTGTCTGTGGCTTCCGTGATGAAGAAGTCAGTAGTCGCACAGAGCGCTTCCTAAAAACCTCATCACCCTTCTCCTGTACATGACTCAAAGTGGCGGGGTTTCGGAGGCCTACTGTCCAGACCTGTGGTGCACGCCGCAAGTCGGGACGGGAAAGGACCTAGCAGTAGCTCAGAGATTGGAACTAGATGGCGAAAGGACCTAGACAATGGCTCATTCCCGCAACCCGCGTTGCGTCGTGACGAGGCGGGCGGCAGAGGAGGAGCACGCGTGAATGTCTATCTTGTTCTCATGCTCATACATGTGGGGAAACATCCTCCCTTATAAGGAGGTCCAATTCCTACCAAAATAGCAATGTGGGACTAAACTTTTAGTCTCACCTTTTGCCTTGCATGAATGGGCTAAGTGGGCCTCTAAGATTTATTAGGAATTCTAAAATGGCTATTGGGCTGGCTTGAAATAGACCAAATTACAACAATCCCCCACTAGATCACAGAGGCACATAAAATTTGCCCTTTGGTTCCAAAACATTGTTTTATATACCGGTACTATAGTGAGACTGTTAAGTTGAACTTCCTCCTAGAACTCTATGATACACTAGTAAGCAACTTGAACAGTGGACTAGGCCTTGAACTGCAAGTTTTCTGCGAATCTAGCTTCACACAAAGCCTTGAACGATACTAGGCTACCGTGTGACTTCCCCGCGGGTGGAGCTTATGCGTCATACTCCGAGGCCTTTCATGAGTTTACTAGAGAGCACCCCACTCTCATAGATTGCGATGTTTAACAATCGGACTCATATAGGTGCGTGATACGTCTCCAATGTATCTACTTTTCCAAACACTTTTGCCCTTATTTTGGACTCTAACTTGCATGATTTGAATGGAACTAACCCGGACTGACGCTGTTTTCAGCAGAACTGTCATGGTGTTATTTTTGTGCAGAAATAAAAGTTCTCAGAATGACCTGAAAATCCACGGAGACAAGTTTTGAAAATAATAAAAAATACTGGCGGAAGAATCAACATCAGGGGGCCCACACCCTTTCCACGAGGGTGGAGGGCGCGTCTGCCCCCTTGGGCGCGCCCCTGCCTCGTGGGCCCCCTGGAGCTCCACCGACCAAAACTCCAACTCCATATATTCACGTTTGGGGAGAAAAAAAGAGAGAAGGATTCATCGCGTTTTACGATACGAAGCCGCTGCCTAACCCTATGTGACACCCCGAGACCGATGCGCCGGGTGTCAGCCAGTTATTCGTCGTCGTTGCCATGTCATCTGCTTGCGTGTTGCATGTGCCTTGTCATCATGTGCATTGCATCATCATGTTTTCAAAACTTGCATCCGTCCGAGTCCGATCGTCCTTTCCGTTGTCCGTTCTGAGCCCAGACACACTTGCACGTGCCCGCGGCACCTCTGTTTATTTATTTTATGAGTGGCCGGAAAACTTTCTCGGAATGGGGTGACACTTGGTGTGTGGTCTTATTATAGCATAGGTAGACCGCGTGTCAAGTTTCGTCGCATTCGGAGTTCGTTTGATAGCCCAACGGTTAACCGTGTTAACTGCGGGAAGCCTTTTCTCTTTTGGCATGTTGTAGCTTATTTATTTCTTGCTCTCAAGTTGCTATAAATGTAGCTGTCAGTCTGTTATCAGCATGATCAATTTGTCGAAGCTTGTTGTTATTGATCCATGCCTCCTATGGAGTTGTTTGATGTATGCTATGTCTATTACATGTCCATGATATTTATATACTTAGTAGAGTTGATATGCTTGTTGTTTTGTGCCTCCGAAGGCAGCATCATGATGATGTTTTGCCTTCCCAGATTTTGACTAAGTCTGGATAAATTTATTGTAACTTGCCATGCTTGTTTAATTGTGTTCCAGCAAGTTTTTGGGTGTGTTCTAAGTTCATTCTTGTTAAGTATCATGTCTATTTCACATCCATGCCTCTTGTTATCATGTTTGGGTGTTGTAGCATATATTTACCTTGCTCCAAAGTTGCTATGTTGCTGATTTTGGACAGCTTGTTATTAATCTTGTTTCATGTGTATGTGTTGAACCGTTGCTCCGTTTTGGGTGTGCCCTATATGAAACTTGTGTGATTTTGCATGTAGAAGGATAATATCATGTTGTTTACATGTTTTGAGTGTGTTTGCTTGTTGCTTGGATGCATCTTGCATATTTGACATGCTTGTCTTGTTTTGCTCATATCTTCTAGGCCGTAGCTCCGAATTAAACAAACTTCATATGTAACTTGACTAGATTTTCACGTAGATCATCATGGTGCATGTTAACTTGTTGTTTAAAAACTTTAACTTAAGGTTTGTTCAGATCTGGACCAATTTCGAAATGTGCATATGAGGGCTTACCGGAATTGATATATGTTGCTTCCGGCCTCATTTAAACTTGTTGGGTGATGTTGTTCTTGTATGCATCATACCTTGCCATGTTTTGCATCATATAGACTTGTCTTGCATCATACTTGGTTGAGCATCTTGTCGTGTTCTTGATTGGTCTGTTTACCATGTTGTGTGCTTCTTCTCGCTAGTTCTTTTTTCGTTGCGATCGTGAGGATTCGTTCGTCTTCGAGGCTTCTTCTTCGTCTTCTTCATGGACTCGTTCTTCTTCCTTGCGGGATCTCAGACAAGATGACCATCACCTTGGATACCTTTACTATCATTGCCATGCTAGTTGTCTCGATGCTATCGTTATATGCCGCGCTACCTATCTTTTGTTGTTAGCCTCTCCTTGTTGCCATGAAACCTCTAACCTTTGACACCTTTCTAGCAAACCGTTGTTTGGCTATGTTACCCGCTTGCTCAGCCCCTCTTATAGCGTTGTTAGTTGCAGGTGAAGATGAAGATTGCTCCATGTTGGAACTTGTCGTTGGATTATCACAATATATCTTATTATAACTTAACACACCTATATACTTGGCAATGGGTGGAAGGCTTGGCCTTTTGCTCGGTGTTTTGTTCCACTCATGCCACCTTAGGAGCTGATAAACCGGCGTTATGTTCCTTGATTTTGCGTTCCTTACACGGTTGGGTATATGGGGACCCCTTGACAGTTCGTCTTTGAATAAAACTTTTCCAGCAAGGCCCAACATTGGTTTTAATTTGCCTCATAATAATAACTTAATTAATTAATTAAATTGCATAGGGGGTCGCGCCCTTGAGGATTCTTTTCTACATAGCAGGGGGGCCAGTGCTGATGGTGTTGGTCCCAAACGGGCAGCCTGCGGGGCCACCTGGGGGAAACCCGAGGTCTGGTTTTACTCGTAGGATGTCCCATCCGATTGTGGCCTGAGACGAGATACGCGCGGCTACTATCAGGGTGTCGGCATGCCGGGGGGTCTTGCAGGACTTGTTTTACCCAATGTTGGGGATATCGCTTATCGGGAACTTATCGGTCGACCCATGATAAGCGGTAAATCGGCCAGTTTATCGGCATATCGGCCGATTTATCGCCATATCGGCTAATTTATCGACCAATTTATCTTATCGGTCAGACAGGGGTAAGCGATAAATCGGCCGATTTATCGGCATATCGGAAGATATCTTGAACAGTGGTTTTACCATTGTTGAAATGTCTTGTGCACCGGGATTCCGAGCCTGATCAGATTGTCCCTAAGATAAGGGGTAATATTATTATTATCTCTGCTGATCGTGAGAGCTTGTGATGGGCTAAGTTGGGACACCCCTGCAGGGTTATGATCTTTCGAAAGCCGTGCCCGCAGTTATGTGGCAGATTGGAATTTGTTAATGTCCGGTTGTAGAAAACTTGACAGAGGATCCGAAGTAAAACACACAACCGAGTGAGTAACCATGACTGTCTCTTTTCACTTTGAGAAGAGAACACGGTGGGGTTATGTTTGACTCATAGGTAGATCAGGATCTTTAGCGATCATTACTAGTTTGCGACCGTTTGCGTAGATGCTCATCTTATTCTTGTACTCGTAAGTTAGCCACCATTTTTATGCTTAGCCGCTGCTGCAACCTCACCACTATCCCTTCCTTACCTATTAAGCTTTGCTAGTATTGGTACCCATGGTTATGGGATTGTTGAGTCCTCGTGGCTCACAGTTACTACAACACCAGTTGCAGGTGCAGGTTTCCGATGACTTGACGTGAGAGCGATGTTCGTTGTGTTGGAGTTCTTTCTTCTTCTTCTTCTTCTTCAGTCTTGGGTTAGGTTCCTGGTCGGCAGCCTGGGATAGCAGATGGATGTCGTTGTGCTTTTCATGTTTGCATCCGTAGTCGGATGTCTTGTATTGTTGTTGTACTCATGTGACTTGTATGTATTGGTGTATCCCCCATGTATATATGTAATGGTACGATGTAATGATATCCATCTTGCTAAGAGCCTGAGATGCGGTTGTGCCCCAATCACGTATGACTCACGTGATCGGGATAGAATCGCATCTTGGGCCTGACACCCTAATCTTCTTCGAGAGGGCTGATCTGGAGTCCGTTCGGGGCTCCGGAGAGGGGGATCCGTTGCCATCATCATCATCAACCATCCTTCATCACCAATTTCATGATGCTTACCGCCGTGCGTGAGTAATCCCATCGTAGGCTTGCTGGACGATGATGGGTTGGATGAGATTTATCATGTAATCGAGTTAGTTTTGTTAGGGTTTGATCCCTAATATCCATTATGTTCTGAGATTGATGTTACTATGACTTTGCTATGCTTAATGCTTGTCACTAGGGCCCGAGTGCCATGATTTCAGATCTGAACCTATTATGTTTTCATGAATATATGTGAGTTCTTGATCCTATCTTGCAAGTCAATAGTCACCTACTATGTGTTATGATCCCGCAACCACGAAGTGACAATAATCGGGACCACTCCCAGTGATGACCGTAGTTTGAGGAGTTCATGTATTCACTAAGTGTTAATGCTTTGGTCCGGTACTCTATTAAAAGGAGGCCTTAATATCCCTTAGTTTCCAATAGGACCCCGCTGGCACGGGAGGGTAGGACAAAAGATGACATGCAAGTTCTTTTCCATAAGCACTGATGACCCACAAGTGTAGGGGATCTACCGTAGTCCTTTCGATAAGTAAGAGTGTCGAACCCAACGAGGAGCAGAAAGAAATGATAGGCAGTTTTCAGTAAGGTATTTTCTGCAAGCACTGAAATTATCGGTAACAGATAGTTTTGTGATAAGATAATTGGTGACAAGTGACAAATAGTAAAAGTAAATAAGGTGCAGCAAGATGGCCCAATCCTTTTTGTAGCAAAGGACAAGCCTGGACAAACTCTTATATGAAGGAAAGTGCTCCCGATGACACATGGGAATTATCGTCAAGCTAGTTTTCATCACGTTCATATGATTCGTGTTCGTTACTTTGATAATTTGGTATGTGGATGGACCGGTGCTTGGGTGCTGCCCTTACTTGGACAAGCATCCCAGTTATGATTAACCTCTGTTGCAAGAATCCGCAACTACAAAAGAAGTATTAAGGTAAACCTAACCATAGCATGAAACATATGGATCCAAACCAGCCCCTTACGAAGCAACGCATAAACTAGGGTTTAAGCTTCTGTCACTCTAGCAACCATCATCTACTTATTACTTCCCAATGCCTTCCTCTAGGCCCAAACAATGGTGAAGTGTCATGTAGTCGACGTTCACATGACATCATGATAACCCACAAGTGTAGGGGATCGCAACAGTTTTCGAGGGTAAAGTATTCAACCCAAATTTGTTGATTCGACACAAGGGGAGCCAAAGAATACTCTTAAGTATTAGCAGCTGAGTTGTCAATTCAACCACACCTGGAAACTTAGCATCTGCAGCAAGATAGTTTAGTAGCAAAGTAATATGATAGTGGCGGTAGCAGCAATAAAAGTAACGATAGTGCTTTTGTAGTTTTTGTGATAACAGCAACAGAAAAGTAAATAAGCGACAAGCAATATAGGTAAATCTCGTAGGCATTGGATCGGTGATGGGAAAATACGTCGGATGCAATTCATCATGTAGAAGTTATAACCTAGGGTGACACAGAACTAGCTCTAGTTCATCAATGCAATATAGGCATGTATTTCGAGTATATTCATACATGCTTATGGAAAAGAACTTGCATGCCATCTTTTGTCCTAACCTCCCATGGCAGCGGGGTCCTATTGGAAACTAAGGGATATTAAGGCCTCCTTTTAATAGAGTACCGGACCAAAGCATTAACACATAGTGAATAGATGAACTCCTCAAACTATGATCATCACCGGGAGTGGTCCCGATTATTGTCACTTCGGGGTTGCCGGATCATAACACATAGTAGGTGACTATATGATGGCTTCTCGCCCCTCGTTGGTTACCCCAAGTGGAAGGTTGAGATGTAGCGTAGCGACAAATTTCCCTTGGCAAAGATACCAAGGATCGAATCCCGTGAGACTCCGAGGGTCGACAAGTAGGTGTCAACGGCGCTAGAAACTTAGCGGTTGACGGGACCTGCAAACAGATACAGATAACTTTGCTCCCAACGAGTACAGAGAGGTTGTCAATCCCTCCGGCCTTGTTGTTTACAAAGGATCAAACACAAGAGATAATAATGATAGCTATGACTGCAACTAGGAAATAAAAACAGGAAGTAAATAGAAGGTGTGATCAGCGGTGGTAATATGGACCGGGGTCCCATGATGTTCACTAGTGATGTCTCTCTCCCAAAAGACGATAAAACAGCAAAGCAAGGTAAACAAATTACAGCTGGGCAATTGACAGGACTATGTGCGCAAACCAATGCTAACTATGCTGCAAAGAAAGGTAGAGGCTCAAAAGCATGGGCGGTACGCCAAGGCAAGTAGACCGAAATCCATCTGCATCTACTACTAATCATCCACCTTGGGATATCTATCCAGAACATCTCACTGGTATTAAGTTGCGAATCCCACCCAAAGTGTAAACTCAAAGCAACAGACAACTGCATTAAAAGAACTTTGCGTAAAGTAAACAATCCTTGCACCCGCAAGTACAAGCATCGTTGTTTTCTCCCTTGTGGCAACAGCACATCCCCTAGACTCATGTTTCTGTCACTCAAGCTAGTCATCAGGGGGCATGAACCCACAATCAAGCATAACGCTCCCTCTTGGAGTTACTACCTACTACTTGGCCAAAGCAATAAACAGCAACGGAGAACATGCAAGAATTACTCAAGAACAAAGATATAAAAGAGGTGAATCAAATATATTACTCAAACACAATCTGAACATAGTCTCATAATCCATCAGATCCCAGCAAACTCAGCAAAGCAACAGCAGAAAGATTACATATGTGCCTCGATCATGTAGGGCAGCTCACGAGGTCTAAACCATGAAGAGCAAAGAGGGGAGGAGAACATCACATAGCTACTGATCATGGACCCATGGTCCAAGGTGGACTACTCACGACTCATCCGGGAAGCGTTCATGGTGGTGGAGAAGCTCCCGGTGGTGGTTCTCCCCTCCGGCAGGGTGCCGGGAAGAGTTCTCCTGATGCTCCTGATCTTGGAAGCGCTGCGGCGGCGGAACAGAGGCGAGATCGCAAAAAAGGGTTCTGTCCTCGAGGGTTTCGGGACGAGAGGGATATATATGCGAAGGGGGGCAGCCAGAGGCGGAGCAGGGGCCCCAGGCGCCCCCCTGGCGCGGCCAGGGGTGGGGACGCGCCAGGTGGCCACCTGGGCCTCCCCTGGCTCCCCTCTGGCCCATCTTTGGTTCTTCGCGAAGCTTCCTGTACGCTGATTTTTCCTGTATTTTTCCTGGAATTTTTGGAGCACTTTTAATATGGGGGAAACCTGAAATAGAAAAACAACAAAAAACAGGAACTGGCACTGTGGTGCACTGAGTTAATAGGTTAGTCCAAATTTGATCAAAAGTGTATGGAAGTGCATCAATATCATAGCAATATCACACAAAAGAAGCATGGGGCAAGCAGAAATTATAGATACGTTTTGGACGTATCAACATCCCCAAGCTTAATTACTTCTCGTCCTCGAGTAGGTAAATGATAACAAGCATAATTTCTGTGGTGACATGCTACCAACCATATAAGAACTTTTTAAGTAAAGCAATCAAGGCATGTAATTCAATTCAAGTCATAACAAGAAAGAGTCTATATTAGCATTGTAACAAGCAACATAAGAACATAAAGGTGCAAGAGCTCTCGTTGTCCGTGACTCGAATGTCTCCAAATGGTGTTTGCGTGCAAGAAAGGGGATAGGGATATACGAGAGAGTGAAACATAGTTTTTGTATTGTTGAGAACTTAATCTACTAAATTTCACACTTGGTCTTCTTTGGAATCTTATCTTGACTCATCCCCAGACCACTAGCCAGGTACAAGTCAAAATGATCCACTCCCTTTCGATATTTTGAGCACTCATGCAATGGATGAGCGTAAGCAAGAAAGTTGACACTTAGGATGGCAAAGAGAGAAAAATGATGAAGGGGGAAGACAAAAAAGGTGTGAAAGGCTCACATCAATGAGGACAATCATAGGCGAGTGAAAGCCAAATGATAGATATGATGTGAGGAGTAGGGATTGCCATGCAACGGATGCACATATGAGCTAAGGTAAGCTCTCCAATGGAACTAGTGGGGGTGCATCCAACTTACTCGCTCAAGAAGACCTAGAGCTCTTTTGAGGAGGCTCATCATTGGAATATACAAGCCAAGTTCTATAGTGTGAAGGTCCCCACATAGCTATATGCATGAATGACAATCTCTATGGAGTACAAGGTATAAGATGGAGTACGAGTGTGGATCTCTCAAAAGGAATAATAGTGTGCCCCCTTCTCTCTTTTTATTTCTTTTTCTCTTTTTTCTATTTTTTTTATTTTTTTGTGGCCTTAATGGCTCTTTCTATTTAACTCTCATTTGTCCTCTTTGGGATCTTTTGATTTTTTCCTATTTGGGATCTTTTCCTCACTTTAGGGGCAACACTCTATATATTACAAGAAGTATAGAAGATCTTTCAAACTTTACAAAAGTACTCAACATAAAGAAGATGAAACTATCATGATGTATGCAAATGTATGCCTCTGCCAGTGTAGTAGGATATGCAATGATACTAGCGCGTCATGTAGCAATGATTAGGGCAAGGCCCAACTAGCATGCGGCTCATCAATCAAGCAAAAAGCATGTATGACATGAAGATCAAGTCATGAGAAGATGGATGTTGCATGGCAATGTATCTCGGAAAGGCTATGGAAATGCCTTGATAGGTAGGTATGGTGGCTGTTTTGAGGAAGGATATAATGAGGCTTATGATGACAGAGCGTATCGTGCCAAGGATTTGGATGCACCGGCGAAGTATGCGCCAACTCTCGAGGTGAGAAAGGGCAATGCACGGTACCGAAGAGGCTAGAAAAATATGGCTAGGTGGAAGTGTCAACTTTCGAATACTCACATTAGTCCGAAGAACTCATGCACTTATTATCGGTAACTCTCAATCTAATTAGGAGGTTCACAAAGAGACAAGTACCCCGAGGAGGAGTGTATGGGGGTTTGGTTATCCTTGCGCATCCCCGACTCATGGTACGTGAGTGTACTCTAATATTCGATCCCTCCAAAGATTAGTGATCCATCTAGTAGCTAAAGTTCTCAACTATTTTGTAGGTTTTCAAAAATAAACACGGATTGCCCAAAATACAACATCTATCACTAATAGGCTAAAGCTCTTGACACCAAAAGTTCAGACATTACTCATGGCAATACCTCAAAACTATTGCAAGTTACTACTAAAATTAAATAGCAACCTCAATTACCTACTTTAAGTTAAGACACACAACTCAGTGCAACAGGCAAACTCTCTTAACAAGATAAACATGAAAACTCAAGAGAGTTCAGCAACCAACTAAACAAAAGCTCTTTAAAAAGAAAAGCATGAAAACTAAGAGCTAAACATGACAGCAGCTATGGAAAGACAAAGAACACACACAGCAAAGATAAGCATGAAAATCCTATGTTGTGTTCTAGGTTGAAGTGGAGCGTGTTTCTCTTCCACACAAAGAAAGCTGGGTTCTAACTTGTTATGAACAGCAAGCAAAGCTAAAGAAAACTAAAAAAAGAAACTAAGACCAAGACGCTCCAAGCATAACACATAACGCATGAAGTGAAAAAATATAGTGGAACGAAAGACGAACTGATAATTGTTGATGGAGAAGGGGATGCATGGGGGCATCCCCAAGCTTAGACGCTTGAGTCTTCTTGAATATTTCTTGGGGGTGCACGGGGACATCCCCAAGCTTGAGCGTTTGACCCTCCTGAATCTTCTTTTATCATCTTCCCTCGCACACTTGAAAACTCCCTTCATACATAACTCATCATAATCTGATTAGCGAGGTTAGTACCCATAATAAAATAATTTTTCCCTACTGGAAATAAAAATAATCTTGAAGAGCTACTGTTTCTCAAGATTGCCAAAAGGTTTTTGCAAAGAAAAAGCAAGCTCAAGGTTTGCAAAACGAAGAAAAGGCAAAACAGGACAGAATCTGTGAAAAACAGACTAGCAGGTAGTAAATAATTTTTTCGGGGCACTTCTGCAACTCAAATAAAAAAACTCAGAACAGACGCTCGAAAGCCAATTGTATAGAGCATGCTGTCAAAACAATTCAGATCAAAAAGATGATCTGGTGATTTTATTCGAATTTTTTTGTCCAAGGACAGAATCTGTTTTCTGGACAGCACGTCACAACTTTTGAACTTTCTTGCAATCGGAGGCTAAACTTGGCACAAAGCTGAAAAGAAAAGATACAATGATGATGCTACTGTAGTAACAAACATCAAGACACAACAAAAGCAAAATAAAACCTAATTCGTTGTGGGCTGCCTCCCAAAAGCGCTTTCTTTTATGCCTTTAAGCTAGGCATGATGCAAAAAGAGAAGATCAAGTTTTATCAAGAGTAAGAGAATAGCTAGCCCGTGTAACGGACTCAAAAGGCAACTTAATCTTCTTTCTAGGGAAGTTTTCCTACCCTTTCTTGAGAGGGAATTGGAATTTTATATTCCCCTCTTTCATGTCAATGATAGCACCAATGGTGCGAAGAAAAGGACGTCCCAAAATAATTGGACATGAAGGTTCACATTCAATATCCATAATAGTAAAATCAACGGGAACATAATTGTCATTGACAATGATAAGAACATTGTCGATCTTCCCCAAAGGTTTCTTTACGGAAGAATCAACAAGACGAACACCAAAAGAACAAGGATCAAAAGGTTTCAATTCAAACATATCATACATTCTTTTGGGCATAACGGAGGTACTAGCTCCAACATCACATAAAGCATAGCAAGAGAAGTTGTTCAATTTAATTTTGACTATGGGATCCCAACCATCTTCTAGCTTCCTAGGGATGGAAGTCTCAAGCTTGAGCTTTTATTCCCTAGCTTTGGTAAGAGCATTGGTGATATGCTCTGTGAAGGCAAGGTTAAGTGTGCTAGTGTGGGGGTCTTTAGCCATTCTTTGTAAAAAGGTGACAACTTCTGAGAGACTACAATTATCAAAATCAATTTTATCATTATTGAGCAGAATTGTAGTGTCATCTTCTTTGTTTGAATTGCTCTCTATTATAAGAGTTTGGACGTCTTCCCAAGTTTGGGGAAGTGTGGGAGCAACTTTAAATAGAGGCTCATACTTTTTTCCTGGAAGACCATGCCATGGGCATAACTCTCCATTAAAACTAACATAATCACAAGGTTTATTACTTTTGTAGATCCCGACAGTGGTGATTGGCGTGATGGAAGAAGGGGTGTACTCCTCCCACTTAGTGTTTTTGGTGGAACCCATAGCAGCAGCAAGCAAGATAACTATTTTTGTGATTTTTGGTAAGGGACACTAAAGCAAAAACTGAAAGGTAAACTAACAAGACTAAAAAGCAAAGATAAAAGATAGCGTGCAACTCCCCTATCTTGAAGAGTGGAGTCCCCGGCAACGGCGCCAAAAACTTGCTTGATGGCTTCTCGCCCCTCGTTGGTTACCCCAAGTGGAAGGTTGAGATGTAGCGTAGCGGCAAATTTCCCTTGGCAAAGATACCAAGGATCGAATGCCGTGAGACTCCGAGGGTCGACAAGTAGGTGTCAACGGCGCCAGAAACTTAGCGGTTGACGGGACCTGCACACAGATACATATAACTTTGCTCCCAACGAGTACAGAGAGGTTGTCAATCCCTCCGGCCTTGTTGTTTACAAAGGATCAAACACAAGAGATAATAATGATAACTATGATTGCAACTAGGAAATAAAAACATGAAGTAAATAGAAGGTGTGATCAGCGGTGGTAATATGGACCGGGGTCCCATGATGTTCACTAGTGATGTCTCTCTCCCAAAAGACGATAAAACAGCAAAGCGAGGTAAACAAATTACAGCTGGGCAATTGACAGGATTATGTGCGCAAACCAATGTTAACTATGTTGCAAAGAAAGGAAGAGGCTCAAAAGCATGGGCGGTACGCCAAGGCAAGTAGACCGAAATCCATCTGCATCTACTACTAATCATTGATGGCTTCTCGCCCCTCGTTGGTTACCCCAAGTGGAAGGTTTGAGATGCAGTGTAGCGGTAGTTTTCCCTTGGCAAAGATACCAAGGATCGAATTCCCCTGAGACTCCAAGGTTCAACAACAAGGTGTCAACTGCTAACGGCGCCAGATACTTAGCAATTAACTGGACCTGCACACAGATACAAATAACTTTGCTCCCAACGAGTACAGAGAGGTTGTCAATCCCTCCGGCCTTGTCGTTTACAAAGGATCAAACGCAAGAGATAATAGTGATAGGTATAATTGCAACTAGTAAGTAAAAGCAGAAAATAAATAGCGGATGTGATCAGTGATGGTAATATGGACCGGGGTCCCATGATGTTCACTAGTGATGTCTCTCTCCCAAAAGACGATAAAACAACTATGTGAGGTAAACGAATTACAGCTGGGCAATTGACAGGATTATGTGCGCAAACCAATGCTAACCATGCTGCAAGAAAGGTTGAGTCTCAAAAGCATGGGCGGTACGCCAAGGTAAGTAGACCGAAATCCATCTGCATCTACTACTAATCATCCACCTTGAGATATCTATCCAGAACATCTCGCTGGTATTAAATTGCGAGTCTCACCCATAGTGTAAACTCAAAGCAACAGACAACTGCATTAAAAGAACTTTGCGTAAAGTAAACAATCCTTGCACCCGCGAGTACAAGCACCGTTGTTTTCCCCCTTGTGGCAACAGCACATCCCCTAGACTCATGTTTCTGTCACTCAAGCTAGTCATCGAGGGGCATGAACCCACAATCAAGCATAACGTTCCCTCTTGGAGTTACTACCTACTACTTGGCCAAAGCAATAAACAGCAACGGAGAACATGCAAGAATTACTCAAGAACATAAATATAAAAGAGGTAAATCAAATATATTACTCACACACAATCTGAACATAATCTCATAATCCATCGGATCCCGGCAAACTCATCATAGCAACAGCATAAGGATTACATATGTGCCTCGATCATGTAGGGCAGCTCACGAGGTCTAATTAGTGAAGAACAAAGAGGGGAGGAGAACATCACATAGCTACTGGTCATGGACCCATGGTCCAAGGGAGACTACTCACAACTCATCCGGGAGGCGTCCATGGTGGTGGAGAGGCTCCCGGTGGTGGTTCTCCCCTCCGGCAGGGTGCCGGGAAGAGTTCTCCTGGTGCTCCCGATCTTGGAAGCGCGGCGGCGGCGGAACAGAGATGAGATCACGAAAAAGGGTTCCGTCCTCGAGGGTTTCGGGACGCGGTGTAAATATATGCCAAAGGGGGGCATCAGCGGAGACCTGGGGGGCCCAGGCGCCCCCCGGCGCGGCCAGGAGGGGGGCCGCGCCCCCAGGGCGCCTGGAGCCCTGGTGGCCCCCCTCCGGCCCTACTTTGGCCGCAAGGAAGCTTCCGAAACGCTGATTTTTTATATAATTTTTCCGGAATTTTTCTGGTAGTTTACGTAATGGGAAAACCTGAAATACAAAAACAGCAGAAAACAGAAACTGGCACTGGGGTGCACTGAGTTAATAGGTTAGTCCAAATATGATCAAAAGTGTATGGAAGTGTATAAATATCATAGCAATATCACACAAAAGAGGCATGGAGCAAGCAGAAATTATAGATACGTTTTGGACGTATCAACATCCCCAAGCTTAATTCCTGCTCGTCCTCGAGTAGGTAAATGATAACAAGCATAATTTCTGTGGTGACATGCTATTAACCATATAAGAACTTTTCACAGTCACATGACAAGTGCTTACTGAGATAATGAATCTGTAGTAATTAAGTTGCCTCATGAGAAAATCACAAAGAACTGAAAGTTTTACAATATGATACTGAAACACTCAATAGATTTGTAGTGAGCATGGTGTGCAAATATGATAAAGTGGTATCTAGCTTGCCCCCTTTAGTGAAGCAAAACATAAATGCAGGGGCACCTCCAAGGTTTAAGTGACGACTAGATACAATGATTTCAGAATAAACGATATCATAATCATGCAAAAGACAATGCTACTTTGGGACAATGCACATTACACTCAGAATGACAATCATGCTCTCAATAGTTGGTGCTTTAAAGAAGGTGGAGACTCTCGAACCGTTGCTTTTGATGGCAAGGTTGAAAACCCGTGGTCGGAAACAAAAACTAAACATGTACCAGAGCTCTTGGTTTTAAAAACAGAGGTAATAATTATTATTTTTGAATATGCATGTTTCATCAATGAATGCTAGAAGATAACTCAATCACTTCTCGAGCTGGACAAGTTTCGAGGAACGGCTCCCGAATGAGGACGATCACATCCTCTTAATCTCCTTTGTTTATCACTGCCAAAGTTTTCTGATTTCTCATGAACAAAGCGTGAAGGAGGGTTTGTTTGTTTATATTATTTTTAATGAGCCGGGCGCACTCTATGTCAGTTCCTTCTCGTATTATGGGTTTGCACATTAGACATGCAATCCCGGGGTGAAGCTTGTCCAACTTAAAAAGATCATGAATTAACTACTACTTCCTCATGAGCTAAAACAAAGGCACAAAAGAGAAATGCTTTTTTGAATAATTTCGAGATGGTACATGAAAGTCTTCGTTAGGAATGGCAGGTAAATACCATGTATAGGAAGGTATGGTGGACTCATATGGCATAACTGGTTTAAAGGATTTTGGATGCACAAGCAGTCAGTCCGCTTAGTACAGGCGAAGGTTAGCAAAAGACTGGGAGCGACCAACTAAAAGAGCAATGACGGTCATAATCATGCAGAGCGACAAAGCAACATTGAATCGGGCATGGAAGTTATATCGCTACTCAAAAATTAAAGATCATCAAGGCTTGATAGACTTTCTTTACAGTCTTAAATATGCGTGAGCATACGCCAAGTCAATCAAAATAAATTCTTGAAGGAAGATATCACTAAACCATACCACATCATAGGCAAACAAATCATGTTGGTACTCCAATAACACATTGAAAACCCCCCAGCTATTTGAGACTAACCACAAGAAAACATGAACTACTAAGCACCATTATGCACATAGCATTTTTATCATAGACATATCAACCAGTGCAACAGAAGCCAACTCTCTTAATAAGATAAGCATGATAACTAAAGAGAGTTCCAGCGACCAACTAAACAAAAGCTCTTTAAAAAGATAAGCATGAAAACTAAGAGCTGAACATGATAGTAGCTATTGAAAGACAAAGAACACACACAGCAAAGATAGACATGAAAATTCTATGTTATGTTCTAGGTTGAAGTGGAGCGTGTTTCTCTTCCACACAAAGAAAGCTGAGTTCCAACTCGTTATGAACAGCAAGCAAAGCTAAAGAAAACTAAAAAGGAAACTAAAAGCAAGATGCTCCAAGCATAGCACATAACACATGAAGTGATAAAAATATAGTGGAACGAAAGACGAACTGATAATTGTTGATGGAGAAGGGGATGCACGGGGGCATCCCCAAGCTTAGACGCTTGAGTCTTCTTGAATATTTCTTGGGGGTGCATGGGGGCATCCCCAAGCTTGAGCGTTTGACACTCCTGAATCTTTTTATCATCTTCCCTCGCACACTTGAAAACTCCCTTCATACATAACTCATCATAATCTGATTAGCGAGGTTAGTACCCATAATAAAATAATTTTTCCTTGCTGGAAATAAGGATATTCTTGAAGGTCTACTGTTTCTCAAGATTTCCAAAAGGTTTTTGCAAAGAAAAAGCAAGCTCAAGGTTTGCAAAATGAAGGAAAGGCAAAACAGGACAGAATCTGTGAAAAACAGACCAGCAGGTAGTAAATGATTTTTTCGGGGCACTTCTGCAACTCAAATAAAAAAACTCAGAACAGACGCCCGAAAGACAATTGTATAGAGCACGCTGTCGAAACAATTCAGACCAAAAAGATGATTTGGTGATTTTATACGAATTTTTCTGTCCAAGGACAAAATCTGTTTCCTGGACAGCACGTCACAACTTTTGAACTTTCTTGCAATCAGAGGCTACACTTGGCACAAAGCTGAAAAGTAAAGATACAATGATGATGCTACTGTAGTAACAACATCAAGACACAACAAAAGCAAATAAAATTTTATTCATTGTGGGCTGCCTCCCAAAAGCGCTTTCTTTTATGCCTTTAAGCTGGGCATAATGTAAAGAGATCAAGTTTTATCAAGAGTAAAAGAATAGCTATCCCATATAACGGACTCTAAAGGTAACTTAATCTTCTTTCTAGGGAAGTGTTCCATCCCTTTCTTGAGAGTAAATTGGAATCTTATATTCCCCTCTTTCATGTCAATGATGGCACCAACGGTGCGAAGAAAAGGACGTCCCAAGATAATTGGACAAGAAGGTTCACATTCAATATCCATAATAGTAAAATCAACGGGAACGTAATTGTCATTGACAATGATAAGAAGATCGTTGATCCTCCCCAAAGGTTTCTTTATGGAAGAATCAACAAGACGAACACCAAAAGAACAAGAATCAAAAGGTTTCAATTTAAGCATATCATATATTCTTTTGGGCATAACAGAGGTACTAGCTCCAACATCACATAAAGCATAGCAAGAGAAGTTATTCAACTTAATTTTAATCATAGGATCCCAACCATCTTCTAGCTTTCTAGGTATGGAGGATTCTACCCTAAGTTTCTCCTCCCTAGCTTTGATGAGAGCATTAGTGATATGCTCTGTGAAGGCAAGGTTAAGCGTGCTAGTGCGGGGATCTCTAGACATCTTGTGAAGGAAATCAATAACTTCGGTAAGAGTGCAATTATCAAAATCAAGGTCACTACTATCAAGTAGAGTGGTAGTGGTGTCCTTTAGGCTAACTTGTTTGGTAGTTTCTATGGTCATAGCATCACCATTAATAGGTCCAATGGGACTAGGAGTGCATTGGGTGCTAAGAGTTTGGATATCCTCAACAACTTGGATAGTAGCAACAGTGTGGTGGGTAGGAAGGTTCTTAATTCTATCTTCTTCCTCCTTTTCTCTAGCCCATCTCTCTTTAAGTTTAGCAAACATCCTAATGTTTTCATTAATTTGCACTTGAATAGCATTCATAGGAGTGACCTTCCTCTCCTCAAGAGGAGAAGTTCTAATTTTAAGCAATTCTACCTCATGGGCTAAATTGTCTACCTTCGAAGAGAGATTATCTAGTTTGGCTAGTTTTTCTTCTACATTCTTATTGAAGGCTTTTTGGGTAGTGATGAAATCTTTAAGCATACCCTCTAGTTCAGAAGTGGAGTTCTTGGTGCTAGGATAGGCATTGTTGTTCCCATAGGAATTAGAGGGGAACGGTCTAGGATTGCTACCAAAATTACTCCTATAAGCATTGTTATTGAAATTGTTTCTAGAGATAAAGTTAACATCTACTTGTTCTTGAGCAATCAAAGAATTTAAAGGAACATCACGAGGATCAACAGAAGATTGCTTGGAAAGTAGAGACATGATCAAGTCAACTTTTTCATTTAGGGAGGAAATCTCCTCGACAGAGTTTACCTTCCTACCTGTTGGAGCGTGTTCGGTGTGCCATTGGGAATAATTGGTCATCATATCATCGAGAAGTTTCGTGGCAGCACCAAGTGTAGTTGACATAAAGGTTCCTCCCGTGGCCGAATCTAACAAGTTCCGCGAGGTAAAGTTCAAGCCTGCATAAAAAGTTTGGATAACCATCCAAGTAGTCAAACCATGAGTAGGGCAGTTCTTGACAAGAGACTTCATGCGTTCCCAAGCTTGGGCAACGTGTTCATTATCCAATTGTTTAAAATTCATTATGTTACTTCTTAGTTGGATAATTTTTGCAGGTGGATAGTATTTTCCAATAAAACCATCCTTGCACTTGTCCCAAGAATCTATGCTATTTCTAGGCAATGATTGAAACCAAATTTTAGCTCCTCCTCTCAAGGAGAAAGGAAAAAGCTTAAGCTTAACAATATTACCATCTATTTCTTGGTACTTTTGCATATCATAGAGTTCAACAAAATTGTTTAAGTGTAAAGCAGCATCATCTCCAGCACCGGAGAATTGATCTTTCATAACTAGATTCAGTAAAGCAGGTTTAATTTCATAAGGAGGTGCCGAAGTGGCAGGTGTAGTGATAGGTGTGCAGATAAAGTCATTGTTGTTATGACTAGTGAAGTCACACAACTTGGTGTTCTCGGTGGAACCCATAGCAGCAAGCAAGCAAGATGACTATTTTTGTGATTTTCGATAAAGGATACTAAAGCAAAACTGAAAGGTAAACTAACAGGACTAAAAAGCAAAGGTAAAAGATAGCGTGCAAATCCCCTATCTTGAAGAGTGGAGTCCCCGGCGACGGCGCCAGAAAACTTTGCTTGATGGCTTCTCGCCCCTCGTTGGTTACCCCAAGTGGAAGGTTTGTGATGCAGTGTAGCGGTAGTTTTCCCTTGGCAAAGATACCAAGGATCGAATTCCCCTGAGACTCCAAGGTTCAACAAGAAGGAGTCAACTACTAACGGCGCCAGATACTTAGCAATTAACTGGACCTGCACACAGATACAAATAACTTTGCTCCTAACGAGTACAGAGAGGTTGTCAATCCCTCCGGCCTTGTCGTTTACAAAGGATCAAACGCAAGAGATAATAGTGATAGGTATAATTGCAACTAGTAAGTAAAAGCAGAAAGTAAATAGCGGATGTGATCAGTGATGGTAATATGGACCGGGGTCCCATGATGTTCACTAGTGATGTCTCTCTCCCAAAAGACGATAAAACAATTATGTGAGGTAAACGAATTACAGCTGGGCAATTGACAGGATTATGTGCGCAAACCAATGCTAACTATGCTGCAAGAAAGGTTGAGGCTCAAAAGCATGGGCGGTACGCCAAGGTAAGTAGACCGAAATCCATCTGCATCTAATACTAATCATCCACCTTGAGATATCTATCCAGAACATCTCGCTGGTATTAAGTTGCGAGTCCCACCCATAGTGTAAACTCAAAGCAACAGACAACTGCATTAAAAGAACTTTGCGTAAAGTAAACAATCCTTGCACCCGCGAGTACAAGCACCGTTGTTTTCCCCCTTGTGGCAACAGCACATCCCCTAGACTCATGTTTCTGTCACTCAAGCTAGTCATCGAGGGGCATGAACCCACAATCAAGCATAACGTTCCCTCTTGGAGTTAATACCTACTACTTGGCCAAAGCAATAAACAGCAACGGAGAACATGCAAGAATTACTCAAGAACATAAATATAAAAGAGGTAAATCAAATATGTTACTCACACACAATCTGAACATAATCTCATAATCCATCGGATCCGAGCAAACTCATCATAGCAACAGCATAAGGATTACATATGTGCCTCGATCATGTAGGGCAGCTCACGAGGTCTAATTAGTGAAGAACAAAGAGGGGAGGAGAACATCACATAGCTACTGGTCATGGACCCATGGTCCAAGGGAGACTACTCACAACTCATCCGGGAGGCGTCCATGGTGGTGGAGAGGCTACCGGTGGTGGTTCTCCCCTCCGGCAGGGTGCCGGGAAGAGTTCTCCTGGTGCTCCCGATCTTGGAAGCGCGGCGGCGGCGGAACAGAGATGAGATCGCGAAAAAGGGTTCCGTCCTCGAGGGTTTCGGGACGCGGTGTAAATATATGCCAAAGGGGGGCATCAGCGGAGACCTGGGGGGCCCAGGCACCACCCCCCCCCCCC
>LR738711.1:964136429-964175389 GCA_902687465.1 Secale cereale
CCCCCCCGGCGCGGCCAGGAGGGGGGCCGCGCCCCCAGGGCGCCTGGAGCCCTGGTGGCCCCCCTCCGGCCCTACTTTGGCCGCAAGGAAGCTTCCGGAACGCTGATTTTTTATATAATTTTTCCGGAATTTTTCTGGCAGTTTACGTAATGGGAAAACCTGAAATACAAAAACAGCAGAAAACAGAAACTGGCACTGGGGTGCACTGAGTTAATAGGTTAGTCCAAATATGATCAAAAGTGTATGGAAGTGTATAAATATCATAGCAATATCACACAAAAGAGGCATGGAGCAAGCAGAAATTATAGATACGTTTTGGACGTATCAATCATCCACCTTGAGATATCTATCCAGAACATCTCGCTGGTATTAAGTTGCGAATCCCACCCAAAGTGTAAACTCAAAGCAACAGAGAACTGCATTAAAAGAACTTTGCGTAAAGTAAACAATCCTTGCACCCGCAAGTACAAGCACCGTTGTTTTCTCCCTTGTGGCAACAGCACATCCCCTAGACTCATGTTTCTGTCACTCAAGCTAGTCATCAGGGGGCATGAACCCACAATCAAGCATAACGCTCCCTCTTGGAGTTACTACATACTACTTGGCCAAAGCAATAAACAGCAACGGAGAACATGCAAGAATTACTCAAGAACAAAGATATAAAAGAGGTGAATCAAATATATTACTCAAACACAATCTGAACATAGTCTCATAATCCATCAGATCCCAGCAAACTCAGCAAAGCAACAGCAGAAAGATTACATATGTGCCTCGATCATGTAGGGCAGCTCACGAGGTCTAAACCATGAAGAGCAAAGAGGGGAGGAGAACATCACATAGCTACTGATCATGGACCCATGGTCCAAGGTGGACTACTCACGACTCATCCGGGAAGCGTCCATGGTGGTTGAGAAGCTCCCGATGGTGGTTCTCCCCTCCGACAGGGTGCCGGGAAGAGTTCTCCTGATGCTCCCGATCTTGGAAGCGCTGCGGCGGCGGAACAGAGGCGAGATCGCGAAAAAGGGTTCTGTCCTCGAGGGTTTCGGGACGAGAGGGGTATATATGCGAAGGAGGGCAGCCAGAGGCGGAGCAGGGGCCCCAGGCGCCCCCCTGGCGCGGCCAGGGGTGGGGCCGCGCCAAGTGGCCGCCTGGGCCTCCCCTGGCTCCCCTCTGGCCCATCTTTGGTTCTTCACGAAGCTTCCTGTACGCTGATTTTTCCTGTATTTTTCCTGGAATTTTTGGAGCACTTTTAATATGGGGGGAAACCTGAAATAGAAAAACAGCAGAAAACAGGAACTAGCACTGTGGTGCACTGTGTTAATAGGTTAGTCCAAATATGATCAAAAGTGTATGGAAGTGCATCAATATCATAGCAATATCACACAAAAGAAGCATGGAGCAAGCAGAAATTATAGATACGTTTTGGACATATCACTATAGACTTGCAAGATAGGATCAAGAACACACATATATTCATGAAAACATAATAGGTTCGGATCTGAAATCATGGCACTCGGGCCCTAGGGACAAGCATTAAGCATAGCAAAGTCACAGCAACATCAATCTCAGAACATAGTGGATACTAGGGATCAAACCTAACAAAACTAACTCGATTACATGATAGATCCCATCCAACCCATCACGGTCCAGCAAGCCTACGATGGAATTACTCACACACGGCGGTGAGCATCATGGAATTGGTGATGGAGGAAGGTTGATGATGACGATGGCGATGATATCCACTCTCCGGAGCCCCGACCGGACTCCAGATCAGCCCTCCCGAGAGAGATTGGGGCTTAGCGGCGGTTCCGTCTCGTGAAACGTGGTAATTCCTTCTCCCTGATTTTTTTCTCCCCGAAATGGAAGATATAGGATCTGGGGGTACGTCGGTGGAGCATCAGCGGGCCACGAGGCAGGGGGCGCGCCCTGGGCAGGGGGCGCACCCCCACCCTCGTGGGCTGGCCCAAGGCCCCCTGGTGTGGATCTTCGTGCATATATTTTTTATATTTTCCGAAATAATTCTCCGTTGATTTTCAGGTGATTCCGAGAACTTTTTATTCTGCACAAAAACAACACCATGGCAGTTCTGCTGAAAACAGCGTCAGTCCGGGTTAGTTCCATTCAAATCATGCAAGTTAGAGTCCAAAACAAGGGCAAAAGGGTTTGAAAAAGTAGATACGTTGGAGACGTATCACATCACTGGAGGAAAGACAACATACATCTCATCAAAATATCGAACGAATACCAAATTCACATGACTACTTATAACAAGACTTCTCCCATGACCCCAGGAACAAACGTAACTACCCACAAGACATATTATTGTTCATGATCAGAGGGGTATTAATATGCATAATGGATCTGAACATATGATCTTCCACCAAGTAAACCAACTAGCATCAACTACAAGGAGTAATCAACACTACTAGCAACCTACAGGTACCAATCTGAGGTTTTGATATAAAGATTGGATACAAGAGATGAACTAGGGTTTGAGAGGAGATGGTGCTGGTTGATACGTCTCCATCGTATCTATAATTTTTGATTGTTCCATGCCAATATTCTACAACTTTCATATACTTTTGACAACTTTTTATACTATTTTTTGGGACTAACATATTGATCCAGTGCCCAGTGCCAGTTCCAGTTTGTTGCATGTTTTTTGTTTCGCAGAATAGCCATATCAAGCGGAGTCCAAACAGAATAAAAACGGACGGAGATTTTTTTTTGGAATATATGTGAATTTTGGGAAGCGAAACTAACACAAAACGATACCCGAGTGGGCCTCGAGGGTGGGGGGCGCGCCCCCCTGCCCAGGGCGCGCCCTGGGCCCTCGAGGCCACACCGTAAGGCGGTTGATGCCCTTCTTTCTCCGCAAGAAAGCTAATTTCCGGATAAAAATCGTGTCAAAATATGAGCCCAATCGGAGTTATGGATCTCCGGTAATTTAAGAAACGGTGAAGGGCCAGAATCTGGGAACGCAGAAACAGAAAGAGACAGAGAGACAGATGCAATCTCGGAGGGGCTCTCGCCCCTCCGCCGCCATGGAGGCCATGGACCAGAGGGGAAACCCTTCTCCCACCTAGGGAGAAGGTCAAGGAAGAAGAATAAGAAGGAGGGGGCTCTCTCCCCCTCGCTTCCGGTGGCACCGGAGTGCCACCGAGGCCATCATCGTGTGACGGCCATCTACACCAACACCTCCGTCATCTTCACCAACATCTCCATCACCTTCCCCCATCCATCTACAATGGTCCACTCTCCCGCAACCCGATGTACCCTCTACTTGAACATGGTGCTTTATGCTTCATATTATTATTAGCCAATGATGTGTTTCCATCCTATGATGTCTGAGTAGATTATCGTTGTCCTATCGGTGATTGGTGAATTGCTATGATTGATTTAAATTGCTTGTGGTTATGTTGCTGTCCTTTGGTGCCCATCATATGAGCGCACACGTGGATCACACCATAGGGTTAGTTGTATGTTGATAGGACTACATATTGGAGGGCAAGAGTGACAGAAGCTTCAACCTAGCGTGGAAATTGATGCATATGGGATTGAAGGGGGACCAATATATCTTAATGCTATGGTTGGGTTTTACCTTAACGAACGTTATTAGTTGCGGATGCTTGCTAATAGTTCCAATCATAAGTGCATAGAATTCTAAGTAAGGGATGACATGCTAGCAGTGGCCTCTCCCACATAAAACTTGCTGTCGGTCTAGTAACATAGTCAATTGCTTAGGGGCAATTTCGCAACTCCTACCACCACTTTTCCACACTCGCTATCGTTAAATTAGTTGTGTCCTTATCTTAACAGCCCCTAGTTTTATTAACGTGCTCTTTATATTCTTGCAAACCTATCCCACAAAAACTACAAAGTACTTCTAGTTTCATACTTGTTCTAGGTAAAGTAAACGTCAAGCATGCGTAGAGTTGTATCGGTGGTCGATAGAACTTGAGGGAATATTTGTTCTGCCTTTAGCTCCTCGTTGGGTTCGGCACTCTTACTTATCGAAAGAGGCTACAACTGATCCCCTACACTTGTGGGTTATCAAGACCTTTTTCTGGCGCCGTTGCCGGGGAGCAATAGCGTGGGGTGAATATTCTCGTGTGTGCTTGTTGGCTTTATCACTAAGTAGATTTTATTTGCTGTTCTAAGTTGTTTTCTATCTTTTGTTATGGGTAGGAAACGCAAAATACCAAAAAATATTGTGGTACCTGCTGAACCAATGGTTGAAGAACCACTCAAAATCTATCACACTCCTGAAGCTTTTTACTTGGATCATCTTCGATCCCTATGTGCTCGTGCTGAAACCCCAACTAGCTTAGTTGAGGGAAAATCTTTAGATGAGCATGCTTGTTATGTGCGACACCGCATATCTGAAAAAGGGAATTTTTTACTGGATCAAATTCATTGTTTGAAATGGTATGCTTGGAATTTATGTGAAATATATGATTTTACTTGTTGCTCTGAAGACCCTAAGAAACACCTTCCCTACCAATGTGAGTTTAGTGATAATGGAATCGTATCTTCGTATGCTAAGGGTGTTTATAGTTACTATGATGTTCAACAAACTGAAGAATTTGTTGCTTTTAAGGGTGCTTATGAAATTGCTTCTTTGATTGAAAAGTATGATGCTACTCTTTACAAATCTGAAAATTTTGCCATATTTAAACCATATATTGAGGACTCCTCCGCTGTCCAAGAAGAGACTAATATTTTGCAGGAGTCTATGGAAGAAGAAATTAATGACATTGTGAGCTCATTGGATGAAAAAGATGAGGAGGAGAGCGAAGAACAAAAGGAGGAAGAGCGGATTGATCACCCATGCCCACCTTCTAATGAGAGTAACTCTTTATCTCATACACTGTTTAATTTCCCTTCGTGCTTACCGAAGGATGATTGCTATGATCCCATTGATTCATTTGAAATATCCCTTTTTGATGATGCTTGTTATGCTTGTGGCCAAGATGCCAATAGAAATTATGCTTATAGAGATGAACTTGCTATAGTTCCTTATGTTAAACATGAGATAGTCGCTATTGCACCCACACATGATTGTCTTATTATCTTTTTGAGTTCTCCAAACTACACTATATCGGAGAAGTTTGCACTTAATAAGGATTATATTGATGGGTTGCCTTTTTCTGTTACACATCATGATTTTGATAAATATAATATGCATGTGCTTGCTGCTCCTACTTGCAATTATTATGAGAGAGGAACTACATCTCCGCCTCTCTATGTTTCCAACCCGATAAAATTGCAAGAAACTGATAATACTATGCATTGGCCTTTACTTGATGTGCATGAATTGTTCTTGTATGACATGCCTATGCATAGGAAGAGAGTTAGACTTCGTTGTTTCATGACACATATCACTTTGTGCTCACTACTAAATGCCAAATCATTGCTAATTAAAATTGGCTTTGATATACCTTGGGATCCGGGTGGATCCATCACTTGAGCACTATATGCCTAGCTTAATGGATTTAAAGAAAGCGCTGCCAGGGAGACAACCCGGAAGTTTTAGAGAGTCATTTATTTCTGTTGTATGCTTTTATAAAGTTTAACTTTGTTCAAAAAGAAAAGTGAAAATAAGAAGGACTTTTTCAAAAAAATAAAGAGGGGAACCTAAAACTTTTTCAAAAAGAAAAGTGAAAATAAGAAGGACTAGCACCGTTGAAATGGGGGAGCTCCTTGAACTTTGTTCATGCCCATGAAAACTTTGCAAATCTTGAATTACAGAAAATTTTCATCAAAAATAATTATCCCCTTGTACAATTCCATTGTATTATAAAAATAATGTGCCAAGGTTTGCCTTTAGGATGTTTACAATGCTTGTTGGTTTGTGCGGTGCAGGACATAAACTTTGGCTGTAGGGCGTGATTTTACATTTTTTTGCTGGAACGTCAAATGGTTCTGAAACCTTTTCCACTGTCTTTCTATACAAATTGTTGATTTTTCCTAATTTTGGCAGAATTTTTCAAGTATCAGAAGTACGGTGAATGTTCAGATTATTACAGACTGTTCTATTTTAGACAGATTCTGTTTTTGATGCATAGTGTGCTTGTTTTGATGAAACTATCAATTTCTATTAGTGGATTAAGCCATGGAAAAGTTATATTACAGTAGCTACAATGCAAAAACAAAATATGAATTGGTTTGCAACAGTACTTACAGTAGTGATTTGCTTTATTATACTAACGGATCTTACCGAGTTTTCTTTTGAAGTTTTGTGTGGATGAAGTGTTCGAAGATCGAGGAGGTCTCGATGTGAGGAGAAGAAGGAGAGGCAAGAGCTCAAGCTTGGGGATGCCCAAGGCACCCCAAGTAAATATTCAAGGAGACTCAAGCGTCTAAGTGAAGGAAATATGCCCTAGAGGCAATAATAAAGATGTTATTTGTATTTCCTTATATCATGATAAATGTCTTTTATTCATGCTAGAATTGTATTAACCGGAAACCTAGTACATGTGTGGATACATAGACAAAACAGTATGTCCCTAGTATGTCTCTACTAGACTAGCTCATTGATCAAAGATGGTTATGTTTCCTAGCCATAGACATGAGTTGTCATTTGATCAACGGGATCACATCATTAGGAGAATGATGTGATGGACTAGACCCATCCGTTAGCATAGCACTATGATCGTTTAGTTTTACTGCTATTGCTTTCTTCATGACTTATACATGTTCCTATGACTATGAGATTATGCAACTCCCGAATTCCGTAGGAACACCTTGTGTGCTATCAAACGTCACAACGTAACTGGGTGATCATAAAGATGCTCTACACGTGTATCCGAAAGTATTCGTGGTGTTGGCATAGATCAAGATTAGAATTTGTCACTCCGAGTGTCGGAGAGGTATCTCTGGGCCCTCTCGGTAACACACATCATAATAAGCCTTGCAAGCAAAAGACTAATGAGTTAGTCACGAGATGATGTATTACGAAACGAGTAAAGAGACTTGCCGGTAACGAGATTGAATTAGGTATAGAGATACCGACGATCGAATCTCGGGCAAGTAACATACCGATGACAAAAGGAACAACGTATGTTGTTATGCGGTTTGACCGATAAAGATCTTCGTAGAATATGTAGGAGCCAATATGAGCATCCAGGTTCCGCTATTGGTTATTGACCGGAGATAAGTCTCGGTCATGTCTACATAGTTCTCGAACCCGTAGGGTCCGCACGCTTAACGTTTGATGACGATCAGTATTATGAGTTTATGAGTTTTGATGTACCGAAGGTAGTTCGGAGTCCCAGATGAGATCACAGACATGACGAGGAGTCTCGGAATGTCCGAGACATAAAGATTGATATATTGGACGACTATATTCGGACACCGGAAGTGTTCTGGAAAGTTTCGGAATTTACCGGAGTGCCGGAGGGGTTACCGGAACCCCCCGGGGGAATGGTGGGCCTTGGTGGGCCATAGGGGAGAGAGAGGGCAGCAGCCAGGAGGTGGCGCGCCCCCTCCCTAGGAGGAGTCCAAATAGGACAAGGGGAGGGGGGCGCGGCCCCTCTTTCCCTCTCCCTCTCCCTCTCCCTTTCTTTCCTTCCCCCTTCTTCCTTCTTTGGTAGTTCCTACTAGGAATAGGATTGCAATCCTATTCCTAGTAGGATTGCAGCCCTAGCCGCACCATAGAGGGCCGGCCGGCCTCCCCCCTTGCTCCTTTATATACGGGGGCAGGGGGGCACCCAAGGACACACAAGTTGAATTGTTCTAGCCGTGTGTGGTGCCCCCCTCCACAGAAACACACTTCGGTCATACCGTTGCAGTGCTTAGGCGAAGCCCTGCGCCGGTAGATACATCATATCCGTCACCACGCCGTCGTGCTGACGAAACTCTCCCGTGAAGCTCAGCTGGATCAAGAGCTCATGGGACGTCATCAAGCTGAACGTGTGCTGAACGCGGAGGTGCCGTACGTTCGGTGCTTGATCGGTTGGATCGCGAAGAAGTTCGGCTACATCAACCGCGTCACTTGACGCTTCCGCTTCCGGTCTACGAGGGTACGTAGACACACTCTTCCCTCTCGTTGCTATGCATCTGGTAGATAGATCTTGCGTGATCGTAGGAAAATTTTAAAATACTACGTTCCCCAACAGTGGCATCATGAGCCAGGTCTATGCGTAGATGGTATGCACGAGTAGAACACAATGAGTTGTGGGCGATACTAGTCATACTGCTTACCAGCATGTCATACTTTGCTTTGGCGGTATTGTGAGATGAAGCGGCCCGGACCGACATTACGCGTACGCTTACGCGAGACTGGTTTCACCGTTACGAGCACTCGTTGCTTAAAGGTGACTGGCGGGTGTCTGTCTCTCTCACTTTAGCTGAATCAAGTGTGGCTACGCCCGGTCCTTGTGAAGGTTAAAACAACACATACTTGACGAAACATTGTTGTGGTTTTGTATGCGTAGGTAAGAACGGTTCTTGCTAAGCCCGTAGCAGCCACGTAAAACTTGCAACAACAAAGTAGAGGACGTCTAACTTGTTTTTGCAGGGCATGTTGTGATGTGATATGGTCAAGACATGATGAGTTATACGGTGTTGTATGAGATGATCATGTTTTGTAATGTTATCGGCAACTGGCAGGAGCCATATGGTTGTCGCTTTATTGTATGAAATGCAATCGTCATGTAATTGCTTTACTTTATCACTAAGCGGTAGCGATAGTCGTAGAAGCAATAGTTGGCGAGACGACAACGATGCTATGATGGAGATCAAGGTGTCGCGCCGGTGACGAAGGTGATCATGACGGTGCTTTGGAGATGGAGATCAAAAGCACAAGATGATGATGGCCATATCATGTCACATATTTTGATTGCATGTGATGTTTATCTTATTATGCTTCTTATTTTGCTTAGAACGACGGTAGCATTATAAGATGATCCCTCACTAAATTTCAAGGTATAAGTGTTCTCCCTGAGTATGCACCGTTGCGAAAGTTCGTCGTGCCGAGACACCACGTGATGATAGGGTGTGATAAGCTCTACGTTCAAATACAACGGGTGTAAGCCAGTTTTGCACACGCGGAATACTCGGGTTAAACTTGACGAGCCTAGCATATGCAGATATGGCCTCGGAACACTGGAGACCGAAAGGTCGAGCGTGAATCATATAGTAGATATGATCAACATAAGATGTTCACCATTGAAACTACTCCATCTCACGTGATGATCGGACATGGTTTAGTTGACTTGGATCACGTGATCATTTAGATGACCGGAGGGATGTCTATCTAAGTGGGATTTCTCTAATTAATATGATTGAATTGAACTTTAATTTATCATGAACTTAGTCCTGATAGTTTTTGCACATCTATGTTGTTGTAGATCAATGGCCCGTGCTACCGTTCCTTTGAATTTTAATGCATTCCCAGAGAAAGCTAAGTTGAAAGATGATGGTAGCAATTACATGGACTGGGTCCGTAACTTGAGGATTATCCTCATTGCTGCACAGAAGAATTATGTCCTTGAAGCACCGCTAGGTGACAAGCCCCCTCCCGCTAATGTAGACGCTTTGAACGTCTGGCAATCGCGGTCTGATGACTACACGATAGTTCAGTGTGCCATGCTTTACGGCTTAGAACCGGGACTTCAACGACGTTTTGAACGTCATGGACCATATGAGATGTTCCAGGAGTTGAAGTTAATATTTCAAGCAAATGCCCGGATTGAGAAATATGAGATTTCCAATAAGTTCTATAGCTGCAAGATGGAGGAGAATAGTTCTATCAGTGAACACTTGCTCAGAATGTCTGGGTACTACAATCATATGACTCAACTTGGTTGCAAAGTTGACGAGGATAGTGTTATTGATGGAGTTCTTCCATCACTGCCACCAAGCTATAAAGGCTTCGTGATGAACTATAATATGCAAGGGATGCAAAAGACAATTCCCGAGCTCTTCGCTATGCTCAAAGCTGCGGAGGTAGAAATCAAAAAGGAGCATCAAGTGTTGATGGTTAACAAGACCACTAGTTTTAAGAAAAAGGGCAAGGGAAAGAAGGGGAACTTCAAGAAGAATAGCAAGACAGTTGCTACTCCCATGAAGAAACCCAAGTCTGGAGCCAAACCTGAAACTGAGTGCTTCTACTGCAAGGGGACTGGACACTGGAAGCGGAACTGCCCCAAGTATTTGGCGGATAAGAAGGATGGCAAGGTGAACAAAGGTATATGTGATATACATGTTATTGATGTGTACCTTACTAATGCTCGTAGTAGTACCTGGGTATTTGATACCGGTTCGGTTGCTAATATTTGTAACTCGAAACAGGGACTACGGATTAAACGAAGATTGGCTAAGGACGAGGTGACGATGCGCGTGGGAAATGGTTCCAAAGTCGATGTGATCGCCGTCGGCACGCTACCTCTACATCTACCTTCGGGATTAGTTTTAGACCTAAATAATTGTTATTTGGTGCCAGCGTTGAGCATGAACATTATATCTGGATCTTGTTTGTTGCGAGACTGTTATTCATTTAAATCAGAGAATAATGGTTGTTCTATTTTTATGAATAATATCTTTTATGGTCATGCACCCTTAAAGAGTGGTCTATTCTTATTGGATCTCGATTGTAGTGATACACATATTCATAATATTGAAACCAAAAGATGCAAGGTTAATAATGATAGTGCAACTTATTTGTGGCACTGCCGTTTAGGTCATATTGGTGTAAAGCGCATGAAGAAACTCCATAGTGATGGACTTTTGGAATCACTTGATTATGAATCACTTGGTGCTTGCGAACCATGCCTCATGGGCAAGATGACTAAAACTCCGTTCTCCGGAACTATGGAGCGAGCAACAGATTTGTTGGAAATCATACATACTGATGTATGTGGGCCAATGAGTGTTGAAGCTCGCGGCGGGTATCGTTATTTTCTGACCTTCACTGATGATTTGAGCAGATATGGGTATATCTACTTAATGAAGCACAAGTCTAAAACATTTGAAAAGTTCAAAGAATTTCAGAGTGAAGTAGAAAATCATCTTAACAAGAAAATAAAGTTTCTACGATCTGATCGTGGAGGAGAATATTTGAGTTACGAGTTTGGTCTTCATTTAAAACAATGTGGAATAGTTTCACAACTCACGCCACCCGGAACACCACAGCGTAATGGTGTGTCCGAGCATCGTAACCGTACTTTATTGGATATGGTGCGATCTATGATGTCTCTTACCGATTTACCACTATCGTTTTGGGGTTATGCTTTAGAGACAGCTGCATTCACATTAAATAGGGCACCATCTAAATCCGTTGATACGACACCTTATGAACTATGGTTTGGCAAGAAACCAAAGTTGTCGTTTCTTAAAGTTTGGGGCTGCGATGCTTATGTGAAAAAGCTTCAACCTGATAAGCTGGAACCCAAGTCGGAGAAATGTGTCTTCATAGGATACCCAAAAGAGACTGTTGGGTACACCTTCTATCACAGATCCGAAGGCAAGATATTCGTTGCTAAGAATGGATCCTTTCTAGAGAAGGAGTTTCTCTCGAAAGAAGTGAGTGGGAGGAAAGTAGAACTTGATGAGGTAATTGTACCTTCTCCCGAATTAGAAAGTAGTACATCACAGAAAATTGTTCCAGTGATTCCTACACCAATCAGTGAGGAAGTTAATGATGATGATCATGAAACTTCGGATCAAGTTTCTGCTGAACGTCGTAGATCAACCAGAGTACGTTCCGCACCAGAGTGGTACGGCAACCCAGTTCTGGAAATCATGTTACTAGACCATGATGAACCTACGAACTATGAGGAAGCGATGATGAGCCCAGATTCCGCAAAATGGCTTGAAGCCATGAAATCTGAGATGGGATCCATGCATGAGAACAAAGTGTGGACTTTGGTTGACTTGCCTGATGATCGGCAGGCCATCGAAAATAAATGGATCTTCAAGAGGAAGACCGACGCAGACGGTAATGTTACTGTTTACAAAGCTCGACTTGTTGCGAAAGGGTTTCGACAAGTTCAAGGAGTTGACTACGATGAGACTTTCTCACCTGTAGCGATGCTTAAGTCTGTCCGAATCATGTTAGCAATTGCCGCATTTTATGATTATGAAATCTGGCAAATGGATGTCAAAACTGCATTCCTGAATGGATATCTCAAAGAAGAGTTGTATATGATGCAACCAGAAGGTTTTGTCGATCCAAAAGGTGCTAACAAAGTGTGCAAGCTCCAGCGATGCATCTATGGACTGGTGCAAGCATCTCGGAGTTGGAATATACGCTTTGATGAGGTGATCAAAGCATATGGTTTTATACAGACTTTTGGAGAAGCCTGTATTTACAAGAAAGTGAGTGGGAGCTCTGTAGCATTTCTAATATTATATGTAGATGACATATTATTGATTGGAAATGATATAGAATTTCTGGATAGCATAAAAGGATACTTGAATAAGAATTTTTCAATGAAAGACCTCGGTGAAGCTGCTTATATATTAGGCATCAAGATCTATAGAGATAGATCAAGACGCTTAATTGGACTTTCACAAAGCACATACCTTGATAAGATTTTGAAGAAGTTCAAAATGGATCAGTCAAAGAAAGGGTTCTTGCCTGTATTACAAGGTATGAAGTTGAGTAAGACTCAATGCCCGACCACTGCAGAAGATAGAGAGAAAATGAAAGTCATTCCCTATGCCTCAGCCATAGGATCTATCATGTATGCAATGCTGTGTACCAGACCTGATGTGTGCCTTGCTATAAGTCTAGCAGGGAGGTACCAAAGTAATCCAGGAGTGGATCACTGGACAGCGGTCAAGAACATCCTGAAGTACCTGAAAAGGACAAAGGATATGTTTCTCGTATATGGAGGTGACAAAGAGCTCGTCGTAAACGGTTACGTCGATTCTAGCTTTGACACTGATCCGGATGACTCTAAGTCACAAAACGGATATGTATTTTTATTGAACGGTGGAGCTGTCAGTTGGTGCAGTTCCAAGCAGAGCGTCGTGGCGGGATCTACGTGTGAAGCGGAATACATAGCTGCTTCGGAAGCAGCAAATGAAGGAGTCTGGATGAAGGAGTTCATATCCGATCTAGGTGTAATACCTAGTGCATCGGGTCCAATGAAAATCTTTTGTGACAACACTGGAGCAATAGCCTTGGCGAAGGAATCCAGGTTTCACAAGAGAACAAAGCACATCAAAAGACGCTTCAATTCCATCCGCGATCTAGTCAAGGTAGGAGACATGGAGATTTGCAAAATACATACGGATCTGAACGTTGCAGACCCGTTGACTAAGCCTCTTCCATGGGTAAAACATGATCAGCACCAGGACTCCATGGGTGTGAGGATCATCACTTTGTAATCTAGATTATTGACTCTAGTTCAAGTGGGAGACTGAAGGAAATATGCCCTAGAGGCAATAATAAAGATGTTATTTGTATTTCCTTATATCATGATAAATGTCTTTTATTCATGCTAGAATTTTATTAACCGGAAACCTAGTACATGTGTGGATACATAGACAAAACAGTATGTCCCTAGTATGCCTCTACTAGACTAGCTCATTGATCAAAGATGGTTATGTTTCCTAGCCATAGACATGAGTTGTCATTTGATCAACGGGATCACATCATTAGGAGAATGATGTGATGGACTAGACCCATCCGTTAGCATAGCACTATGATCGTTTAATTTTACTGCTATTGCTTTCTTCATGACTTATACATGTTCCTATGACTATGAGATTATGCAACTCCCGAATTCCGTAGGAACACCTTGTGTGCTATCAAATGTCACAACATAACTGGGTGATCATAAAGATGCTCTACAGGTGTATCCGAAGTATTCGTGGTGTTGGCATAGATCAAGATTAGGATTTGTCACTCCGAGTGTCGGAGAGGTATCTCTGGGCCCTCTCGGTAACACACATCATAATAAGCCTTGCAAGCAAAAGACTAATGAGTTAGTCACGAGATGATGTATTACGGAACGAGTAAAGAGACTTGCCGATAACGAGATTGAACTAGGTATAGAGATACCGATGATCGAATCTCGGGCAAGTAACATACCGATGACAAAAGGAACAACGTATGTTGTTATGCGGTTTGACCGATAAAGATCATCGTAGAATATGTAGGAGCCAATATGAGCATCCAGGTTCCGCTATTGGTTATTGACCGGAGATAAGTCTCGGTCATGTCTACATAGTTCTCGAACCCGTAGGGTCCGCACGCTTAACGTTTGATGACGATCGGTATTATGAGTTGATGAGTTTTGATGTACAGAAGGTATTTCGGAGTCCCGGATGAGATCACGGACATGACGAGGAGTCTCGGAATGTCCGAGACATAAAGATTGATATATTGGACGACTATATTCGGACACCGGAAGTGTTCTGGAAAGTTTCGGAATTTACCGCAGTGCCGGAGGGGTTACCGGAACCCCCCGGGGGAATGGTGGGCCCTGGTGGGCCATAGGGGAGAGAGAGGGCAGCAGCCAGGAGGTGGCGCGCCCCCTCCCTAGGAGGAGTCCGAATAGGACAAGGGGAGGGGGGCGCGGCCCCTCTTTCCCTCACCCTCTCCCTTTCTTTCCTTCCCCCTTCTTCCTTCTTTGGTAGTTCCTACTAGGAATAGGATTGCAATCCTATTCGTAGTAGGATTGCAGCCCTAGCCGCACCATAGAGGGCCGGCCGGCCTCCCCCTTGCTCCTTTATATACGTGGGCAGGGGGCACCCAAGGACACACAAGTTGAATTGTTCTAGCCGTGTGCGGTGCCCCCCTCCACAGAAACACACCTCGGTCATACTGTCGCAGTGCTTAGGCGAAGTCCTGCGCCGGTAGATACATCATATCCGTCACCACGCCGTCGTGCTGACGAAACTCTCCCGTGAAGCTCAGCTGGATCAAGAGCTCGTGGGACGTCATCAAGCTGAACGTGTGCTGAACGCGGAGGTGTCGTACGTTCGGTGCTTGATCGGTTGGATCGCGAAGAAGTTCGACTACATCAACCGCGTCACTTGACGCTTCCGCTTCCAGTCTACGAGTGTACGTAGACACACTCTTCCCTCTCGTTGCTATGCATCTGGTAGATAGATCTTGCGTGATCGTAGGAAAATTTTAAAATACTACGTTCCCCAACACTAAGCTTGGGGATGCCCCAGAAGGCATCCCCTCTTTCTTCAACAAGTATCGGTATGTTTTCGGATTCGTAAGTGCATAGAATTCAAAGTAAGGGATGACATGCTAGCTGTGGCCTCTCCCAGATAAAACTTGCTATCGATCTAGTAACATAGTCAATTGCTTAGGGGCAATTTCGCAACTCCTACCAGCACTTTTCCACACTCGCTATCATTAAATTTGTTGTGTCCTTATCTTAACAGCCCCTAGTTTTATTAACGTGCTCTTTATATTCTTGCAAACCTATCCCACAAAAACTACAAAGTACTTCTAGTTTCATACTTGTTCTAGGTAAAGTAAACGTCAAGCGTGCGTAGAGTTGTATCGGTGGTCGATAGAACTTGAGGGAATATTTGTTCTGCCTTTAGCTCCTCGTTGGGTTCGACACTCTTACTTATCGAAAGAGGCTACAACCGATCCCCTACACTTGTGGGTTATCACTGGTGAAGATGTTGATGAAGATAACCCTCCACGAGATGGGAGAGTTGTTGGTGATGATGGCGGTGACGATTTCCCCCTCCCGGCAGAACAGCTCCGCTAGAGCCCTAGATTGGTTCCGCCAAGGTTCCGCCTCGAGACGGTGGCGTATGGTCCCGAAAGCCTCCTTATGATTTTTTCCAGGTCAAAACACCTCATATAGGAGAAGATGGGCATCGGGGGGTCACCGGCTGGCCCATGAGGCAGGGGGCGCCCCCCACCCTCGTGGACAGGTGGTGGCCCCCTGGCAAATCTCTTTCGCCAGATATTTTTTATATTTTCTGAAACGGTGTTTCATGGAGTTTCGGAGCTTTTTGAGTTGTGCAGAATAGGTCTCTAATGTGTGCTCCTTTTCCAGCCCAGAATTCCAGCTGCCGACATTCTCCCTCTTCATGTAAACCTTGTAAAATAAGAGAGAAAAGGCATAAGTATTGTAACATAACATGTAATAACAGCCCATAGTGCAATAAATATCAACATAAAAGCATGATGCAAAATGGACGTATAAACCCCCCCAAGCTTAGACCTCTCACTTGTTCTCAAGCGAAAGCCGATATCAAAAAATATGTCCACATGTTTAGAGATAGAGGTGTCGATAAAAATAAAATACGGACATGAGGGCATCATGATCATTCTTATAACAGCAGCACACACACACACACACACACACACATATATATATATATATATATATATATATATATATATATATATATATATATATATATATATATATATATATATATATTGTCATATGACTCTTATGCTAAAGTAACAATTCATTCACAATGTCAAGTATGAATCAAAAACTTCATTGAAAACCAACAAACTAAGATCTCAGTCATTGAAGCAATTGCAATTTATCATAACATCGGAAAGAGTCAATATAAGAGCTTTTAGCAAGTCCACATACTCAACTATCATCTAGTCTTTCACAATTGCTCACACTCACGCAATACTTATGGGTATGGAGTTTTAATCGGACACAGAGAAAGATAGGGGCTTATGGTATTGCCTCCCAACCTTTTACCTCAAGGGTAATGTCAACAGTAATAGACCATGATAGCTTACATCCAATTGGGTATATATGTCAGGATCTTTCCAACACAATGTGCTTGCCAAAGGATAAAATGTAAAAAGGAAAGGTGGATTTTCACCTTGACTCTTATAAGGCAAGAATAATAGAGGCCCTTCACAGAGGGAAGCAGAGATTGTCATGTGCTTTTATGGTTGAATGTACAAAATCTTAGCGCAAAAGAACGTCACTTTATATTGCCACTTGTGATAAGGACCTTTATTATGCAGTCCGTCGCTTTTATTACTTCCATATCTCAAGATCGTATAAAGCTTATTTTCTCCACACTAATAAATCATACATATATTAGAGAGTTTGCAACAATGACAACTTACTTGAAGGATCTTACTCAATCCATAGGTAGGTATGGTGGACTCTCATGGCAAAACTAGGTTTAAGGATGTATGGAAGCACAAGTAGTATCTCTACTTGGTACAAGGAGTTTTGGCTAGCATGAGGGGGAAAGGCAAGCTCAACATGTTGGATGATCCATGACAATATACTTTATTTCGGATATAAGAAAACATAACCCATTATGGTCTCTTCCTTGTCCAACATCAACTCTTTAGCATGTCATATTTTAATGAGTGCTCACAATCATAAACGATGTCCAAGATAGTATATTTGTACGTGAAACCTCTTTTTCTTTATTACTTCCTATTAATTGCAACAATGACCAAAACTATGTTTGTCAACTCTCAACAACTTTTATTCATCATACTCTTTATATGTGAAGTCATTACTTTCCATAAGATTAATACGATCTTTTTGATACTTTTTATATTTTCTTTTATTCTTTCATGACCATAGCGAGGAAATCAAGCCCTTGACTCAACACTAATCTTTATTATATAGCTCACGGACTCGATTACAAAGGTAAAGAGCAACAAGCAAAAGCTCATAACTAGATCATGCTAACTTTATTCTACTAGATCAAGATATTACCAAAAGGATTGACCTAAGAAAAACGGTAAAGATAGGAGTGTGATGGTGATACGATAGCGGGGCACCTCCCCCAAGCTTGGCAGTTGCTAAGGGGAGTGCCCATACCCATATGATTATGTCTCCTTCTTCGGAGGTGGTGATGTGATATTCTTGGCGATGATACCCCTCAGGATACGATTCTTCTCCTCGAGCTTGTTAACTTGTTGCTTAAGGTCCATAATTTCCTTGCGGAGCTTGCCCGTAACGGCTAAAGCTCCTTTCACCCAAGGATGCTGCATGGCTGCGGGAGAACAAGTAACACTCTTTTTCATATTTTCATAAGAAAGAAACCTGCCATTGGTAGGGATGACTGAGTTTGGAATAGATGAGCTTTGTAGTTCCCCCATCGTGAATCCATCTCGAAACCGAGAAGTAACTTCTTGATCTTCCTCCATGGCATCTATCCTCTTCAAGGCAGCCTCCATTACATCTTTCTCACAATTATTATTATTATTATTATTATTATTATTATTATTATTATTATTATTATTATTATTATTATTATTATTATTATTATTATTATTATTATTATTATTATTATTATTATTATTATTATTATTATTATTATTATTATTATTATTATTATTATTATTATTATTAAAGTGAGTGCGCATAACTCCTTCCGGTTGCCGCCACCCGTCGTAATACGTATCCATTCTGGACATTTTCGAATTTTTGAAAAAATGGGAAACTTTTTTCGGTTTCCGAATATTTTTCAAAATAGCAACGAAATTTTGGAATTCTGAATATTTTCTGTAATTTAGACTTTTTTGAAATTCTTAACTTTTTTGAGAATTTTTAATTTATGAAATAAATTCTATAATGACAAAAACTTGAAAAGGAAAAATGAGGTAGTGGAAGGAGAATAAAAATAGTATTAAACACAGAAACAAAGAAAAATGGGCCAGCCCATTATTGGTTGTCCTGTGCGAAGCACCGACTATTTGACGCCTTGTGCGTGAAATAGAATTTTCCCAGATCCATGGGCAGAAAAATAAGTGGGCTGGCTTCGCTGGGCCACTGCACGCGGCCACATACAAAAGTGTGGAAAAGCTCTTTTTTCAGCAGACGCACGCGTAAGAATTTAGTGCCACCTCGGATAGAAAAAAAAAATCTTTTCGACGGTGAATAGATGAAGAAATTGGCAAAACGCACCTTGCTTTATTAGTATACTAGCATATATGTTCATGCGTTGCAACGAGAGAGAAAACTTATGTATAGTTTAATTTAGTGAGAACCCCCAGTCAAAAAATAAATTTACTGAGAAACCTTGTGTTTCGAAGAAAATGTCTGTTTTCACATTCACAAATCGACCTGCGGCACAACACAGTAGCATCCAAACGGTTTATTCCATAGCCAAGGTCATTGTCCTCCTTTATTCACAAAATGACTCAGGAATTCCTTTATTATCCCGTCAATATAGAGGTTAATTAGATCTTTAGCCATCCATATATAGGGTCCCTTGTGCATCATGCAACGTCATTTGATTTCCTCCTTTACAATCCCACCAATGGTCATCATTTCCTCCTATAAATTATGCATGCATGTCTCATGCAACTTGTTTATAGTTATCCCACAAATGGCCGGCCATAGTATAGTGTCTCTTCTTTCTTACATCTCATCCCTCGTTATATCTCTTTGTACGTCGTTGGAAATTCTTTAATAAATGTGACCTACAACCGTGTCTCTCGTGGAAGCAAAACCGCGACTCTCGCGAAAGCACAACCGTGCCTCTCGCGGAAGCAAAACCGTGACTCTCGCGAAAAAGAAAAAAAAAACAGAAAACACGTTTTTCTTTTCTTTTTCCGAGAGGCACGGGCGTGACTCTCGCGAAAGCACAACTGTGCCTCTCGCGGTAGCAAAACCGTGACTTTCATGAAAAAAACGTGTTTTTTCGTAGAATTTTTTTCCCTTCGGATTTTTTTTCCTGTCGTAAAGCTAAGGAAGACCGGTGAAAAACCAAAACGTCGAAAAAAACCCGGGAAAACTGTTCAATAAGCCGTAAACGCGTGCAGAAAAATTAAAAAAATAAAATCCGGAGGGAGCGTCCAGAGCGCGACACGTGGCGAATCGCTAAGAGCGCGCCAAGTGACGCTGATCGCTGCGAGGCTCCCGAAGGAGCCTCGTTAACTAGTTGCTCCCGTGTTTTTTTGCTTTGGTTTTTATAAACGGGTTACCATAAGGTGGGCCGGCTTCAATGTAGCATGGGCTGTGTATGACCGACGGGCCTTAACAGACTGGATTTGGCATACGAAAACAACTCGTATGTATATATGACCGTCCCTGAATTAGTACCACCTCGTTCATATTATATCTTAAAATATAAAATCACCTACGCGGGACGAAACCAAGAATATCACCTTGCTGGTAAACCTCCACATATTAACATGAAGTACAAAAACTATCATCATTTGTCCACTCCATGTTTTAATAGTGGTAGTCCATATCAACATATTCAAAACATCTTATATTTATGAACAAAGGTAGTACAAAGAAAATATAGACGATGCCACATTACTTCAAATTCCGAGAAGACTCCTACGCATATATTTTTAGAGTATTTTGTGCACTTGCAATAGTTGTTTTAAGAGTCAATTACACCATCGGTGCTTAAACTTGGCTATAAAAATCACTTTAGTGATGAAACTTGCGGCATACATTGAAAGGGTGCTAGAACTTGGCTTGAGCGTGCATATACGATGCAAATACTTTTGCATACAAAAACAGTGCTGACGTGACGTGTGACCTATTATTTTGCAAATAGCTCCCTGGATTTTATGTTCATGGAAAAGCCCCAGCAAGGGTCCCGCCTGTCAGTACAGCAGGAAACAAACACGTTAAAAATGGCACTCTGGATTTGAACTTGAGATCAACCAGTTGCAAGCACCCAGTCCTAGCCGGTACAACCACTACTGTATGATGTCTGAAATGTAAAAAGTAATATAACAAAGACGCTCGCTGGGATAAGATATTTTGCACATCTTAGTTTTGTCATAACATATATCTAAAACGTATGTAAGTAATAAAAAAAGTTTCAAATTTTCATGTATTAATTTTATAGATACAAAAAAATGATTAATTAGTAAATATTTTTGTAATATACACACATATATTATATTAAAGCTGTTTCTATAAATTAAAGGATTTAAAATGTCTAATGAACATGAAAAGTATTATACACTCGAGGTTCATATTTAAAATATACAAAATATTAAATAAAGCAATTCCTTAACATACAAACGACGATTCATATATTCTAAATGATATGAACAGCTATGAAAAATGCTTTTATAATTTAAAATAAAATTCATCATTATTATCTTAATTAGAAACTTATCAATAGTTATATGCACATCTTTATAACTCATAAGTATGTTGTTTAAGATTTTTTTGTATAATTACAATATTCATAAATATAAAAAATTTATATTAATATTGAATCGTGCCTAATTGTCAAATTATATATATTTTTAATGTAAGTATCGAGTGAAAATTATACACATGTGAATTCATAAAAATTTAGAATTGTTTATGCGATATTTTGAATAATTTAAATATGAGCCTTGAGTGTGTATAAATGTTAATATTTATTAAACATTTTAAATGCTTTTATTCACTAAACAGTTTTTTAATATAATGTACGCATCTATTTAATTTTATTTATTTACTACTATCATCGTTTGTATGTATACTATTTATAACACATGATAATTTGAAAAATATTTTTATTACTTGTACATACATTTTAGAAATATCTTAAAAAAACTAACGTGTGGTAAATAGGCCGCACTATGTGTAGCTCATTTAAGCCCTACATTTTTATACATCAAGCATCCCCATCATTTGTCAACATGATGAAGCTTTGTGTGGAGTAGTTGGTACTGTGTTGCTGCAAGTTGCAGGCACCAGGTTCGATCCCATGAGGGGGCATTTTTCGTTTTGTTTGCTCTCTATGTACTGCGAGACGTGGTTTTCCGGGAAAAAACATTTGAGTTTTCTTTTTTGCAAAATAACGGACCACATGCCTGGCTTCATCGTCTAGTCGCTGACAATGAGCCCCGTGCCACGCTGTCGCACCTCGTGAGCATTGTTTTCGTATGCAAATGTAATTTGCACCGTGTATACACGCCCAAGCCAAGTTCTAGCATCTGTTCAATGTATGCCATAAGTTTCAGCACTAAAGTGACTTTTGTAGCCAAATTTAAGCACCAATGGTGTAATTGACTCTTTTAGAAGTTGTGGTGTACATTGAAGTGGTGCAAACACTTGGTTTCACGGTGCAAATACGGTGCAAAACTCGTTTGTATACGTCCACGGTGCTGACGAGGCATGCCGACAAGGCGTGGGGCCTGTTGTCAATGACTGGATGATGAGGACAGGCTATGTGACCTGTTATTTTTGCAAAAATAGAAAAACTTCAGCTTTCATTTTATTTTCGAACAAAAATTTCACCCGCAGCCACCACGGGAACTGCTCTCGCTCTTTTTTGCAGCAAAAATAACAAGGATGGGAGAGGCGAGGGGGTTGGGTGAGCGGCCATGACTGGGTCCAAGTAACAGCGGCTGGTGCTGAATCTCATGGAGGGAGATTTCTCTCGCTAGAGAAAGAGAGAGATGGAGCCATGGAGGGGATGGGTTGGGAGACACGGGAAGGAAGAGGATAAGGGAGGGAGGTGGAAAGAAGAAGATAAGGCAGACAGAGAGAAAAAAACTGGGCATGCGGTGGAGTCACGGGGCGTATGATTGTGATGTGATCGAACGCTGTGCGTGTGGCCTGCCGAAAGTTTGGCTGGCGCGCCGTCTATAAGCGTTTCCCTATTTGAAAACGGAGGGAGCATTAGAGATGGTAGTAGGTAGCGGTAAATTGTAAACTACTCCCTCTGTCCCATAATGTAAGACGTTTTTCACTAGTGTAGTGTCAAAAAACGTCTTACATTACGGGACCAAGGGAGTACATCTAAAACCATTTGTGGATAAAGTCCAGCAAAAGTCAACGTTCAATAATTCCATATGCCGTGTTGGAAGGCTATTGCTGACTAGTAAGAGGCATGAATGAATCCTCCCAGAAGGCAGTAGTGTCACCATCACCGGCTAGGGACGAGCCGCCTTTGTTGAAAAAAAAAACCCTAAGAAAAAAGACCATTAAACATACGACCGAGTCCACCACCTCCCAACGCGTCAGCGTGTCTACAGACTCTCGTCTCAAAGGGTACCAAGCTTCCACGTTCTGCTTCAGCTCTACCCGCGCCATGGAAGCTCCGCCTCCATTCTTGCTGCTGCTGCTGCTGCTCCTCCTCCTAGCCTCCAACACGGCCACCGCGGCCAGGGACGGCTGCAGCGTGGGCTGCGACCTCGCGCTGGGCTCCTACTACGTCACCAAGGACACGAACATCACCTACATCGCGCTGCTCTTCGGCTTCTCCGACTACCGAATACTCGGCAAGTATAACCGCGGGCAAAACCGATTATACAATAATTTTATAGATGGTCTCATTTATTGCCATGTATTACACATAGTAGCATATCATTTATTATAATATGATACCTACTTATGTTACTATAATTTTTTTTAATTCTCTGTCACATAAGTATGTTTATGAGTCCCAAGTGCAAGATACTCCTACTATGACCGGCCATATAATCTTTAACCAAAGTACTCCCTCTGATAAAGAAAAATATAGAGTGTTTATATCACTTTAGTCGACCCCTTATTTGGTCAAGGAGAATGTTTTTTTGTAGCTCGAGCTCTGTGGTACCTCCTATCTACACCGTTCACTGAAACGTACTGTTCCTAGAGATTCGCTCAAAAGCTGACCCGTTTTGCTGGGTTGAGTTGTTGGTTATGCAAATATAAAGCTGGGCAACTTTGTCGGCATATGCGGCGTGCATGCCCGTGACAACGCCTTGTCTTTTCCTACTTCCCAGCCCATCTCTATTCTCTCAGAGTTGCAAGATTTAAATACTGACAGGGATAAAGCATTGCTACTTTTCGGCACGGCGTGCACTTCTTCCTCTTCCTTTCTCTCTCACGTGTGTGTGATTCTTGGGAAGAGAGATCCCTCCCTCAACAACATCTCTTTGTCCTCTATTTTTTCTCTCACGGGGAACACTTCCCTCTTCTTCTCACAACACACCTCTCTCTCTCTCTTTGCTCGTTTTCTTTCTCTCTCACATCTCCCTTTTCTCTCACAATCTGGAGCTGTTTCTATGAGGAGCAGTACCAGTACCAGTACCGGCAAGGACGTCTAACGAGCTATGTATTTGCTAGGAGGTGGAATCGGCCTGTTGTGCTACAGATAGGAGAGGATGGGTGGCTGAAAAGACGTGCAAGTGGGATGATGCGTGGGGCAGGAGGTGGACAGCAATCGAGTGCAGGCTGAAAAGACGCGCACAGCTCCACTGGACAGCTCCATCAAGTGCCTGCAGACCTGTACCTACTTTTATCTAGATAGGACAGCTCCTGCTAATTACACTGCACATCGAACTGGTGCATTGCTCGTGACGCTCCTAACAGCACAAATCCCGAAATGAATCGATGCTCCAGATAGAAGGTACCGGGGAGCTCGGCCTATGAAAGAACTTTGTGTTTGGTCAACTCCAAAGTTTGATGAGTTAAGCCATAAAAGTACTTCTTCTCTCTTAAAGTTTGAGGAGTTAGAGGCCGGTGGTAAGCCTTCCTTTTCGAGGATTCTCGGTTGAACTCTGTTTATGGTGCCGACCTCAAACGATTCTTCCTTTGTGTGCTCTTCCGTTGCGACATATTCATTGGTATTGCTCTACGTTGCTGCTGATTCTGCATGTATGTTAAGTTGGTCATTTTTTTTGCCAAAATATTTTATGAATTATAATTCCTACTACTATTCAAATTACATGGAGTTATAAATATCTGGAATACCTCGGTATGAAATTACACATATTATGTTTATGCATGAATTTACTTTACATTTTTACCATGTAATTAGTACTTGATAAAATGTATTCAAGTGTACAAAGCTGAAGGAATCTAGTCCATTATCAAGAGAATACAATATACTTTATAATTATATTGGAAAGACTATCCAGGTATATTGAAAATTGGGAGGAGCTAGGTCATAGATTAGATTATGATTCTAAAAGCGACCTGTGTGATTAGCAAATTCTTGTATGATCAAGGTGTGCATTGCACAAAAGTGCAGGTTTCTCGGACTCAACAGGTAGAATATGTTAATAGACAAATTATATCATGGTTGGTAGTTCGATCTGGACTTTGCCCGGCAACTAGTTTAGTGACTAGACATCTTATTTGTATATAAGAGGTCGACTCTCTGAAAGACAATATAAGAATGTCTCTACCCTGGTACCCCTAGCCTTGTATACGAAATTGTGAGTGGCACCACGAAAAATGCAATGAATAGGGCGTAGACTTCACAACAAATATTTTTGTCATCCCAACTAGCTTTGTGTTATTATTAGTTCCGAGAAATAAGTTGAAGTGAAACCCACAATCCAATCTATTTGATGATACCATGTCGTTACAGTGGTCTCATCAGCCGTCAAGTCTTCAATCGACTTGATGTGTTATTTATATGTTGCGTATAGTTGAGCACATCTTCCTAATTTTTTTGCTCTGCTTATTTGGTTTCGCAGATCCCGATGGAAGTTACCGTACTCTTAAATCACCAGCAGGGTAAGATTTTATTTTATTTTAATTTATACACTTACCCACTTAATTTTCTTGGTCATGCATGTTACGTTTATTTTCACGCAGTCGTGCTGATAAGTATCCTCATCTTATGCAGTATAGCCAGACTTCATCCGTTCATGAGCTAATTATTGCTCGCCATTAAAGTTTTTTGGGGAAGAAAACTGGATATTATTGCCGGCTACTGTGAGAGAACTATGATGCTTATTCATATTCAACTCTTCGGAACAGGAAAAAAAGTTTCAGCCGGAGCAATAGCAGGAAGTGTTGTGGCTGGTGTAGTTGCACCAGTCCTGGTTGTCTTGTTGTTCTTGTTTTATAGGCGAAGAAAGGCGAAACAGAATGCACTGCTTCCATCTTCTAAAGAATCTATCCGGCTAGGTAACAATTATTTTTGTATGGATCTCTAAGCTTGCAACTGAGAGTTAGTCTTGTAATTTTTTTTTAGACAAGCATATGCATGTCCTAATTTCACCACTTCAAGTTAATATCTATCCTTCGTTCGTCTCAATGATTTTCTGCTAGAAGGATATGCGTGGATTAGGGTGGTTTGAAGCAATACTTGTTTATCCTATGAGAAACTATATTTAGCCTGGAAATATTGTGGAGTAAACAGTGTATGATATGAGTTATGATTATGAGTAATAGTTTGGGAGACTTCAAGTGTAACCAACGAGGTATGTCAAGGATCTATAAGTGTACTTTTGTAAGATAGAGAAAGTTAGATAACCTTGAATTATGCTTCCAATTTTCTTCTGTTTTTTGTGCTTCCTTCAACAGGCCTTGACTGATATTAATCACAACAGAATGTGCCTTCTTATTTCTGAACCATTATTCTTTTTGTTCCAGCCAGTACAATATTAATGCAAAAGGTGACACCATCGACCACTCAAGCTGACGTAGCTTCATTAGCTGCTGGCATTACAGTTGACAAATCAGTCGAGTTCACATATCAAGAACTTTTTAATGCTACAGAAGGCTTCAACATAACTCATAAAATTGGACAAGGTGGTTTTGGTGCTGTTTATTATGCTGAGCTTGTAGGCGAGGTTAGTTCAAAAATAGATAAATTCAATAGCATTTCAAAAACCCACATGCCAAAAACATGCGTACTTAATTAGGGGCTTGAACAATGGCAGAATAACATAACTCTGTGATTGCAATCATGCAACATCATGATACGTTCTTCATCGAAATGACTTGCTTTGTTTCTCTTGTGTTGTCCATTGTCCAGAAAGCCGCCATAAAGAAAATGGACATGCAGGCTACTCAAGAGTTTCTTGCCGAGTTAAAGGTTTTGACACATGTTCACCATCTAAATCTGGTTCGTAAATCTTCTATTTCTTCACCTAATTGACACTGCTTTTTAATGGGACCTTAATACTCCCTCCATTCCACAATGTAGTGCGCCCGCGTTTCCCGAGATCCAAGTTTGACCATAAATTTAATCAACAAGACCGACTGCGGCGGGAGCAAAAGTTATACCACTGAATTCGTATCGAGAGAAGAATTCAGTGGTACAATTTTTGTTCCCGTCGCAGTTGGTCTCTTTGGCTAAATTTACAGTCAAACTTGGATCTCAGGAAGCGCGGGCACACTCCATTGTGGAATGGAGGGAGTATTGATTTTCCATGGGGACGATCTCGTAAATCTTTAGTGAGGTTAATTTGTCGTTTCAATGTTCGATGCCATGCAGGTGCGCTTGATTGGTTATTGCACAGAGAGTTCTTTGTTCCTTGTCTACGAATTTGTCGAGAATGGCAACTTAAGCCAGCATTTGCATGGAACTGGTAATGTTCTACCTCTCGAAATACCGAATGTGCCTTTTTCTGCTCTGTTGCTTCTGGCAAATTAATCTCTCGGCACATTTGTATAGGTTACGAGCCTCTTTCTTGGGCTGAAAGAGTTCGGATTGCGCTAGATTCAGCAAGAGGTCTTGAGTACATTCATGAGCATACCGTTCCAGTCTACATACATCGGGACATCAAATCCGCAAACATCTTGATAGACAAGAACACCCGTGCAAAGGTAGGAATGATTCAAGGAGAATTCATCCGTATGTTTTATATGTTATGTCCATCGATCCATGTGTTCTATATGTATATTCATGAAGTAATGTTGTTTATGTGTATCTTCCAGGTTGCAGATTTTGGTCTGACAAAGCTTACAGAAGTTGGTGGTGCATCTTTGCATACACGTGTTGTTGGTACATTCGGTTACATGCCTCCAGAGTAGGTTTCGTGAACTTCTACCTTTTTTTGAGGAATGAACATCTACTTTTGTCATTACGCTAACTGTAGAGTACTTGCCGATTTTTTATGAATGTTGACAATTATGGGAAATGGTTTTGGCAGATACGTTCGATACGGTGATATTTCTCGTAAGGTTGATGTGTATGCCTTTGGCGTTGTCTTGTACGAACTTATCTCAGCCAAAGATGCTATTGTCCGATCAACCGATGGATCTGCTAGTGGTTCAAGGGGACTGGTTTATCTGGTAATTGTGCATCTGAGCTAGTAATACTTTCTGCTCTTGGTGCTTCATAAAACCGCTAGCCTTCCTTCTTTGGTTGTTTGATGACTTTTTACCATACTGAAATCTATAGTTTGAGGAGACTCTCACTGCACCGGATCCAAAAGAAGGCCTCCAGAAGCTGATCGATCCGAACCTGGGAGATGACTATCCCATGGACGCCATTCTCATGGTTAGAAAAAACATGCCCAGGCCCTTGCTTATATTGTTCGATTGGATAATAACATATGCTGCCTTCTGCGTGCAGATGACACACCTGGCGAACGCATGCACAGAGGAGGACCCCAAGCTGAGGCCCACGATGAGGTCTGTGGTCGTCGCGCTGATGACGCTCTCTTCCATGAGCGAGTTCTGGGATATGAAAAACCCGGGCTTGGTGAACCTCATGTCCGGGAGATGACATCCTTAGCCACATGTCTCCCCTGGCTGGGATTCTAGATCAGGGCACATTTCCGTTCTGTCAAGAAGCAAACACACGCCTTGCAGAACCCTTTTTCTTCCACGAAAAGCTAAATAGGAAATTAGTTACATGCAATGAGACATGTGCTTGTGCCGAAATGTTTCTCGTTGTAACGTGTTAAAATAGTGTTTTTGCACATCGTTCTTGTCATTTCTTTAATTTCTCATTCCTTGTGCATAACAAGTTTCTTTTGATAGATAGATAGGCATGCATATGTATATTTAGCCTGAAGAATTTCATCTGCTTATCCATGGTTCTAATTAACACACTATTTGTCTTGTGTTTCTTAAGCAGCTCACAGTTCTAAGTTTATTTAAATGAATTATAACTATCCACAAGGTGTGGTTACAGTTCAAACTATCTTACTCCCTCCATCCATATATACAGGTCTAATGCGTTTTCGAGACTTTCTTTGACTATTTGTAAGATTAATACTATATGAGGTGTATAATGTGAAAATTATATTATTGAAAGCTTCTTTTAGCGTACGAATTTGAAGATATGCTTTCTGTAACTTGCATGTCATATATTATTGCTCTAACATGTGTTCACATATAAAACTTTTCTCTTGGGCCGAAACATACCCCGGGCCCCATATTTAGCAAATCTTCATTTCATAATATACTAGGGTGGGCTGTCAGCATTAATTCTATATGCTGTCTGGCTCTATCTGCACGCCACGTGAGGACAGTAGGCCACTGGCTGCTAATTTTATATTTGGTTGAAATGCTACGGCAGATTTGTGAAATTAAAAGGAAAAAGGGTAAAAATAAATAGATCTCCCAACAAATGGGATAGATACATTGAGCAAAAGGGTAGTATGGTGCTACATATGATTAGTTATCAACAACTGCTGGGGACAAAACAGATCTTCTCTGCGGCAACATTGTATATCACTTCGGTCGACCCGCCATAGTCTCGGCTTCGCACCACGGAGCAGCAAGCGGCTAGTCGCCAGAAAAATCACATGTGCCTGGATGGCTCTTGAGGTTACAAGTGACAGTTTTTGCCTCAGCTCACAGTTGGTCAAAGATCATTGTGACTTAAATGGCTCCGTGGATGGACGACTGCTATAGCCAATCACAACAGCCGTATAATGTTTTCGTGTTGGAACTTTGATGCGAAGCTTGAGCAAACCCCGTGATAAGCTGTCCTGGCTAGAAGCTAATCATGAATCGCCACTGCCAAGCTATACAACATGGCACACTGCACTACTGAGTAGTCATCCGAACGCGACTGCCAGGCGTTCATAACGTCCACAGAGGCCGGAGCGGGGGGTTCGCCTAGCGGTGCATTTAGGACATAAACCTTTTGGGCAGCTGTGAGGATGATCCTCAGATTGCGGAGCCAGTCCACAAAGTTGCTCCCATCATCTTTCAGCTTAGTTTTCTCTAGGAACGCATTAAAATTCAGGGGAGCTACTGCGCGAGCCATCTACAACAAAAGATTTGCAAAGACATCTTAGACTATTGTTCATGATAAGTGAGTTTTTAACTAATCAAATTACTTATAACTCCCACTCAAATTGACATCCCTCTGGTCATTCGAGCGTGACATGATCCAAATCCACCAACCCAAGTCCGATCATCACGTGAGATGAGGTGGTGTCAATGGTGAACATCTTCATGTTGATCATATCTACTATATGACTCATGCTCGACCTTTCGGTCTTGCGTGTTCCGAGGCCATGTCTGTACATGCTAGGCTCGTCAAGTCTAACCCGAGTGTTCAGCATGTGCAAAACTGGCTTGCACCCGTTGTATGCGAACGTAGAGTCTATCACACCCGATCATCACGTGGTGCTTCGAAACGACGAACCTTCGCAACGGCGCACACTCGGGGGGAACACAATTTTATCTTGAAATTTTAGTGAGGGATCATCTTATAATGCTACCGTCGTCCTAAGCAAAATAAGATGCATAAAAGGATTAACATCACATGCAAATCATAAGTGACATGATATGGCCATCAACTCGTGCTTTTGATCTCCATCTTCAAAGCACCGGCATGATCTCCATCGTCACCGGCGTAACACCATGATCCCCATCATCATGATCTCCATCATCGTGTCGCCATCGGGGTTGTCGCGCGCCCACCATGCTCTTACTACTATTGCTACCGTTTAGCGATAAAGTAAAGCATTACATAGCGCTTTGTGATTGACACACAGGTCATACAAAAATTAAAGACAACCCTATGGCTCCTGCCGGTTGCCGTATACATCGACATGCAAGTCGATATTAACTATTACAACATGATCATCTCATACATCAAATATATCTCATCATGTCATTGGCCATATCATATCACATACATACCCTGCAAAAACAAGTTAGGCGTCCTCTAATTTGTTGTTGCATGTTTTACGTGGCTGCTATGGGTATCTAGCAAGAACGCTTCTTACCTACGCAAAGCCACAACGGTGATATTTAAGTTGCTATTTAACCTTCTACAAGGACCGCCTTTGTCTATTCCGATTCAACTAAGATAGGAGAGACAGACACCCGCCAGCCATCTTATGCAACAAAAGTCGCATGTCTGTCGATGGAACCGGTCTCATGTACGTGGACATGTAAAGTTGGTCCGGGCCGCTTCATCCCATAATACCGCTGAATCAAGAAAGACCAAGGAAGGAAGCAATCTAAACATCAACGCCCACAAACCCCTTTGTGTTCTACTCGTGAAAGCATCTACGCAAGAACCTAGCTCTGATACCACTGTTGGGGAACGTTGCATGGGAAACAAAATTTTTTCCTACGCTCACCAAGATCAATCTAAGAGATGCTTCTATGAGGGGAGAGTTGGATCCACATACCCTTGTAGATCGCTAAGCGGAAGCGTTCAAGAACGCGGTTGATGGAGTCGTACTCGCCGCGATTCAGATCGCCGAAGATCCTAGCACCGAACGGACGGTGCCTCCGCGTTCTTCACACGTACAGCTCGGGGACGTCTCCTCCTTCTTGATCCAGCAAGGGGGAAGGAGAAGTTGACGGAGAAACCCAGCAGCACGACGGCGTGGTGGTGATGGTGGTGGAGGAATTCCAGCAGGGCTTCGCCAAGCACTGCGAAAAGGATGAAGATATTCGTGGGAGAGGGAGGGCAGCGCCGAGGCACAAACGTGTGTGGCTGCCCTCCCTCTGCCTCTCTTTATATAGGGGGGAGAGAGGGGAGGGGGCGCCCCTAGGGTTCCCCCTAGGGGGCGGCGGCCAGGGCAGATGGGGCCGGCCAAGGGGGGGGGGGCGGCCAGGGCCTAGGGTTTCCCCTCCTAGGCGCCTTGCCCCCCAAGACTAGGGGGTGCGGCAGCCCTAGGGGGGCCCAGCCCCCTTGGCGCAGGTGGAGAGGGCCCAAGGGGGGGCGCACAGCCCCATGAGGGCTGTTGCGTCTCCCACTTATGGCCCATAGGGCCCGCAACACTTTCCGGGACCTCCGAAACCCCTTTCGGTCATCCGACGACTCCCCGGTGCTCCCCGGAACACTTCCGGACTCCGATCACTCTCATCCTATATATCAATCTTCGTCCCCGGACCATTCCGGAGACCCTCGTCACGTCCGGGATCTCATCCGGGACTCCGAACAACCTTCGGTTACCATTCAATGTTCTCACTAACAACCCTAGCGTCACCGAACCTTAAGTGTGTAGACCCTGCGGGTTCGGAAACTATGCAGACATGACCGAGACACTCCCAGGTCAATAACCAATAGCGGGATCTGGATATCCATATTGGTTCCCACACGTTCCTCGATGATCTCATCGGATGAACCACGATGTCAATGATTCAGGCAATCCCTTATACAGTTCCCTTTGTCTCGTCGGTATGTTACTTGCCCGAGATTCGATCGTCGGTATCTCCATACCTAGTTCAATCTCGTTACCGGCAAGTCTCTTTACTCGTTCCGTAATACATAATCCCGTGACCAACTACTTAGTCACTTTGAGCTCATTGAGATGACGTATTACCGAGTGGGCCCGGAGATACCTCTCCGTCACACGGAGTGACAAATCCCAGTCTCGATCCATGTCAACTCAACAGACACCTTGGGAGATACCTGTAGAGTGCCTTTATAGTCACCCAGTTACGTTGCGACGTTTGGCACACACAAGGCACTCCTACGGTGTTAGTGAGTTACATGATCTCATGGTCATAGGAACTTATACTTGACATGCAGAAAACTATAGCGATAACTGACACGATCAATAGCTATGTTTAACGTTTGGGTCTCGTCCATCACATCATTCTCCTAATGATGTGATCCCGTTATCAAATGACAACTCATGTCTATGACCTGGAAACCGCGGTCATCTTTGATCAACGAGCCAGTCCTGAAGAGGCCTACCAGGGACACAAAGTTTGTCTATTTATCCACACATGTATTTAAGTTTCCAATCAATACAATTATAGCATGGATAATAAACGATTATCATGAACAAGGAAATATAATAATAACTCTTTTATTATTGCCTCTAGGGCATATTTCCAACAGTATGCGTTGTCGTTGTAATGTGCTAGCACCTTGAATGGTCCGTCGGCTCGTGGAAGAAGCTTTGATTTGCGTTCCTTGGGGAAGCGGTCTTTGCGAAGGTGTAGCCAAATGAGATCACCCGAATGGAACACCATTGGTGTTTTGTTGGTGTTGACCTTGATGGCGCGGCGTTGGACTTGACGTTCGGTCGTGGAACGTGTTTCTTCATGCATCTTCTTGAGGTGGGTTGCTCTTGCACTTGCGTCCATGTCGTCTCGTTCTTGAAATAGGAGAGGAAGGATGTCCAATGGTGACAAAGGATTGAAGCCGTAGACAAGCTCGAAGGGGGACTTGCCGGTTGTAGAGTGTCTCGCGCGGTTGTAGGCGTACTCGGCGATGGGTAGGCACTCCTCCCACTCCTTGATGTTCTTCAAGTTATTTTTCTATGGACAACGTTTTTCAAGTTATTTTTGCTAAGCCTCATGATGAGAACACGTCGATGGAAAATAGGACCAAGGATGACAACACTTGAGATCTTGGTGTTATGCATAGCTAAGGGCGTAAAACGATAGCGCTCGTTGTGAGGCAACCCACCTTGTATTTTTTTGCTTTTTGGTTTTCTTGTTGTTTTCAATAAAACATATGTCTTTAATATTAACCCTCCTATTAGCATAGACATGTTATTTGGGACATGGCTCACTGGGGTGGAACCTGTTACTACGGGACGTATTCGGATAAGAATATGCGCATTACTTTGGGCTATTGAAACTGCAGAAATGAAATGGTTTTTAACAGACAAAATCTTACAAACTTTTTGCAGGTTATTTACACACCTACAGATTGGATCCGTACGTGGTCGTTACTCACTCATACGGACTCCCGTGAGCTTTTGGCTACTGGGTGCAACCGATGGGAGACAGTTCAAGTTGAGAAGTGTTTCATCATCGAATTTTCTCCTCTCCTCCTCCCAAGAATCCAGTGAGGTAAAATATAGGGGATAGGTGTTACTGAAAGTCCTTGTAGACATCTCAACGGAGAAGAACCATCACTGGTTCTTGTAATTATTTAACAGCCGGCGATGAAGTGTTTTCTACGTTTGACCCAACTGTACGAAAAAAAAAGATCAAAACCTAACTAGAGAGTTAAGCGGCAGAGGAAGCGATAGATCGAACGTTTGATTCCTCGATCCCGGCAATGGAGGAGCTGATCAGCAGCGGGCTGGCGTCGATGGACATCTCCATCTTCCGCGGCGGCGAGGGCGAGGCTGAAGCCGAGGGGGACGCCAGTGCCACAAGAACGCAGAGGGAGGAGAAGATGAAGGATGTGAGGAGCGAGAACCAAGATGAAGGATGTCCATGTCCATGTCCGCTGCCGTCGCCGCCGGAGACGACGACGCAGGAGGAGGAGGAGGTGGTTTACAGGGAGCAAGATCGGATCGCGAGGTACCGTGGGCTGTGGGAGAGCCGCTTCGCCGGCAAATTCGGCTCCTTCGACACCTCACTCATCACTACCTATATATTTTTGATTCATTCATTGGATTGTGCTCATAGATTACTTCTGGCTACGGATGAGAAAGAAATAGCCACAAATTAATCCACCTCACTCATAGATTAGTTTTTATTACGATTAGTCGAGATCAGAGACCCTATCTAACCAGCTTTATTTATCATGCATGGATGTATCTTGTTTCCTGATAATTAACAACAAGCTCTATGCGTTCCTGTGACCAAAACATTGCTTAATTTTGCTTCATGGGATATCACAGCGAGTCTTGGTCCCATGCGCTTCACATCGGGACCCATCCCGAGCTACGCGAGACCTCATTGTACCATGCAGATCTTCAACATCCGAGTGGCCGACCTCGAAGACGGTCTCGAGTGGCCGCTGCATGTCCATGGCCTGGTCGCCGCTAGGGACACATCGGATCACAACCGCAACTTCCTGTTCAACTGCACCAGGGATAACTGCCAAATCCTAACCAAAGAGGCAAGCACTATGCATCATGTTTTTTTTATCGGTTTATCCATCTGTTTGGACATTTGGATGGACCTACTCGACTCGACTGGGGTGGAGCATGAATTTGATATATTTACCACATTTCTTATCTTCATTGCAGTATCCATACCTACTACTGACAGGCCCGTCGCGCGCGATCGTGATCATTGACCCGATCACGATTGAGTTCCAGCTGAAGGTGAAGAGCAAGACGGACCCTGAAGAGGACGAGATGCTGGCCTTCGGGATCTTCAACTACCCCCAGACCTACCTTGCCACATATGTGATCCGCTCGGGTATCCTCTGCGACCGGTGCACGATCGAGCTCGCCTACGCGCCGCTGGTCCCCTCGGTTGAGGCGACCGTCATCGGTGTCTGGATCATCGATGGTGTGTGGCCAGAGGGTTTCCGGGGGCGCGTCGTCGCCGAGGTCACCACCGTGAGGGATGGAAAGGTGCTGCTGCTTGACTCTCTGGACAGGAAGATGCCGATCAGCCCTTCGACCGGCGCGATCGAGCTCTCGAGGAGCGTCGTGTCGGTGGACCTCCAGGGGGGGAAGCTGGTGATCTCCGTGGTGGCCTCCTCTCAGGCTGGTGGCAAAGAAGACGATGATGGTCGTGGTGGTGCCGTTGTTGTTGCGCGAGGCGAGGCCGTGTTCGCGCCGGAGAGGGCCGGCATGAGCAACGGCACCTGTGATCTTGGTTTCTGCAAGGTGGAGGTTGCTGTTGCATGGTCCCTTGTTTCGAGCTTGTGGAATGAGCGGCGCGCCCTTGCGAAACTTGCTGAGGAGAGGGCATGAATGAGTGTTCTTTGTGTTCCTGTGTAGTGATCAGCTCAGGCGAGCACTGGATGGAACGGAGGTTCTTCTATGTCTGTTTAGCCTTGTTTGAGAGTTGATCTGGTCTGCTAGTTTCTTCAGTCTACTTACTATATGTTGTAACTGAAGTGCTTCTCTGTATGACCATCATTTTTCTTTTTACTTGTCTAGTAAGTTTTGTGTTGACCTCCTTTGGTTTGTTACCTGTTGGCATGCAACAAATAAACCTGAAAGATGCAAGTGTTCCAGCAAAGACATACATACAGTGATAAGTGCACATACATGTAAAATTTGATTCCCTTCAGGAGACAAACCGCAAGTCTCAGCACAAAATCCACTCATCATGTCATTTCAGGTTTTGCACTACAACATAACATCCTGGCATTGCATTGCAGGCTTCTACCTTCAGACAGTAAAAGATGAGGCAATACAAATGATAATCATGAACTTCTGAGGAACTGCCAAAAAGAGTTGCACCGTTGATAATCATGAACTTCTGAGGAACTTCTGAGACACGACTCAAATGTCGCCAGTCTAGTTCCCCTCTATGGCCGCCATCAAGTATTTGTATTTTCACCTGACTGCATATCTTGCTTATGCAATCCTAGAGACTATCATACTGGTTACAAGATACCTATATATGCACTGTTTGCCTCATCATCTTCTCTGCATAGGCTTCAGCAGGTCTCCGAGAGTTCTCGGGCGCCTGACGTCTTTGGCCTGCGACCAACGAAAAAAATAGCGCGCTATAACGATGTTATAGCGCCGTTATAGCGTATTCAGAAGGAAACGCTATATTTTAGCAAATTCAGCCGCTATGGCGCTATTCACGTAATTAGCGCGCTACATGGCGTTATAACGTTGTAGCGTGTAGCGTTATAGCGTTTAAATGATGAAAAATATCAGAAAAATAGGAAAGCACATGTTTATTTTGTGGTTATTGTACGGTAGATGTAGGCTAGGTGCAAAGTGTTCGGAGTTACTATATATTAAATAGATAGACTACAGTTTGACATTCAGTTTAAAATTTGTGCTGCCTATCTGGCTAGATCATGTCTCTCTACGATGGTGTCTTAAGGTACTGAAATACTTTATTTGTGGATATATTTAGCATTTTTTGCAAACGCTATTTTGAAATATAGCACGCTATTAGTGCGCTATAACTTATGTAGCATTTTGAGAAGGGGCTCGCTATATTTTGTAGCGCGCTATTTTTTTCGTTGCCTGCGACCACTCCTCGACTACACGGTGCCGAGGTCGGCCACATCGGGTTCCTCCAGCAGGTCCTCTGTCAGTAGGAGGCTCAAGCAGAGGGCATGTGCCTTTGACAGCTGGTTCAGCATACCTGAAAAAGGACATAGTTCGATGGAAACATCACAACTTTTCTTGCTTGGGAAAATACCACAACTGCTAGAGGAAAATATAGCACAAGTATTTTAGGCACTGGTTAATTGGTTATTGCTAATTAAGCAGATTAGAGCGCAAGAAGAAGTAGTCCAAAGGTAGTAACCCACCAACAAAGTATGATGTTTTGTAGTAAGCACTAAGGCGTACAATTAAAATGGCATCAACGATTTATAAAGTGCATAATGATCTCTTTCCCTAAAAAAGAACTAAAATGGCATAAGTTTCTGTATGATGCATACAAATTGAACATATAAACCCTGCTGTGGTACCCGTCCATACGAGGGATGTGCATCGCGCTTTCAATCTGGCTCGACCAATTTGTCTCGCTGGACCTTTTTCACCTCGTTGTAAAAAATCGGACCGCTTGATTTTCCACACGCCGCTCTTTCGTGCTCAAAGTGGATGACGAGTGGGCCTCCATCACTCCCGGGCCCGGCTTGACGGTGTGCGTGATGTGTGTGTGGCTTGTGCGTTGAGTGAAAAATTAACCGAGCCGTGGGCGTCTTACCCACCAATCCCGCATCCTTCTCCAGCCCCACATCTCTCCTCACCACCAATCCTCCGTCCTACTCCAGCCCGCAACCCTAGCCATGCCTCGCCGCCACCTCTCCTTCCCCATTCATCCTCTCGACCCGCTGCCGCCGCCACCCCTATCTCCCCTCCTCACACATCCTCTCTCCTCGTCACATCTGGCCGGAGGAGAACGCTGCGGTGGCATCTCCTGGCGATGGCAGTGGGGGCGGGTGAGGCTGCATGGGGACGAGCCAAGGCGGCGGTTCAGGGCCTGACAGGTTACGGTCTGGAGCGGCAGGGACGGACGCCGGCGAGGCCAGCCTCCCTTCACACGCAGGTACTTCCCCTCTCCCCTTTGTGCCCCCTCTCTCTTCCACGACCTCCTTTTCTTGTTACACACCCAGATTCATTGGGGCAGCACACCATATGAATCAAAAGTTACTCACGTGCTTCTTGCCTCCTAAATTTAGATCTTTCTTAACTACTCCCTCTGTCCCACAATATAAGAACATTTTTGACACTACACTAGTATTAAAAACGTTCTTATATTATGAGACGGAGGGAGTACTTATTTAGTATTATTGTGAGAGAACTGAATTGGCTGATGGATATCAAGGGTTGCTGCCTTCAAGTTATGTTTCCCCATTATAAAGACTCCATCCAGTCAATTATTTTTTGTGGCTGCAGATTACGTGGGATATTCTGCCCAATCAACTTGGGAATAATTAGAAGTATTGGCGTCAATGGCATCCGTCAGAGCCATTTTGGTGGCACATGCACATCAGGTTCTGGAATAAAGTAAGTCTCACAATCAACTTGGGAAGTTGATGTACGTTGCCTTAATTTTCTGTCTGGGTAGCAGCCACAAGTTCCTGAATCTACTGCTCATTGCCTTTATTATTTTGATCTATTAAAAAAAAATTACCCTATCATTTATGTGTACATTTCTTCTCTTACAGATTTATTTGCTCGAATGTCTTTGAATCTTCGTAGTAAAGCCAGGACAATACTGGTTAAAAAGAAAACTCTTTGTATAACACCTAGAGGCTTGTTTATTTTGTGGATGGTTGTTGCACTTTTCTCTATTATAGAACAGGAATGCCATATGTACATTTATTTTCTCTGCACCATTTTTATTGTACAAGTACAATTTTCCTGTTATTATTCACTAATGCGATATGAATCATCAATACCATAACTTTGTTAATCGCTCTTGATTTCTTATATTGTTTTTGGTCATAGATTGGAGTGATTTTTTCCGTTCTAGCGAAACAGAGGTGGTGGTCCAATTATAACTATATTACTTATTTTGGCTTCTATCAAATGCTTTTATTAAATTTCATTCATAGCTGAGTGAGTCTCATGTAGGACTATTGATGTTGGGGATGTGTTTGTGTGTTTGTTGAGG
>LR738711.1:964179824-964215067 GCA_902687465.1 Secale cereale
TAAAATCTAAAATATTGATATGATATTTATTCATGGCTAATAGTTAAATTATATATATATTTTGAACATAAGTCACGAGTGAAAATTATACACATCTGAATTCATAAATATTTAGTAAAAAAATATTTAATATTTTGCATAATTTAAATATAGCCTTGGTTGTGTATAAATATTCATAGTCATTAAAAATTTGAAATGCTTTTTTAATAAATAGTTTTCAATATAATGTACGCATGTGTTTATTTTTTCATTTAATAACTAATCATTGTTTGTATGTATAATATTTATAAAACAGGAAAATTTGAAAAATATTTTTATTACTTATGCACATTACTTGTTTTTTAGGGGTAGTACACATTACTTGTACATACGTTCTACAAATATAGTAAAAAAACTTAGGTGTGGTAAATGGGCCACACTATCCGTTGCCCATTTAAGACCAGCTAGCGTTTATATTTTTATACATCAGTTATCCCGAAATCGCTAGTTGAGAAGTACACATTGCAAAGATCACTCCCACCTTTCCAGGTTGCGGCAAGTGGCGCGCTGCATGTGCGCCATTTATCGCAACCGGTGAGTTTTTCCTTTTTCCTTAGATTCGTTTATTCAAAACGTTTTATCTCTTAAACCGTGCGTCTAAATCAAGAACTGTTTTCACTGTTGGATTCCTCGCGTTAAGATCTTCAAAACTACATCCCATGTCGATAGGTTTTCTCGAACTTTTTTACACAAAAAAAACCGGACGAAAAAACCGAACCGGGAGCACGGGTTTTTTCCCTTTCCGAAAGAGGCACGCCCGTGATTCTCACGAAATATCAACCGTTCCTCTCGCGGAAGCAAAACCATGCTTCTCTCGAAAGGAAAAAAAGAAAAGAAAACACGTTTTTTTTCGTTTCTGAGGAGGCACGGCCGTGCCTCTTGCGAAAGCACAACCATGCCTGTCATGAAAACAAAACCGTGCCTCTCATGAAAAAAACGCGTTTTTTTCGTTTCTGAGAGGCACGGCCGTGCCCCTCGTGAAAGCACAACCGTGCCTCTCACGGAAGCAAAACCGTGTCTCTCCTGGAATTTTTTTTTTAGAAAACACGTTTCTTTTCCATTTCCGAGAGAACGGCCGCGCCTCTCGCGAAAACACAATCGTGCCTCTCTCGGAAGTATAGCCGTGCCTCTCGCGAAAGGAAAAAAAATAGAAACCGCGTTTTTTTCGTTTCCGAGAGGCATAGCAGTGACTCTTGCGAAAGCAAAACCGTGACTCTCACGGAGGAGAAAAAACGCGTTCTTTCACACAATTTGTTTTTGATTTTTTTTATCCAAAAGTTACGGAAGACCGATGGAAAATGGGAACGTCGAAAAAAGCCGAAAACACGTACGAAAAAAAACAAAATCCGGAGGGAGCAAGTATGTATGGGACCCGGTGCATTTCTTAGATTTCCAGTTTACCGTGTGTATGGGACCCGGTGCGAGACCAAAGCCTTAAACCCTTTTCACACAAATATGAAACTCTTTTGAACAATATGCCAACTTAAAATATCATCAAGTTATTTCACACAAAAGCCTGTAAATCCTCGTCTCTTTCAATAATGTGAGAGAGACAATGAGACAAAGAGTAGGGTCTCTACAATGATCAAGTTGGTTGAATCACACAAGATGAGACGGTCGGAGGAGACCATGGCGCGCCAGTCTTGACAAACGAACTGGCACTGCAATGCAATGAACCCTTTTCATACAAACATGAAACTTTTTTGAAAAATATGCCCACTTAAAATATCATCAACATATTTAACACTAAATCCTGTAAATCCTCTTCTCTTACAATAATGCGAGAGAGATGTTGAGATAGAGGGCATGGTCTCTACAATGATCGACTAGATTGAATCGTGTACGCGATGGCATGATGTGATGAGATATGGTGCGATAGCTTTGCCGAACGAGTGGCGCCGCAATGCAAGACCAAAGCCCTTAACCCTTTTCATTATAAATTCACAAATATTCCGAAACCTTCGGGGAAGACCTAGATCAGAAGTTCCGCCGCCTCAAGACTTTGTAGCCACCGAAAACCAATCTAGACCCTTTCCGGTACTCTGGCGGAGGGGGAAATCATCATCGGTGGCCATCTTCATCATCCCGACGGCCACCACGATGAGGAGGAAGTAGTCCACTCTCGGGGCTCAGGGTATGTACCAATAGCTATGTGTTGTATCTCTCTCTCTCTCTCTCTCTCTCTCTCTCTCTCTCTCTCTCTCGTGTTCTTGATGGCACGATCTTGATGTATCGGCGGCTTTATTAATATAGTCGGATTATATGGTGTTTTCCCCTCTCTATCTTGTGATGAATTGAGTTTTCCCTTTCAGATTTCTTTGGACTGAATACTTTTACGGATTTGAAAACACTAGATATATGTCTTGCAATTGAATACTCGTGGTGACAATGGGGTATCGTATTGATCCATTTGATATATGTTTTGGCACTCAATTTGCGGATTCCCGAAGTGACATTGGGATAGTCTATGCATAGGGGTTGATGCACGTTCTTGTCTTTGTTTCTCCGGTAGAAATCTTGGGGCACTCTTCGAGGTTCTTTGTGTTGGATTACAAATCTGAATATATTTTGGTGTTATCTTAGTACGAATTCTTGATAGATCGACCGGGAAGGATAACTTTGTGTTATCTTAGTACGAAGTCTGGAAGGATCGATCGGAAAAGATAACCTTGTGTTATTCTAGTACAAACTCTTGGATAGATCGATCGGAAAGGGTAACTTTGGGTTACTTTAGTACGAACTCTTGGAAAGATTAATCGGAAATAATAACTTTGAGGTGGTTCCACGAACAATTTCTTCTTATGTTCTCCGCTAGATAGGAACTTTGGAGTGATTCTTCATCACACTTTGATGGGTGGTTATGTGATCCAATTATATTAGCATTGTTGAGAGATTGCACTAATGAAAGTACGGACCCTAGGCCTTGTTTTCCATCATTGCAATAGCGTTTGTGCTCACATTTGTTATTTGCTACCTTGCTGTTTTTTATTGTTTGCACTACAAAAATCAATATCTACTCTCAATATTACACTTGTATCCTCATCTCTTCGCCGAACTAGTGCACCTATACAATTTTCCATTGTATTTGGTGTGTTGGGTACACAAAAGACTTTTTATTATTTGGTTGCAGGGCTGTTTGAGAGAGACCATCTTCATCCTACACCTCATACGGATTGATAAACCATAGGTCATCCACTTGAGGGACAATTGCTACTCTCCTACAAAACTCTGTGCTTGGAGGCCCAACACGTGTCTAAAAGAATAAAGTTGTGTAGTAGGCATCAGGCACAACCCACCAGGGCGCGCGAGTCCCCTCTAGCGCGCCCAGGTGGGTTGTGCCCACTGATACGTCCAAAACATATCTATAATTTCTGCTTGCTCCATGCCTCTTTTGTGTGATATTGCTATGATATTTATGCACTTCCATACACTTTTGATCATATTTGGACTAACCTATTAACTCAGTGCACCACAGTGCCAGTTCCTGTTTTCTGCTGTTTTTCTATTTCAGGTTTCCCCCATATTAAAAGTGCCCTAAAAATTCAGGGAAAAATACAGGAAAAATCAGCGTATCGGGAGCTTCCAGAAAAACCAAGGCAGGGCCAGAGGGGAGCCTGGGGTGGCCCAGGCGGCCACCCGGCGCGGCCCCACCCCTGGCCGCGCCAGGGGGGCGCCTGGGGCCCCACCTCCGCCTCTGGTGACCCCCTTTGGCATATATATTGCTCGCGTCCGAAACCCTCGAGGACGGAACCCTTTTTCGCGATCTCATCTCTGTTCCGCCGTCGCCGCGCTTCCAAGATCGGGAGCACCAGGAGAACTCTTCCCGGCACCCTGCCGGAGGGCAGAACCACCACCGGGAGCTTCTCCACCACCATGGACGCTTCCCGGATGAGTTGTGAGTAGTCTCCCTTGGACCATGGGTCCATGACCAGTAGCTATGTGATGTTCTCCTCCCCTCTTTGTTCTTCATCGATTAGACCTCGTGAGCTGCCCTACATGATCGAGGCACATATGTAATCTTTATGCTGTTGCTCTGCTGAGTTTGCTGGGATCCGATGGATTATGAGATTATGTTCAGATTGTGTGTGAGTAATATATTTGATTCACCTCTTTTATATTTATGTTCTTGAGTAATTCTTGCATGTTCTGCGTTGCTATTTATTGCTTTGGTCAAGTAGTAGGTAGTAACTCCAAGAGGGAATGTTATGCTTGATTGTGGGTTCATGCCCCTCGATGACTAGTTTGAGTGACAGAAACATGAGTCTAGGGAATGTGCTGTTGCCACAAGGGGGAAAACAACGGTGCTTGTACTTGCGGGTGCAAGGATTGTTTACTTTACGCAAAGTTCTTTTAATGCAGTTGTCTGTTGCTTTGAGTTAACACTTTGGGTGGGACTCGCAACTTAATACCAGTGAGATGTTCTGGATAGATATCTCAAGGTGGATGATTAGTAGTAGATGCAGATGGATTTCGGTCTACTTGCCTTGGCGTACCGCCCATGCTTTTGAGCCTCTACCTTTCTGTACAACATAGTTAGCATTGGTTTGCGCACATAATCCTGTCAATTGCCAGCTATAATTTGTTTACCTCGCTTAGCTGTTTTATCGTCTTTTGGGAGAGAGACATCACTAGTGAACATCATGGGACCCCGGTCCATATTACCATCACTGATCACACCCGCTATTTACTTCATGTTCTATTTCCTAGTTGCAGTCGTACCTATCACTATTATCTCTTGCGTTTGATCCTTTGTAAACGACAAGGCCGGAGGGATTGACAACCTCTCTGTACTCGTTGGGAGCAAAGTTATTTGTATCTGTGTGTAGGTCCTGTCAAGCAAAAGTTTCTGGCGCTATTGACACCTTCTTGTCGACCCTCGGAGTCTCACGGGATTCGATCCTTGGTATCTTTGCCAAGGGAAATTTGCCGCTACGCTACATCTCAAACCTTCCACTTGGGGTAACCAACGAGGGGCGAGAAGCCATCACCCACCTCGGTGGCTCCCGCACCGCCTCTTCGCTCTATAAATAGTCAAATATTCCAAAAACCCTAGACGAGAAGTCGGAAATTGATTCCATCCACCACAGAGTCTAGAACCACCAGATCCAATCTAGACACCATCACGGAGGGGTTCACCATCTCCTTTGGCGCCTCTCCGATGATGCGTGAGTAGTTCCTTGTAGAACTTCGGGTCCGTAGTTAGTAGCTAGATGGATTTCTCTCTCGTTTTGATCTTCAATACAATGGTCTCTTGAGATCCATATGATGTAACTCTTTTTGCGGTGTGTTCATTGGGATCCGATGAACTTTGAGTTTATGATCAGATCTATCATTTTATATCCATGAAAGTTATTTGAGTCTTCTTTGATCTCTTATATGCATGATTGCTTATAACCTCGTATTTCTTCTTCGATATTGGGTTTTGTCTGGCCAACTTGATATCTTTATCTTGCAATGGGAAGAGGTGCTTTGTAGTGGGTTCGATCTTACTGTGCTTGATCCCAGTGACAAAAGGGGAATCGACACATATGTATCGTTCCTACTAAGGATAAAACGATGGGGGTCTATTTCTACATAAATAGATCTTGTCTACATCATGTCATCGTTCTTATTGCATTACTCTGTTTCTCCATGAACTTAATACACTGGATGCATGCTGGATAGCGGTCGATGTGTGGAGTAATAGTAGTAGATGCATGTAGGAGTCGGTCTACTAATCTTGGACGTGATGCCCATATAATGATCATTGCCTGGATATCGCCATGATTACTTGAAGTTCTATCAATTGCCCAACAGCAGTTGTTTTCCCGCCGTTTGCTATTTTTCTTGAGAGAAGCCACTAGTGAAATCTACGGCCCCCGGGTCTCTTCACATATTATTTGCCTTTGCGATCTATTTTTCCTTTGCTTTTATTTTCATATCTATTCATCCAAAAACCCAAAAATAGCTTGCTGCAATTTATCTATCATTATTTATATATCTCTCACGCAAGGTTGTCAGAATCACGATTTTGAATCGGATCGGAGCTCTGATGGTAGGATCGCAAATCGTGGAATCTTCACTACCAGGATCGTAGAAACGTAGATTCTATGAACTAAAGTCGTAGAATCAGAGGGGTTAGTTTGGATCGTAAAGTCATAGAATCGTACAACAGAATCGCGATTCTGACAACCTTGCTCTCACGTCCGTTACCCGAAAGGGATTGACAACCCCTTTTACACGGTGCGTTGCGAGTATTTGTTATTTGTGTGCAGGGGTTGATTACGTTGTGTTGCTTGGTTCTCCTACTGGTTCGATAACCTTGGTATCATCACTGAGGGAAATACCTACCGCTGCTATACTGCATCATCCCTTCGTCTTTGGGGAAAAACCCGACGTAGCTCTAGCAACCATCACACGCCCATGGTGTTCTTGGGTTATGAGCCAGGGACGGCGGCCTATTGCGTCTACGACCCGGCCTGCAAGGGTGTGCACATCTCTCGCGACGTCATGTTCGACGAGAGCGCACGGTGGGGCTGTGACGCGAACGAGGCAACGCCGGCGGGCGTGGAGTTTACGGTGGACACCTATTCCTACACAGTGATACACATGCTGGCGCACAGATCGCCGAACAGTGAAGGCGGGAGGGACGAGCCCTCCCCAACTAAGCCCACGAGCGTGCTACGAGCCGTGTGGCAGGAGGGCACTCCCAGCCCACAACGCGCGACGGCCACGGACCCCGTCGCTGAGCCTGAGCCAGACGGGGCTCATGACAATGATGGTGGCGACGTCGACGAGCCGTAGCGCCAGCTACATCCCATGAGAACACGCGCGCGCGATGGAATCGTACAACCAAACAAGCACTATGAGGACTACGTGATGCTGGCCCATGACGACGAGCTCTACCTCGGTAAGATCAACGAGCCCAAGACCTTCGTTGAAGTAGAGGAGGAGTGAACATGGCGCCACGCCATGGACGAGGAGATGGCGTCGATCGCCGCCAACAAGACATGGCGACTTGTTGATATCCCTGCGGGCCACAAGCCGATCGGCATCAAGTGGGTGTACAAAGCCAAGCGCGACGCGAGTGGCGTCATCCAGAAGCACAAGTCTCGGTTGGTTGCAAAGGGCTTCGTCCAGAAGCAGGGAATCGATTTCGAGAAGGTGTTCGCGCCCGTGGCGCGCCTCATGTCCGTCCGCCTGCTGGTCGCTCTCGCAGCGCACGAGGGATGGCAAGTTCACCACATGGACATCAAGAGTGCCTTCCTCAACGACGAGCTGAAGGAGGAGGTGTACCTGACATAGCCGCCGGGCTATACCGTCGCCGGCAAGGAGCACAAGGTGCTCCGCCTTGAGAAGGCATTGTACGGACTGTGGCAGGCGCCGCGGCTTGGAGCAAGAAGATGGACAAGTGCTTGCTCGGACTCGGCTTCACCAGGAGCCCATCGAAGCACACCGTCTACGGACGGGGCAACGGAGCCACGCGCCTGCTCGTCGGCGTGTACGTCGACAGCCTCATCATCATGGGAAACAATGACGAGGGGATCAGAAGTTTCAAGATGGAGACGCAGAAGCTCTTCCGCATGAGCGACTTGGGGTTGCTGAGCTTCTACCTTGGCATTGAGGTGAAGTAGGCGGCGAACGGCCTCTCCCTCTACCAAGCTGCATACGCCGACAAGATCATCGACAGGGCCGGCCTGGTCGGGTGTAACCCCAGCCAGACTCCCATGGAGGCACGCCTCAAGCTCAGCAAGGTGAGCACTACGCCTGCCACGGACGAAACATCGTACAGGAGCATCGTGGGCGCACTACGGTACCTGGTGCACACGCGCCCAGACATAGCCTACTATGTGGGCTATGTCAGCCGCTTCATGGAGGACCCAACGACGGAGCATCTCGCCGCCGTCAAGCAGATCATAAGGTACGTCGCCGGCACGCAGCAGCACGGCTGTTTCTATGCAAGAGGGGCCGCTGGAGCAACTCTGGTTGGCTTCAGCGATAGTGGCATGGCGGGCGACATTGACACTCGCAAGAGCACGACCGGCGTCCTTTTCTTCCTCGGCCGGAGCTTGATCAGCTGGCAATCGCACAAGCAGAGGGTGGTAGCTCTGTCCACCTACGAGGCCGAGTACATCACCGCCGCAACGGCGGCCTGCCAGGGCGTCTGTCTTGCGCGGCTCCTCGGCGACATCAAGGATGCGGAGGCAGAGAAGGTCACGCTGAATATCGACAACAAAGCAACTATCTCCCTCAGCAAGAACCCCGTCTTCCATGATCGCAGTAAGCACATTGACACAAGGTTTCATTTTCTTCGCGAGTGCGTGGAGGACGGGCATGTTGAGGTGGAGTTCATCGCCACCAGTGGCCAGCTCGCTGATCTCCTGATGACGGCACTCGGACGCGCCAAGTTTCAGGAACTATGGGAGATGATTGGTGTTGTTCAGATTCAGTAGAGATTCAGGGTTTAGGGAGGCATTGTCAGTTAAACCCTAAATCAGTAGTTTGTCTGGACCGGTTTCCCCGGTCTGTTTTTCTTTCCGTAAGAAATAAGGCGTGAGGCTGCGATGTGTGCGTGCCCGAGCGCGGCTAGTTCAGGAGGTGGCCGCGGTGAGCACACCCTGACCGCGAACGTGGGATGGCACGTTCAATCTATGCGGGGTAGTGGCATGCGCATCGACCGGGCCCGTTTCGATCTAACAGAATAAGAGAACGAGAAAGAGAGAAAAGAAGCAAGGCGTTTACTGCGCAAAACCTCCAGTGTCTACCCTGGTTCATCGAGAGCGAGAGAGATAGCGAGGGAACGAGTGAGTGATCGGCTGGTAGCCTTTAGAAAGGGAGCGATGCTCAAGCGTCACCGTCATCGGATCCAACCACCAAGGACTTGAATCTAGGATTTCACCTAGAAGAACCAGTCTGAGCATCTCCGAGCAATGCCTTCAACAAGGTAATGATACAAAACATCACCATTGCTAGGTATAACCAACTCAGGTTAGTCCTAAGTTTTCACTCGGGAGCTCGAGTCCGGGTGCTGGAGAAGCACCACAACGAAGTCAATCATATGTTGTCGCCACCATTTTTCCGTGATCTTAGAGCATCTCCGCCCGTCCCCCAGGAAGGCCCCCAGGAGCACTTTTCCAGCGACGGCGGTCAAAAAAGTTCCCACTCGCGCCCCAACGAGCAAAAATATCGCCGGATTTGGCCAAAACTACAACCGACGATCCCACCCCAAATCCAGGATCCTGGGGGGGGGGGCAGCTGGGGAGGAGAAAGACTATTTTACTTGCTTTGGGCCCATCGTCAGTCTCCCACTCCCTCTCTCTCCTCACTTTTCCTTCAGGCCCACCCACGTGCCTTCCCCACGAACTTGCCCCGCTCTCCCCAACCCCTCTCTCTCTCTCTCTCTCTCTCGCCGCGGCCCTCCCCAACCTCTCTCCCTCACCACGGCCCTCCCCAACCCCTCTCCCTCGCCGACAACCGCCTCTCCGGCCCCCTCCCCGCCAGCCTCCATCGCGCCACCGAGCTCGCCGCCTCTCCGGCCGGATCCCGCGGGCACTCCCCGTGCTGGTCGTGGCCGCCTCCTTGGCCTCTGCCTCTCCTCACCGCCACCCTCTGCTCACTGCGCGCCGCCGCCCTGCTCACAACGCGCCGCCGTCGCCGCCCTGCTCGTCGCGCGCCTGCCCGGGCGTGCCGGAGCCACCGCAGGTGGAGCTCGAGGGGCGGTGGCGCTAGCCGGAGTTGGCGGGCGCGGGCCGGAGCTGGCGAGGCGGGTGCGTGGCCGGAGCGCCCGTGTACGGGGCTCTCGTACAGCTCCGCCGTGAGGTTCGACGGCAGGCACAATGGGCTCAGGACCTCCGCCGCGCCCATGCCCACCGACGACGGGCTGGGCATGGACAGCTGAGCCGTCGTCGAGTCCCTGGATGGCGAGTCCGGCATCGTTGCATAGCTCCGGCTGTTCTGCTCTTCTCGTCATCCATGTACCTCTCCTCCACCCACCGATCCAGCGAGTTCCTCCGGCGTGGGCGTGGCCGGAACGGTGCCAGCGTGGCCTGGGCGGCGCGCGCGTGGACTGGGCAGGTGTGCGGGTGGGGCGACGACTGGAAAAAATCTCACCCCAAAGCTAAATTTCGCGGGGGCAACCCCAGGAGGGTGAAATAACGCCTCCTGGGGGCACAACGGGTGGAGATGCTCTTAGTAGCTACATGCGATGTGAAATCACCGCCGCCACACAACCATCCCTTTAAGTCATGTCATCGTCCATAGATTGCATCTCACCGATGAAGGTAACCATCGGATCTGGAGATAGGAACCTCACAAAGACCTTTTGATGACCACCACAATCCGCAATGAAGTCGCTGGACGGAGCACACCACCACCGACTGCCATCCGCAGAGGAGAGCCCTGCCCAGGCACGTTGGCGTAGCCACCAGTGGTGGAGATGCCTAGATCAAGAGCACGAAATCAGATTTGTTTAGTGGCCAAGAAACAGCGCGACAGAGTGCACATGGCCGCAACACCCATGACCTTGCCAGCAAAGATACGTCATAGAGAAGGCTCCCGCAGGCCATCCACCTCTCTGGCCGCTGGAGTAGGGGACACCTCGCACCTTGCAGCCTGTGCCGTCACATGAGGAGCAGCCAAAGTGCATCCCGCGCCTTCACGTGAGAAAGATTGGATCCACGAGCACCATGACGGCCCTCTGCTTGCAGCTCCGTGCCCGCGTGCCGAGCAGCACGTCGCCCGTGACGGACAAGGAAGCCGAAGCCAGGCACGTCAGATCGGACAGATCCTGGCACCAACACCTTGGCGATGCGCAGACAACCAAGAGACCACTTGCCGTGTCCGAGAGGCCCCCAGCGCCACCGTCGACCGCAAGGCTTCGCCTTGTGACATCCTCCAGTGGCGACGGAGTCACGGAGAAGACAGACGGGATGCCGCCGCCGGCGGTGGCTAGGGCTGGGTCGTCTACCCGGGTCGCTCGCACGGGAGCGACGCGGGGGCGTTTCCTCTCGCGCTCGAGTTCTCTCTGTGGTGTCACGTAATCCCTGATTTTATCTTTGATACAACCTCGTACGAGGAAGAGCCACTATATATAAAATTAGCTAGTTAGCGTGCATGCTCATGCAGATTTCCCTTTTTCCCAATATTAAATTCGGCTCTCCATCTTCATGACAGATGTAAGACTAGAAACGAATCTTAGAGCAGATGTTGCGCGAGTCGCCCAACACAAGTACCCCTAGATGGTGGCGGAGCGTGACCAAATCTCAAGAGGGGGCCAATTTCATATAAGAACACACGATATACATAAAAGACGAGTTCCATCTCCATGACTCTCCGCCAGTGCCCCGAGTCCTTAGCTAAAGTTGTTCGAAGGGTCCACATGATCTCCAACCGCAGTCTAATAGTTATAGTTTGCTAGACTGTCAGTACCTATGCCTACAGAAGTACTCGAGCGAGTAACAGCAACACCGGAGTGTTGTTTAGAGCCATCTCGGCAGCCGTCCTATAATCCCATTCGTTGTGTAATATACTACTCCCTCTGTCCCAGAATAAGTGACGCAAAAGTGACTCAACTTTGCGCTAAACTTTGGTGCAAATTTTAGCGCAAAGTTGAGTCACTTTTGCGTCACTTATTTTTGGGACGGAGGGAGTATATACGTGTGCAACTGTGATTTTTAGGTCGCAGTGCACTGGAGTTGTTTGAAGGGTCCACGTGACACTGCATGATAATGGGCCTCCAACCGCCTCTTCTTCGAGGTAATCTTTAGTCTTTATCTGATAAGGCATCCTGCACTGGTTTGGGTTCAAGGCAAAGGGCTCTCAACAGGTAGCAGACATGTTGGTCATTTCACGATGGCTCCTAATCCTAGTCACCTGAACGCCTCTTTGGGATCAGCTTCTCACTTTCCATCCACTCTCCACTATGCTCATCGACCCTCTTGTTCCTTTTAAATAGACATGTCATGCTACACAAACACCCCAAAAAAGTACGCAAGCACATGCTGCATCGAGATTGCGCATGTCATGAGTTTAATGTTGGAATATCTTTGGTGACATCTATAGCTAGCACGTCACATGCATTTCAGTGAAGCACTAAATATCTCGCTCATATCTCCTCCATTGGTTTTAACAGCTACTCCACCAAATGGTAATTAATACCAAACATTTCACCTCATGAAGTGTCATAGCCCATTGCTGCAAGGATGACACACTAATTATGGAAACCATACGGCTCTATGAACAGAGGTTGAAAATGAGTAGCTAGGTGTGGTCATGAGAAGAGAGATATATCATTCTAGCCCGTTGAAAAGGTGTTTGAGTTATAATATACCTGTTCCACTCATGTATTTGTGTTGCTCCTCACACTGTTACCACCTGATCAACCACAGTCATTTCTGTTTGCAGGATGATCAACCAGAGTTTTACGTACTCTCTACACACTTGAACGTTACACTTTGGCTCAGTAGTCAGTTGCAACACATAGTTTTTCTGATCCTTTTTTTTTAACCTTTGAGTTGCTTCAAGACCCCATGTACATACTGTACATTTTGAAAATTGCAGAAACCAATCGTTCTTTTTAGTAGCAAAACAATGTGAATTTGGGCAAATGTTCTGCTTTTCCATATGTGTTCTTTTTCTTTTAAGGAAAAAGGTGGATAATCCTTGGCCGCAGATGTATTCTTGGGGCTGTTCCTTGCAGAGGCCTACTATGAATGAGAATTCATGGAATACTGGAGGCAAATAATTTAAGAAAGGCACCAAATTTTAAGATGAGAGGACCCAGATGGTGGATGTGAATTGACTCTCCTCGGATTAACTTTGCTGTCCTAGCTATCTGATGAGATCTTAGTTACTGGTGATCGGAGATAACAAACAAATATGAGTGGAACCGGTATATTACATTTATAACTAAAGGATTTTTTTTGTCCGTTAAGCTTTCATTTTAAAAAGAAGCTTATGAAATTCGTGTGACATTAACAATAAAGCTTTCATTTTTAAAAGAGAGGCAAACTTGTAAATACCATCTAAAAGTTTAAGTGCCCACCCCTCAAATTCGTGGATCACAACCACCGCTAACTCAGTGGAGAACCAGAGCCCCTCCCCTCCTGGTCGCTCCCGCGAGCGGCCCGGGGGGGCAACCCTAGCCGTCACCAAACTCCCTCCCCTTCCCGTCCCTCCTCCCCCGCCGCCGACGGCAAGCGCCGGCGGGCTTGCCCGGCCGGCGTTGGCGGCGGCGGGGCTCTCCTCTCCCCTACGCTCTTCCATGGTGGGCCGGCGCAGGACGGCTCGATCGGGCGCAGGCGCCGGCCTTGCGCGGAGGCGGCGGCGGGCGTGTCTTCTCGTGGTGCGCCGGCGGTCTGGGCGGTGGCTTGCAGCGTGGCGGGATCGGGCTGGGTACAGCAGGGCCGCGGGCGGCTTGCATAGGGGTGGTGGTGCTGGTGGCGTGGCGGTTGGTGGTGGCGGCGCGTGCGGGCTCCGAGTACAGTTGGGCGTCCTTCTCGGTTGTGGTCGGCGGCGCGCGGCGCGGGCGGGCGGTCCCTGGATCCCTCCCCGGCGGCGACGACGGCGATGGATCTTCTCCCTCCTTCGTTGAACGAGCGGCCGTCGGTAGCCTCGCGTTGGGTTGTGCCAATAGCAGGGCCGGGGCGAAGCAGGTGCTTCGGGGGGAAGTGGTTGGAGGGATGGGGCTTCGACGTGGTCGAGCCGCCGTCACCGGCACCGTGGGTGCCGGGAGTGGCCGAGTGGCGCACCTCCCCTTCCCCTTTCCCCGGCCTGAGGCTTCGTGGCTGTTGTCCCATGCGATGTCCGAGGCGGGACGGTTTGCAGGTTGGGGCGATGGTGGGAGTTGGCTCCGTCCAAAGCCGTCTCCTTTGAGGACGACGGGACGGTCTGGATGCTGGGCGGCGGCCCTGGCGGTGGGAGATGCGTGGATCTTGGGCAGATTGCACAGCTCGGGTGTGGGCGAGCAGACATGGCCTCGCTGGCGGCATGGATTTGGGTGGTTGGCGGAGGAGGGGATGCCGAAGGGTTCGTGCACCGGGGTACATCACTTGCCCAGTCCTCGTACTAGCCGACGGTGGCGGCGTCCGCGGACGTCGTTTCCTCCCTGCAGGCTCCGTCGCGGTGCTTCCTTCCCTTCGGGTTACTCCGGGTGAAAGCCCGATCGTGGCGGCTATGGTCGTACCCTTGTTGGAGGCACCGTTTTGAAGTCCTTGCTCCGTCGTCGGTCGTCTCACCTCTCCTCGGTGATTGCTCATGGTGATCTCCGTCGGCTCAAGGCGATGCCTCTTTGCTCATCTTTAGTGTGCTTTGTAGTTCGTTGGAGTGGTGTGCCGGTGCCCGGCACCCTTGTATCTCGCCCTAGGTGTGTGTTCTTACCTTGGGTGCGTGGTGTGTGTTTGTGTCGGCTCTCGGTTGTATCGGTGTTTGATGCTTTATAATATAAAGCGGGGGAAACCCTTTTTCGTAAAAGTATAAGTGCCCACATCTTAGGAAAGTAGTATCTGAACCCCACTGCACGATACACTATCTATTTGCTTTTCTTTTTTCACATAAGCGATCACACATCCACATGTATGGCTCGCAGACCACATCGAGCCCGGACCATGTGCTGGACCTAGCTATGCCTTTGTACTGCGAAGTATCATTCACGCATACGGTATATCCCATGCCAATTTCTTATTTGCAATTAACACAACGTCTCTCGTGTGGAACTTACTGTTGAGTGACATAAAGAACACATTGACGCTTGTTGTTTTGATGCAAATAATTTACATTTTTAACTGTAAAGCGGGGCAATAGGTATGAAGGCGATCAAAGTTGAAACTTTCAATTGAAAGCTAGCTATTAAGAACCGCGGGGTTTTCAAGACAAACTAAGATATTTCAATAAGAAAGTTGAAAATGTTGTCAAATTTGTTTCATCCAACAGTCCACCTCCTATTCTCTACCCCCCCCCCCCCCTCCTCTAGAATTGCACCAAGCACATGTTGATGCTTTGCCTAGTGGCGTGAGATGGCAGCGGCGCTAGCTATTTCCGCCCGAGCTGCTCCTGAGGAGTGACGCGGGGGGCATGTTTTTTTGCATGTGCACAAAAAAATTTAAAAGTATGCAGTTAGCTAGCATGTTTTACTTAAAACATTTGAAGGGAACTTCTTTTTGTTAACAATGAGACCTATTAATCAACAATGGAAGTTAGTAAAGCCGGCTAGTAATTTATCAAATACACAAGGTGGCGTTTTCTATTAACAAACTTTTTTTTTTGGAAAAGGAGGTTGACCTCCGGCCTCTGCATGAATCGATGCATGCAGCCATATTATTAAAAAGCGTAACCCGGTCTTAAGTTCCAAGGAAGCTCATAAACTGAGCAAATAGAAAAAATACATTAGTAGAGTACCACATCCGGAGATAAAGAACAGACTATTATGCCTACACACCTAGCCTATTGTTAGTTCGCCATCCAAATCGGCTGAAGATAGCCCGTGCTACCGTCTCCCAGTGGTTACACTCAGTATCCAAAAGCTCCCTGAAATCCGCATGACTAAGTACTGACCACACACGGATCCAAGTTGTAGCTCTGTAAATAACCTGCAAAAACTAGTGAAGTTTATCCCATTAAAGATCATATCATTTCTAGTGTTTCATATAGCCCAGAAAAGTGCACATATCCCAATCCGAATATTTATTAGCTATGTGTATGTCCACTCTATTAAGCCACGTCCCAAATAACGTGTTTATGCTCGTTGGGGGATGAACGTTAAATGCTATATGAATTGATCGCCATAACAATTTAGCAAGCGGACATCGGAGAAATAGGTGTTTAATCGATTCATTTTGATCACAAAAACAACACCTGGAGTTACCAACCCAATTCCTTTTCAGCAAATTATCTTTAGCCTGAATAACTCCTTTGTGGACGAACCACATAAACTTTTTGATGCGAAGCGGAACTTTAATCTTCCGTATGTGCAAAGACCTCGACAATGGCCCAGAATCAATTAAGTCCAAATACATGGATTTTAGAGAGAAAATTCCATTTGTGGTTAACTTCCAACTAATTGTATCTACCTGGTCTGAAAGTTGAACATCCATCACCCTATGGACCAGGTGCAGCCAAGCATTCCAACGCCCCCCTACAAGGGATCTCCTAAACTTGATATTAAGTGGTATCGAGTTTAATACTATGCGACATAATCCTCCTTATGTTGCATAATATTATATAAGGAAGGGTATTGTAAAGCCAAGGCGTCTCCCCTAGCCAAGCATCCTCCCAGAATCTAGTAGTGGTACCATTACCAACTAGGAACTTTACCCGTTGGAAGAAAGTTACTTTTGTCCTCATTAACCCCTTCAAAAAGGATGAATCTGTTGGCTTTGCATTAACTTGGGCCAAAGTCTTAGAGAGTAGGTATATATTCCGCAATATTTATACCCACATGCCCTCGGTCTCACTTGATAGTCTGTATAGCCATTTGCTAAGCAGACATCTATTCTTTACCCCTAAATTTTCGATCCCTAACCCACCCTGGTCTTTTGGTCTACACACGATATCCCATCTAGCCAGTCTGTATTTCTTCTTGACCTCATCACTTTGCCAGAAGAATCGGAATCTATAGAAGTCATGTCTTTTCTGTAGCCCTACCGGTATTTCGAAGAAAGATAAAAGGAACATCGGCAAACTCGTCAAAACCGAATTTATCAAAACCAGCCGACCTCCGTAAGACATTAACTTGCCCTTCCAGCAACTTAGCTTTTTCTCAACTCCATCTTCAATACATTTCCATTCCTTGTTCGTTAACCATCGATGATGGATTGGGATCCGTAGATAACTAAAAGGTAAGGATCCCACCTGGCAACCGAACAAGTTTCTGTAATCGTTTTGTTCTTCTTGGCTCTCCCAAAGCAGAACAATTCACTTTTATTTTGTTGATTTTGTGCCTAGACATTTGCTCAAAAAGGCATAAGAGAAGCTTCATATTCCTAGCTTTTGCAAGATCGTGCTCCATGAATGTAATAGTATAATCCTCATATTGTAGAACCAAGACGCCCCCCTCTACAAGACGGGGGATGAGTCCTCCTACTTGGCCACTCTCTTTGGCCCTACCAATAAGTACTGCCAATATATCAGCTACACTGTTAAAAAACACAGGAGACATGGAGTCCCCCTGTCGTAACCCCTTACGTGTCTAGAAATAATGGCATGTATCATCATTGAACTTTATCCCGACACTACCTTTCTGTATGAATGAATCCACCTGTAATCTCCAAGATTCATTGAAACCCTTCATACGTAAAGCTTGCTGGAGGAAGGGCTAGTTGACCTTATCATATGCTTTTTCGAAATCCACTTTGAAGATAACACCATCTAGTTTCTTCATATGGATTTGGTGCAATGTTTCATGTAGGACTACAACCCCTTCTGGGATTTGTCTTCCTGGCATGGAGGCAGTTTGAGTTGGTTGCACAACCGAATGGGCTATCCATGTCAGCCTATTTGTGCCAACCTTTGTAAAAATCTTAAAGCTTACATTGAGAAGACATATCGGCCTAAACTGCTCAATGTGAATAGTTTACACCTTCTTTTGCAACAATGTAACTGTTCCAAAATTGAGGTGAAAGAAATTCAAGAGACCATCAAACAAATCATGGAACATAGGCATACGATCTTGCTTTATGATATGCCAACATTTTTGATAAAATTCCGCCAAAACCCATCTAGCTCGGGCGCTTTGTTATGCTTCATTTGCAGTATTGCATCAAACACCTCTTTCTCAGTGAAAGGAGCAGACAACACCTCATTCTCTTCCAAATTAAGTTGAGGTATGTCCTCGGTCGCACTCTCATCTAGAGATACGAAACTTTCGTTGGGTGCTCCGAAAAGTTTCTAATAATATTCAGAGATGTACAATTTTAGGTTTCATGTCCTACAATTGTACCATCATCTGGTTCTAACTGAATTATCTTTTTCTTTCTATGTTTCCCATTAACTATCATGTGGAAGAATTGTGTATTATCATCCCCTTGGACGATCTTAGAAACCTTTGCTCCGAGCGTCCATTTCATCTCCTCCTCTCTCAAAAGGGCTTCTAACTTCTGCTCTGCCGCATACTTAATATCTCGCTCAGATATATTAAGAAGAGTGGATTCCGCTTTCACATCAAACTCATTAATAATTCATGTCAAGCTCTCCTTTTCAACTTTATAAATACCACATTGGTTTTTGGCCCGTCCTCTCAAACACTAACGCAAATGTCTAATTTTGTTTTGCCATCTCTCCATATTAGAGGACCCACCAGAGTCCTTGGCCCATTCTGTCGCAATGAGCTCCATGAAATTCTCCCTCTCAAAGCATCCTAATTCGAAAGAGAAAGTATTTTTATTGCCCACATGTGTCGCTTCCCCTAAATCAACCAGAAGTGGCGTATGATCGGTAATGGCCCTCTGTAAAGCATGGACAGTAACTAGTGGGAACTTCTATTCCCACTCCACACTAGTGAGGGCCCTGTCCAACTTCTCGTAACTAGGAATTGGCAAGGTATTATCCCACGTGAATTGCCTACCAGTGAGGTCAATCTCCCTCAAGTCGACACTTTCAATTATCATATTAAACATGAATGACCATCTTCCATCGAAGTTGTCGTTATTATTTTCATCTTGTCTTCTAATGATATTGAAATCACCTCCCACCAGAATGGGCAACCTTTCATCCCCACAAATTCTCACCAGGTCTGTGAGGAAGTCAGGTTTAAGCTCTGGCTGCGCCACTCCATATACGGCCACCAAAGCCCATCTGAAGCAATCAATTTTCGATCTTACACGAAATTTGACAGCAAAATCACCGTGGCCCACACTCAACACTTCTAAAGTTTTGCACTTCACCCCAAGTAAGATCCCTCCGGATCGCCCCCTTGGAGGAAGACAGTGCCAATCAAAATCAACCCCCCCGCCCTGAAATGGTATTGAGAAACCGCGGGGTGAAATTATCCCTACCCGTCTCCAATAAGGCCATAACTTTTTTTGGAAATGGAGGCATGCCCCCGGCCTCTGCATCATGGTGATGCATGTGGCCATCTTATTAACAATCCAGAACCGTCCAAAAGGTCTTACAGCTCAGCAAACGGAGCCGAACAAACTAACAAAAAGGGAAAATTACATGCGAACTAGGACAGCCGGCATGATGAAAATAATAAGGATAAGCTCCCTAGACTCCTATCCTGTTATGCGAGCGTCATCCAAACCGGTTGAAGATAACCCGAGCTACCATCTCCCATGGGTTGCACCCAGGAACCAAAGGCTCCCTGGAGTCCATAGGAGTTGGTAAGGACCACGTACGGATCCAGGCTGTAGCTCTGAAGATAACCTGCAAAAAAGTTAAGGTGTGTTGTCTGTTAAAAATCATATCTTTCCTGCACTTCCATATAGCCCATAATAGCGCACATATTCCAATCCGAATACGAGCTACAGTAATCTGTGGAACCCCAGCTAACCACGTCCCAAACAAAGACGCAATATCAACTGGAGGATTAATATTGAAAGCTATATGAATCATTCTCCAAAGTAACTTAGCAAGTGGGCATTCAAGAAATAAGTGTTGTATTGTTTCATCATGATCACAAAAACAGCACCGCGAACAGCCTACCCATCGCCTCTTAATTAAGTTTTCCTTTGTGAGTATCACTTGCTTGTGGAAAAACCACATGAAGATTTTAATACGCAAAGGAATCTTAACTTTCCAAATGTGCAACGATCTTGAGAGGGGGCCAGAGTTAATCAGATCCATATAGAAAGATTTCACCGTAAACATCCCATTCGTAGTTAACTTCCATTGTATTGAATCCGTCTGGTCGGAGAGTTAAACTTCTATTAGTCTCCGAACCAAATGCATCCATGCGGTCCATCTCTCACCAACTAACACACGTCTGAACTGGATGTTCAAGGGAATTGTTTGAAGGACGGTGCCTACGTAATCCTTCTTACGTTGCACAATATTATAGAGTGTAGGATATTGGATGGCCAGGGGCGTCTCTCCTAACCATGAATCTTGTTGACATTCCATTGCCAACCAAGAATTTGACCCTACGAAAGAACAGGTCCTTCGTTCGCATAAGTCCCTTCCAGAACAGTGAGTCAGACGGTCTCATGGTAACCTGGGCTAGTGTTTTTGAGTGCAGATACTTATTGCGCAAGAGTTGAGACCACGTGCCCTCCGGCTCAGTCTCTTATCTGTATAGCCATTTGCTCATAAGACATTTGTTATTGATTTCTAAGTTCTCAATACCAAGACCCCCTTGGCGTTTAGGTCGACAAAGGATATCCCATCGCGCGAGACAATATTTCCTCTTGGCCTCATCAGACTGCCAAAAGAAGCGGGATCTAAAGAAATCAAGTCGCTTGCGAAGTCCTTTCGGAATTTCGAAGAACGAAAGTAGAAACGTCGGTATACTATTCAATACTGAGTTAATCAGGATTAGCCGACCTCCATATGACATAAGCTTGCCCTTCCAGCATCTATTTTTTTTTTCAATTCGTTCTTCAATACATTTCCATTCTTTATTGGAAACTTTACGGTGATGGATCGGTATACCCAAGTAACTGAATGGTGAAGCACCTGATTCACATCCGAACAATTGTCTGTAATTGTGTTCCTCGTCTTTGGCCTTCCGAAAGCAGAACACCTCGCTCTTATGAAAATTAGTTTTTAATCCAGACAACTGTTCAAAGAGACACAAGATAAGTTTCATATTACGTGCCTTAGCCATATCAACTGGCAACCGTTTATCTCTAGTTTTCAACTCAAGGACCAAAAGAGTTTCCTATTGGTCTTGAACGTCTACATTGTGGCTCTTCTGATGAATTAGTACTCTTACAATCAGCACCGAGTGAACCAGGGGGGCTACATTTGTACGAGTCAATCCTTGAGTAAACATAGGAAATACGTTCAGCATATTTGGTACATAACAACATGCCAGTTTATTTTTGCCGAGGCAAAAACATCTCAAGCGGTAGCCTGAAAGGACATATTTAGAAAATTTAATTTGTGCACCAACCATAACTAAGTTGGTTTTCCTTCTATGGAACCCGTGCAATTTATGGTGAGCTATACCATGTCGTCCCCATATGTACCACCAAAGCATGTAGGAGCGGTCGACTAGTGTTAACAACTCTTTTTGCTCCTATTGAACCCGTGCAATTTATGTGCCACAGGCATCTTTCATTTTTCTATATAATATATGGGATCTCAAATTTTATGGACGGATGGACACACAACTCAATAAGAGATTGAGCAAATTCACATGTCTCTAGCTTAGTTAACAACTCTTCCAAAAAAATTCTTGCTAGACGCCTCAAACAAGTCCTAACTCCCACATTATTGCCCCTTATATTCATTTTGTTCGGTCACTCTGCACCGGATGTCTGATGTCGTCCAACTAGTGGATGTTCTGGTTACACTACACGCTCTAGCTTAAGAGATTTCACCAGGTGATAGGCCTCATTGAGATACTGAGTCACTGGGGCCATGGATCATACAAGTGGCTACAATGTAGCATTTGGGTGGTTGTATTATGGGTTGATTTGGAAAGGAGTGTGTGTGGGTAGTGCATGACTGTTGACTTGATCAAAGTGGTGTAGCAAGCAATATTGTTGAGTGCTCATTGCTTGGTAGTTGGTACTCATTAATAGGGAATATGGATTCCACACCTATGTAAAATAAGCAAGAGTGAAGACTTGTCACATTGCCACAACACAACCAGCCCCACCTTTACCGAAGGTTCCATTCTAAAGTCTCTTTTCTTGGAATGGGCTCCTACCTAGACTACTCCCAAATATTGAAGGAGTTTTTATTGAAAAACTCTACATTGGTACACGACTTTTTAGAGACTGGCTAAGAAAATGAAAGAGAGGGAATACGTTATAATTATTTGACTTCAGATAGTTTCTAGTTAAATACTTGAATTTAATTTATTGCCAAAATTCCATGACCTTTAAGTTGCTATCTCAACACATCTTTCGTTGTTGTACAATAACAATAGTTTATAGCTACATGTCACCTATCCTTTCCGTGGAATCACGAGGGGTATCATCTAGCTAGTTTGAAGAACGGTTGGACATGAATAGAGAGACTTCACATATCTCCACCTCATAGTAATTAACTATTGTCATTTTGTTTCTAGCTAGCTGCTTCTCCCTGATCTCACATTAGTCCTTGCCTTCATATCACTCGATTACGGCATATCTCATGTTAGTCCTTGCCTTCATATCATTATATGTCTGTCTGCTATGCATTATCTCTTTTTGTTGTTGTACTTGCCCTAATTGCAAGTCAACCATCGACTCATAGCTCGGTTTTTCGTAGTTGTAGTTCGGGCACCTCCAAGTTGCGAGTCCACCCTCCACTTTGCAAATGGGGATCTAATAGTTTTGTCTCAGTTGCAAGTCCAACCTCGACTCGTATATGTTTTTTCATAGTTTTAGTTGTCTTAGTTGCAACTCCATTGTCGACTCGCAATTGGGGGTTTTCTTTGTAGTTGTAGTTGCTACAGTTGCAAGTCTAACCTTGACTTGTAAGGGGGGAGGGTTAATTGTAGTTTCCCCATTTACAAGTCCAACCTCGACTCGCAACCTGGGCTTGCTCTATAGTTTGTAATTGTCCCAATTGCCAGTCTATCCTCGACTCGCAATTCAACTTTTGTAGTAGTAGTTTACCAAACTATAAATCCATAATCTACTCGCAACTGGGCTTGTAGCTGTAGTCGCCCGAGTTGCATACCCATCATCAACTCGAAACTGGTCTTTTGTTGTGCATTCGAAGGTGGCCATAGGCTTTTTGGTCGTCGTAGAGCTTGAATCACTAGTAGAAAACAGGGCTTTGGTCCAGGCCTGTCCAGCCCATTAGCCCCGGTTCAATCTAGAACCGGGTCCAATGGGGGCAATGGACCCGGTTCGTGAGGCCAGGGCGCCGGCCGGGCCACGTGGGCCATTGGTCCCGGTTCGTCTGGACCTTTTGGTCCCGGTTGGTGCGACGAACCGGGACCAATGGGTCTTGCTCCTGGCCCACCACCATTGGTCCCGGTTGGTGACATGAACCGGGACCAAAGGCACCCCTTTAGCCCGGGTTTGTAGCACCAACCGGGACCAATGAGGTGCCTATATATACCCCTCGCTCAAGAGCAGAGCACACTGCTATGTTTTTTTTTCTGGCCGAGGGGGAGAGGGGTTAGTGGTGCTCTAGCTCACCTCCTATGCACACAACGTGTTCGATGGAATGCCCGAGCCACACTAGTTAAACTTTTCTCCTCTCGAAGCTCTATTTTCTCCGAGATTTGTCTAGGTTTAGCGGTCCGTCACGTCCCGTCCCCGTCTTCGCCGCCGTCGATCGCCCCCGCCAATCTCGTCACCGGCACCACCGTGGTGAGCCTCTTGTTATGTCCATGCTTTTCTTACTTTTATTATTGCTTGTTATTATTTCTTTAGATAGATATTTGTCTAATTTTCTTACGTTTATTATTACTTGTTATTATATATTGCGATGGTTTTGATATCCGCCCACGTGGGCCCTCGTCCTGTCTACGATTCGGATGTGGTATATTATCTTTAATTTATAACTATTTGTTTTAGTGTTTATGATAGTTATGTCGACCAACCTGACATGCATAGATGTTTTATTATGTCTAGGAGGTAGTTGAACCGGAATTCCAACCGACCCTCTTGTGGAGAGGTTAAATTTAGTTGAAGAGGAAAACATTTCCTTAAAGAAAAAATTGGAAAAAATGGAGGAGGAGAAGATGGAATTGGAGTTGCATGTTGTGGAAGTCATCGATGATCACAAGATCAAGATGGACCCTATTGTCGAGAGGTTAAATTTAGTTGAAGAAGAAAACAAATTCTTGAAGGAAAAAAAAAAAAATAGAGGACGAGAAGATGATATTGAAGTTGCATGTTGCGGATGTCGTCGATGATCACAAGATCAAGATGGATGCAATGCGGTTGAAGATTAGAAGGATTAGAAAATATGCCATTCATACCGAGGCTTGGTATCATTATGCCGTTGGATCAATTGTTACCTTGGTTGCGATTATGATCGCATTTGTTTTCGCATTGAAATGTTTTACATAGTTTCGATGTGTATGGAGAGCTATATGTTGTTAGATGAGAACTATATATGTATGTACTTTGGTTGTAATGTGATGATGAACTTTTATTAATTTGGTTACTTAATTATCTATTTATGATGTTCAGTAATGGTTTTTGACACACTTAATTATATATAATGCACGAAGATGAACCAGCAATGGATGTACGGTGACAGACACACCTCCGAGTACATTAAGGGCGTGCATGAGTTTCTAAATGCGGCTGAGGCAAACAAGCAGAATGGTTTTATGTGTTGTCCATGCACTAAATGTGGGAATACAATGTCTTACTCTAACCGGAAAATCCTTCACTCCCACCTGCTTTACAAGGGTTTCATGCCACACTATAATGTTTGGACGAGGCACGGAGAAATAGGGGTTATGATGGAAGACGGCGAAGAAGAAGAGTACGATGACAACTATGTGCCCCCTGAATACGGTGATGCTGCAATGGGGGGAGCTGGTGAAGATCAAGAGGAACCAGACGATGTGCCCAATGATGCTGCAACGGGTGAAGCTGCTGAAGATTAAGAGGAACCAAATGATGATCTCCGCCGGGTCATTGTCGATGCAAGGACACAATGCGAAAGTCAAAAGGAGAAGTTGAAGTTCGATCGCATGTTAGAGGATCACAAAAAGGGTTGTACCCCAATTGCGAAGATGGCAACCCAAAGCTCGGTACCGTACTGGAATTGCTGCAGTGGAAGGCAGAGAATGCTGTGGCTGACAAATGATTTGAGAAGCTACTGAAAATATTGAAGAAGAAGCTTCCGAAGGATAACGAATTGCCCGACAGTACATACGCAGCAAAGAAGGTCGTCTGCCCTCTAGGATTGGAGGTGCAGAAGATACATGCATGCCCTAATGACTGCATCCTCTACCGCGGTGCATACAAGGATCTGAACGCATGCCCGATATGCGGTGCATTGCGGTATAAGATGAGACGAGATGACCCTGGTGATGTTGATGGCGAGCCCGCCAGGAAGAGGGTTCCCGCGAAGGTGATGTGGTATGCTCCTATAATACCACGATTGAAATGTTTGTTTAGAAACAGAGAGCATGCCAAGTTGATGCGATGGCACAGTGAGGACCGTAAGAAAGACGGGAAGTTGAGAGCACCCGCTGACGGGTCGCAGTGGAGAAAAATCGAGAGAAAGTATTGGAAGGAGTTTGCAAAGGACCCAAGGAACGTATGGTTTGCTTTAAGCGCGGATGGCATTAATCCTTTCGGGGAGCAGAGCAGCTATCACAGCACCTGGCCCGTGACTCTATGTATGTATAACCTTCCTCCTTGGATGTGCATGAAGCGGAAGTTCATTATGATGCCAGTTCTCATCGAAGGCCCTAAGCAACCCGACAACGACATTGATGTGTACCTAAGGCCATTAGTTGAAGAACTTTTACAGCTGTGGAATGGAAACGGTGTACGTGCGTGGGATGAGCACAGACAGAAGGAATTTGACCTAAAGGCGTTGCTGTTCGTGACCATCAACGATTGGCCAGCTCTCAGTAACCTTTCAGGACAGACAAACAAAGGATACCACGCATGCACGCACTGTTTAGATGACACTGAAAGTATATACCTGGACAAGTGCAGGAAGAATGTGTACCTAGGCCATCGTCGATTTCTTCCGACCAACCATCAATGTCGAAAGAAAGGCAAGCATTTCAAAGGCGAGGCAGATCACCGGAAGAAGCCCGCCATGCGTACCGGTGATCACGTACTTGCTATGGTCAATGATTTACACGTAATCTTTGGAAAGGGCCCCGGCGCACTAGCTGTTCCGAATGACGCTGAGGGACACGCACCCAAGTGGAAGAAGAAATCTATATTTTGGGACCTACCCTACTGGAAAGACCTAGAGGTCCGCTCTTCAATCGACGTGATGCACGTGACGAAGAACCTTTGCGTGAACCTGCTAGGCTTCTTGGGCGTGTATGGAAAGACAAAAGATACAGCTGAGGCACGGGAGGACCTGCAACGTTTGCACGAAAAAGACGGCATCCCTCCGAAGCAGTATGAAGGTCCTGCCAGCTATGCTCTTACGAAAGAAGAGAAAGAAATATTCTTTGAATACCTGCTCAGTATGAAGGTCCCGACTGGCTTCTCGTCGAATATAAAGGGAATAATAAATATGGCAGAGAAAAAGTTCCAGAACCTAAAGTCTCATGACTGCCATGTGATTATGACGCAACTGCTTCTGGTTGCATTGAGGGGGCTTCTACCAGAAAACATCCGATTAGCCATTGTGAAGCTATGTGCATTCCTCAATGCAAACTCTCAGAAGGTGATCGATCCAGAAATCGTACCAAAGCTAAGGAGTGATGTGGCGCAATGTCTTGTCAGTTTCGAGCTTGTGTTCCCACCATTCTTCTTCAATATCATGACACACGTCCTAGTTCATCGAGTCGACGAGATTGTCATTCTGGGGCCCGTATTTCTACACAATATGTTCCCCTTTGAGAGGTTCATGGGAGTCCTAAAGAAATATGTCCGTAACCGCGCCAAGCCAGAAGGAAGCATCTCCATGGGCCATCTAACAGAGAATGTCATCGGATTTTGTGTTGACTTCATTCCTGGCCTTAATAAGATAGGTCTCCCTAAATTGCGATACGAGGGGAGACTGACTGGAAAAGGCACGCTTGGAAGGGACTCAATAATATGCAGGGACGGATATTCTTGGTCTCAAGTACACTACACAGTTCTACAGAACTCTACATTAGTGACCCCGTATGTCGATGAACACAAGAACAGTCTGCGCTCCAAACACCTGGAGCAGTGCAACGACTGGATTACATGTGAACACATCAGGACTTTCAGCAGTTGGTTGGAAACACGTCTCAAAGGTGACAACACTGTTTGTGATGAGTTGTACTTGTTGTCCAGGGGACCATCTTCGACTGTATTGATTTACGAAGGATACGAGATAAATGGGAATACATTTTACACGATTGTCCAAGATCAAAAGAGCACCAACCAAAACAGCGGTGTCCGCTTTGATGCAACAACCGAGAGGGGAAAGGACACATATTATGCTTACATGGTGGACATATGGGAACTTGACTACGGACATGATTTTAAGGTCCCTTTGTTTAAGTCCAAATGGGTCAATCTGTCAGGAGGCGGGGTACAGGTAGACCCACGGTACGGAATGACAACAGTGGATCTGAAAAATCTTGGATACACTGACGAACCGTTCGTCCTAGCCAATGATGTGGCACAGGTTATCTATGTGAAGGACATGTCTACCAGACCGAGAAAAAGAAAAGATAAGGAAGCGAATACATCATACAATGAGCCAAAGCGCCACATAGTTCTTTCAGGAAAAAGGGACATCCTGGGAGTGGAGGGCAAGACAGACATATCCGAAGATTATGAAAAGTTTCATGAAATTCCTCCCTTCAAAGTCAAGGCTGACCCAAGCATCCTGATAAACGATGAAGATTATCCATGGTTACGGCGCAATAAGCAAATGACACAAGCGAAGAAAAAGTGAAGACTTTTTTCCGCAACTATTATGATGATACCATGCCAACTTTGTAACAGACGAGTATGATACCATTGTCCGTTTGTACTATTCAAATTTCAATACTACTTGCACTAACAGAAAGTTTGTAATTGGTTTTATCAGAAAGAATTAAGAAATAAAGCAAAAAACAAAAGAAAATAAATAATGCAGAAAACAAAAAAAAACTTGCAAAAAAAATAAAAAATAGCAACAATAAGTATTTCATTGTAAGTAGAAACAAAATAAAATAAATAAAGCAACAAAGAAAACAAATAATTTCAAATTTAAACTATTTAAATTTGAATACTACTTGCACTAACAGAAAGTTTGTAATTGGTTTTACCAGAAAGAACTAAAAAATAAAGCAAAAAACAAAAGAAAATAAATAATGCAGAAAAAAAACAAAAAAACTTGCAAAAAAATAAAAATAACAACAATAAGTATTTTGTTGTAAGTAGAAACAAAATAAAATAAATAAAGCAACAAAGAAAACAAAGAAAGTTTATAATTTTTGTGACCTAAAAGAAAAAAGAAATCACTAAAAAACTATAAATATTTAGTTCTAAGTAGAAATGAAAAAATAAATAGAAAAAAAGAAGAAAAATGCCACCTACTGGGCCAGCACGGCCTGAATACGACTAGAAACCCAACCATGGGCCAGGATTCAGGCCCGCAGCAGGCCTAGTAGGCCCACAGGCATTGCAGTGTCGAATTAGGCCCGTAAGCCTGCATTTCAGAGGAGTTCGAGAGGAGAGAGGCAGCGCAGCTTATAAACAGGTGCTGGTATCTCTCAACTAGCGAGGTGGGACTAAACTCCCACCGCAGCGCCAGCGCAAGGCCTTTGGTCCCGGTTGGTGCCACCAACCGGGACCAAAGGCCCCTCCTTCCCGCCCTTTGGGATGCTGAAAAGGGACCTTTAGTCCCGGTTGGTGGCACCAACCGGGACTAAAGGGGGTATTAGTCCCGGTTTGTGCCACGAACCAGGACTAATACTCCTCCTATATAAGCTACACTTGCGAAAATTTCGTTCAGTTTCTCCTTCCCCGCCCCCGAAGCCTCCTCACATCTCCTTCCCCGCCCCCGTCGCCCTGGCCGTCGCCCCGTCGCCCCGTCGTCGTCGCCCCGTCCCGCTGTCGCCGTCGCCCCGCCCCGCCCCGCGCCGTCGCGCCGCCCCGCCCCGCGCCGTCGCCCCCGCCCCCGATGCCGCCCCGTCGCCCCGCCCCGCGCCGTCGCCCCGCCCCGCGCCGTCGCGATGTGAGGAGATTTTTTTTGTATATATATTTTGTGTGTGTATATATATGTGTATATGTGTATATGTGTATATGTGTATATAGTTGCTGTATATAGTTGATGTATATATATATATGTGTTTATGTGTATATAGTTGCTGTATATATATTTTGTATGTGTATATTTTTTTTCTTAGGAATTTGCTAAATATATATGTTAAAAATGTTTTTTATAGAATGTTTTTTGTTTATATATAGATAGTTACAATTGTGATGTATAGTTGCTGTATGTGATGTGAATGTGATGTATATGTGTATGTGGCTATATAGTTTTTTGTTTATATATGCTAAATATATATAGAAAGTTTTATATATGCAAAAGTTACAAATTTAGAAAAAGAAGGATAGGAAAGAAGAAAATAAGAAAGAGGAAAGAAAGAAGAAGAGGAGAGGAAGAAGAGGAGAAATAAATAAGAAGAAGGAAAAAGAAGAAAAAAAAGAGGAGAAGAAGAAAGGAATAGAGGAGAAGAAGAGAAATTTTCTCTTCTTCTCCTCTATTCCTTTCTTCTTCTCCTTTTTTTTTCTTTTTTTACTTCGATCTTCTCCTCTAGCGGTTCCTTTTTTCTTCTTCTTCATCTTTTTTTTATCAGATATGTCGTTGTCGATATACACCCTCCCCGATAACTTCGACATTAGGGGGGGGGTCGAGGGTCGTCGAGGGACCGAGGGTCGTCAAGGGTCGAGAGATCGCCGAGGGGCCGAGGGTCGTCGAGGGGTCGAGAGGCCGAGGGTCGAGGGGTCGAGAGGCCGAGGGTCGAGGGGTCAAGAGGCCGACGTTCGTCGAGGGGCCGAGGGTCGAGGGACCGAGGGACGTCGAGGGACCGAGGGTCGAGGGGTCGAGAGGTTGCCTAGCTAGTGTCAAAGTATTGAAGAAATCCATGACTTCATCATTTGCCAGAAGTAACCAGGGCATGTTGGTACGAAGTTATGCAAAGTTGTTCTGGAACGTAGTTCTTGATAGGATAATCCGTCTTTTGTTACGAATTATCCTTTCTGGGACTCCGTTCCAAAACCACTTTGGAGAGCTTCGTACCATCATGCGACTGTTACTTTCGCCTAATGATGAAGTATTGGTTTTGTTGAATCCTTTGACACTAGACAAAATGTGACATGAGGGGGTCTAGGGTTGTGGATCGCCGAGCAGTCGAGGGTCGAGGGGTCGAGAGAGGTTGCCTAGCTAGTGTCAAAGTATTGAAGAAATCCATGACTTCATCATTTGCCAGAAGTAACCGGGGCATGTTGGTACGAAGTTATGCAAAGTTGTTCTGGAACGAAGTTCCTGATAGGATAATCCGTCTTTTGTTACGAATTATCCTATCTGGGACTCCGTTCCAAAACCACTTTGGAGAGCTTCGTACCATCATGCGACTGTTACTTTCGCCTAATGATGAAGTATTGGTTTTGTTGAATCCTTTGACACTAGACAAAATGTGACATGAGGGGGTCTAGGGTTGTGGATCGCCGAGCAGTCGAGGGTCGAGGGGTAGAGAGGTTGCCTAGCTAGTGTCAAAGTATTGAAGAAATCCATGACTTCATCATTTGCCAGAAGTAACCGGGGCATGTTGGTACGAAGTTATGCAAAGTTATTTTGGAATGGAGTTCCTGATAGGATAATCCGTCTTTTGTTACGAATTATCCTATCTGGGACTCCGTTCCAAAATAACTTTGGAGAGCTTCGTACCATCATGCGACTGTTACTTTCGCCTAATGATGAAGACATGCATGGTTTTGTTGAATCCTTTGACACTAGACAAAATGTGACATGAGGGGGTCTAGGGTTGTGGATCGCCGAGCAGTCGAGGGTCGAGGGGTCGAGAGGTTGCCTAGCTAGTGTCAAAGTATTGAAGAAATCCATGACTTCATCATTTTCCAGAAGTAACCGGGGCATGTTGGTACGAAGTTCTGCAAAGTTGTTTTGGAACGGAGTTCCTGATAGGATAATCCGTCTTTTGTTACGAATTATCCTATCTGGGACTCCGTTCCAAAATAACTTTGGAGAGCTTCGTACCATCATGCGACTGTTACTTTCGCCTAATGATTAAGTATTGGTTTTGTTGAATCCTTTGACATTAGACAAAATGTGACATGAGGGGGTCTAGGGTTGTGGATCGCCGAGCAGTCGAGGGTCGTCCAGGGGTCGAGGGTCGAAGCTAGTTCTACGTTTGCCATTAATATATCCATCTGTCATGTTTGAATAATAATTGGCATGTTGTAAATATTTGTAGAAACTATGGAAGACAACACCCGAGACCTAGCACAAGAAGCGATGTTGATGGACATAATCGCAGACGGACAAGATGCCGTCTTGTCGTTTCTCAACGACACCAATGAGCAGGTGGAAAGAGAGCTGCAGCTGGAAGATCTAGGCTATGATATTGATGGCTCTGGTGACCCAATGCACATGGAAGAAGTAGACCGTGAGGACGGCTCCGGTGACCCAATGCCGGTGCAAGAAGGAGACCATGATGCTGGCTCTGGTGACCGAACCGAGTCCGGCCTGGAGGTATATATGTTAGTTAAGCCTGTGCTGACTAGTTAATTGATGCATACATTAACTCTCGTCTTTGTTCCTTTTTCTAGCCTTCCGGATCGAGCAAATCTTCGGTAAAGAGACGAGGCGCGAAGAAAAAGTTGAGGCCAGATGAAAAGTTTGAGATCTCAGAAATCTCGCGCACCGGCGAGCCGATTGAACCCATCCGGACAAAGAACGCATTTGTTAATCAGTGCGGGGTTCTGGTTAGGGACAAGATCCCGATCAGCATCCATCAATGGTTAAAGCCGGCTGCAAAAGACGCTCAGGTGTCTTATGTCACTGATATGCAGAAAGAAGATCTTTGGACTGAGCTGAAGTCAAATTTCATCCTACCGCCAGAGGATGATCCGGCGAATCCAGTTAAAGAGGAATTAATAAAGTCTGCAGCTCTTTTGAAGATGGCAGACCAATTCAGAGCATGGAAGAAAAAACTGAATAAGTTTGTCCGCGATAAAGAGACTCCAGAATTCGTGGGCATATATGAGAAGATCAAAGATGACTGGCCCGCATTTGTGGCCTATAAGACATCGGAAAAGAGTAAGAAGATGTCTGCGACAAACCAGATAAATGTTGCAAAGAAGAAGCATCACCATCGCACGGGGTCAGGTCGCTACCTCAGAGCCCGGCCTAAGTGGGCCAAGGCTGAGAATGATCTGCTTGAGAAAGGGATCGAACTAGAGACAATGCAATGGCCAGACCGTTGCCGGACTTGGTTCTTCGGGGTTGGCGGAACCTTGGACCCTGTATCAGGGAGGTGCATTTGGACGGACAAGCAATTGGAAACACCACTCAGGAAGCTTCGGCACTATATCAAATTAGCGCATGAAGGGACGTTCTTCCCCGACAGAGAGAACGACGAGCTGACAATGGCCCTCGGGAATCCTGAGCACCCTGGACGGACACGAGGCACGCCAGGCTCCCTTCCGTGGAGGGCTGGGTTTCCGGACGCAGGCGGCTACAAATGCCACGAGAGGAGGAAGAAAATGCAGCAGACCGAAATGCAGGCGCTGCGGGCCAGAATACAAGCGATAGAGGAACGGGAAGCAAATCGGGACAAAAGAATTGCCGAAGCTTCCCCCGAAGCTACCCCGCCATCTCAGCGGAGAAGCAGGGTGGCTTCCACCGAGCTGCTTCAGCCGGAGCATGTCTTGACGGCTACTGCCAGGTATCCCGTGGATGCTATCACGGAGGTACAAAATTGCCACCTTATGACGCAGTGGATAAATCTGAAGGTCAAGGCGGCTGCTGGCTCTGTTTTTCCTACTGGACCCGGCGACACTTTTCACTGCCGGCCGATTCCAGAAGGATATGCTAGGGTGATGGTGGATGAAATTACGGAGGGATTTGAGGAGCTACAGCTTGACCACCCTATCGGTGAAAGGGAGACTCGGCTGGGTTCTTCACTGAAGACTCCATGCTTATGGCGGAAGGACCTCATCAACATTCTCAACTGGACACCTCCGCCTCCTCCTCCTCTTCCTCCGGCGAGTCAGGGCACTCCGCCTCCTCCACCGCCTCCTCCTCCGGCGAGTGACGATCAGGGCACTCCGGCTCCTTCTCCGGCGCGTGGCGGCACTCCGCCTCCTTCGCCTACGCCGACGCGCCCGAGCAGCCAGCCTCCTCCTTCTCCGCCTGCGCCAGCGCGCCCGAGCAGCCAGCCTGCTCCTCCTTCTCCGCCTAGTCAGCAAGGGCGGAAGAGACCTGCCGCCGCTCTGGCTGCTCCTGCTCCGGCGCGTAAGCAAGGAAAGAAGACAGCCGCTTCGTCTGGTCTGGCGACGTCTAGCAGTACAGCCAGAGGCGGGAGGCGATGCAGATTCGGTCCTTCTCTCACGCCTCTAGAGAAGTTACCATACGAGAGGTCCGACGAGGAAAACACGAAGATCGCTCAAGGCGAAGTGAAGGACTGGCTTGAAGGGTTGAAAGCACAGAGACATCCACCTCCGGTGGAGAAGATAGATCCGGTGAAAGCAAAGCGCACTCTTGCTGCCCTGAAGCAACCAGCTCAAAGTAAGCCGAAGGACAACTATGACCGCATGATTGAAAAGTCATTTCAAGCAGCGAAGCGGTCGGGAAGTACTAAAAGTGATCAAAGGTTAGCAGAAGGACGAGCTGGGAAACAAATTGCCCAGCTCGGCGAACAAGCGGACCAATCGTGCCCCCCCCCCCGCTCAAGGTGTCTAGCGACATGGTCGCTAATGATCCCAGGATGGTGCCCGGTTATAGCAATCCTGGAGATTACCTATCCGACAATGTACAATATGATTTCTTGGAGGTGCAGATACAAAGATACGAGTACGGGAAGCCTCTCGTCAAAAATGAAAGATCTCTATCAACGAATATGCGAAGATTGCATGATTGGTACTTGAAAATCTACAGAGAGTCTGAGGGGAGGGATAGCTTGTATGTGAGAGTTAAACCGGAGCATGACCTCGTTGGAATTGAACTGTTGCCTATTCCATTTGAGGAGTTCTATCAGTTTTTCAATCAATTGGCCCTCGATAAAGCAACGGTCACCTGCTACTGTCTGTAAGTAGTACTACTTCTGTCATTAAGTCTCTCTATATAGATGATCTCTTTCATTGCATGTATTTATAATTATCCTCACTATATTATGCAGATTGAAGATCGTCGAATTGAAGAAAAGACAAGTAGGTGATATTGGGTTCATTAACACATACCTCATAGATGCAACCGAAGTTAAATGGCATCCCTCAGATACCGAGACCAACTTGCTACGATCGTTGGTGGTAAATGAAAACAAAGATATAATACTCTTTCCTTACAACTTCAAGTGAGTGTTACTGTCTTGTGCATATTTGGTTTCCCTTTTATATCAGTCAAGGTTATAGTAATGTAATTGATGAGTTCATGCATGCGTGCGCAGCTTCCACTATATTCTCTTAGAGATTAAGCTTGAGAAGGGAGTAGTAACTGTCTTGGACTCTAAACGTAAAGATCCCGACGAGTATGCAGACATGACTCAAATGCTCGACAGGTAAGTTAAATCGATCAATATTATCCACCATGCATATCAGCAACTTTGTTCATTTCTGATATCAAGTAATTGTTTTCTTTGTCTGGCAGGGTTTGGAGAAAATTCACCAAAAAAGCTCCGGGACTGCCGAAGAAGCTAGAATTTAGACACCCGAAAGTAAGTACTATATAGTAGCATGTTCCGCGCATCTCCTATATATCTTGATTCAAGCGCTAGTTTCATCAATACCATTTGGCATTCTTGCTTATCACTTTGATTGACCTCTATTTCTTGTAAAGTGGTTGTGGCAGGAACCCGGGAATGATTACTGTGGATACTACATTTGCGAGTCCATCCGCCACACGACCTGTGAGCGGGGCTACTCTGAAGCACAATTTGAAGTGCGTAAGCAATTAATAATATTCACAATGTTATAGCATCATTTCATGTATTGACCCCCTTCTTCAAATTAGATGTTTCGGATGCGGGATGAACTCCTAACACCAGATCGTCTGCGAGCAATTCAAGAGGAATTGGCGGTATTCTTCCTTGAACACGTGATCGCGTCAGACGGAGAATACTATGTGGACCATGCGTCCATCGTATAGGAGATTATATTTGTAAGAGATAATTATTGTATATATGTACCCGGTAGTGTCGGATAGATATACGAGAACTTGTTGTTCGACCAATCTCTCGGAGAAGGAGAGGTGGTCGATATTACTTATATATATATATATATATATATATATATATATATATATATATATATATATATATATATATATATAGA
>LR738711.1:964225518-964240361 GCA_902687465.1 Secale cereale
CCCCCCCCCCCCGTGCTGCCACGAACCACGAGTCCACCACAAAGCTCACTCATCGGCGGCAAGGCCCTCGTGTGGGAAGACCTCCCCGCCATGCTACAATCCACAAGGCGGAGCATGCATCGTTTTGCAACTATGGTGAAAATTGTTGGATCCGACTATGGAAAAGGCTGGAACCACGGTCACGACACGTTGCGACGGAGCTGCGACAGGGAGGCCACCTCCCCGTCGGTGTCGAAACCGGCAGATCTCGGGTAGGGGTGCCCAAACTATGCGTTTGGAGATTGATGGTAACAGGAGACTGGGGACACGGTGTTTTTACCCAGGTTCAGGCCCTCTCAATCAAGGTAATACCCTAATTCCTACTTGATTGATCTTGATGAATTGGGGTTACAAGAGTTGATCTACTTCGAGATCGTAATGGCTAAACCCTGGCTATCTAGCCTATGTAATTGTGATGATCCTCCACAGACTAAACCCTCTGGTTTATATATGCACCAGAGGAGTCCTAGGGTTACATGGATTACATGGGAAGAAAGGAATCATTACGTCCGAAAATCTATCCTACCATTGGAGTCCTATCCAGACACGGGGGAAGTAAATACACCGTCTTCATGGCCCACCTATCAGGTTCAATAGACCTGACACTTGTGGACCCCCCCAATCCAGGACTCCCTCAGTAGCCCCCGAACTTGCCTTCAATGACGAGTTTGTGTTCGGCTTCAAGTCTTCGGTCCTGCAAGGCATGTTCTTCTTTGGGATAGATGACAGTTCGGCTCCATATTTAATATTATATCCTGTTGACTCCTTACCGCCGTCGCCTCGGCTTCCACGTGTTAGATGAATGCGAACCGTCTGGGCATTTTTATAAATAACGCCTTGGCGGTACAAGGAAAGCGTCTATTTAAGGAGACTAGATCTTAGACGTCATTCCATACCAGCGAAAGACCTTAGAGCTTGCCACGATAAATCCAAATATGGCCGGCGCTCCGAGCTCCTCTTCGCGCCACCATGGCCCTCAAGCGGGCGATTGGGCCGGGAGAGCTGTTCAGTATCCATCGCGCAACTGACCAAACTTCAAGCGCAGTGATATGTTCCTCCCGCAGATCTAGTTCCTGTCCGGGCTGGATTAATTCCATTGATGGCGAAGCCCTAGCTGAGAATTTCTCTAATCCTTCTAAAGAGGAGGGGGTGTGCTTCGTTTCTTTCCATCTAAGAGGCGTCGGGTTTCTGATTCACCCTTTCCTTAGGGGATTTCTAGAGTTTCATGGCCTCCAATTGCACAATCTCACGCCAGGTTCTATTAAGCATCTTGCGGGCTTCGTCGCTCTCTGCGAGCTGTTTCTAGGTTGCGAGGCCCACTTCGGCCTATGGCGAAAGTTCTTCTACCTCGTCCCCCGCTCCCAAAAGGGATCTATATTCGAGGTGGGCGGCACCGAAGTGTGGCGTATTGCGGGGACCTGTTATCTGTCCGGTACACCGAAGAATGCATCCGAAGAGTGGCCTTCGGAGTAGTTTTATATTGAAGATGTCGTTCTTCTGTACCCAATCCGGCGTGGCATCCCCGAATTCTCCAGTGCTCCTTTTTTTTGCGGGGGAAAGAAGAATTCATTAATTAAGCAGCAGCCATGTCTGCATTACATAGGTCCGGAACCTCGTCCGGACCAGATCGAAGCCACACCGCAGTGCGCTTCTTTATTGGGCCAAAGTTTGCTAAATAGTGACTAACAGCGTTTTGTTCTCGCCTCACAAGCTTAACTAAGAAATCACCCCGTTCCCGCAGACGCGTATTAATCTCACGGATCAACATCATATGCTCCGACCGGTCGCCATTACCTCCCTCGATCAGATTTGCCACTTCCGCGCAGTCCGTTTGAATCACAACAGGCAGCTCAGACCACTGGGTAGCAAGGAAGACGCCTTCTGAACATGCAGCAAGTTCAGACTCGAGCGGTGATGTACACTGCCTCAGCTCACGGCAAGACGAAAAAATAATATCTCCATGTTCATCTCGGAGGACCATGCCAGCTCCTGCAGTTCCGTCCTTAGCAGAGAAGGACCCGTCTATGTTGAGCACTGCCCAGCCGGCCGGCGGTGCCTCCCACTTTAGTGCTGGTGGCTTCTCCTGCTGTACATGTGATAACAGTATCCTCTTGGGCAGTGGCGCAGCTACCATCTTTCCTTTCATATGATCTCCATGGGGGTACGCCTGAATGGCCAGCAATGAGTGGATGTAGCTGCTTAGGAATCTGGTCGAGGCTTCAACCGGTGGTGGACGTCGTTTGTCATGGACGATCTCATTCCTCACATGCCAGCAGCGCCACATCGTCATGAGCGTGTACATCCGCTCCTCCGGCGACAAGTCCACAAGCACATGAAAAAGCCACTCTGGCCCTGTGTGCATGACTCGCTGGACGGCCGGAATATTCCATTGCCGCGCCATAGCTTGCCACAAGGCGACCGCTTGAGGGCATCTGCAAAGAGCATGAAAAGTGTCCTCCGGTTCGGTGGCGCACACAGGGCATAAGTTAGATACTTCAAGGGTACGAGCATGTTTATTAGTCCATGTGGCCAAGCAGTTCGTCGCCACCCGCCAAGCAAACACACGCACCTTAGGAGGACCAGGGCACCTCCATAAAAAAGCCCAGACGGCTCGTCGCCTGTCCGATGCCCTGCTCGCCGCGACTGAAGATGGACGAAGACGTTCATCAAGCGCCAGCCGGTACACACTCCGAACCGTGAAGATACCATTACACTCCGGTTCCCAAGCAAGGACATCCTCTTCGAGTCGTGGAGAAGTCCGAATTTTAACAATCTGCTCAACATCTGTGTGGTTGATATATTGTTGTAGAAGGTCCATACGCCACGCACCGCGCTCATCCAGCAACTCAGAGACTCTTCTTAGACGACATCGCCCCTGCATGGTGATAGGTTTGCCGGAGCCACCATTCGGGATCCAACGATCTCGCCATATACGAATGGATCGCCCATTGCCTACCCGCCATAAAATACCCTTCTTCAGAAGCTCCAGCCCATGCGCCACTGCTTGCCAAGTTGGTGAAGAGTTGGAGGGGAAAACAGTATCCACGAGGAGACCAAATGGAAAATATTTAGCTTTCGTCACTTGCGCACATAGACTGTCCGGGTTAGAAAGGATTGGCCACGCTTGGCGTGCCAGCAAAGCTTGGTTGAACAAGTGGAACTCCCGGAACCCCATGCCTCCGTGTGACTTCGGACGGATCAGCTTTTCCCATGCACGCCAATGAGTTTTGCGCCGCCCTTTTTCAGCACCCCACCAGAAGTTACGCACCATGCGGGTGAGATCATCACAAGTTGACGCCGGCAACCTGAAGACGCTCATTAGATATGTAGGTAGTGCTTGGGCAATGGACTTTATTAGCACCTCTCTCCCACTTTGTGCCATCGAGTCACACCACATGACGAACCTCTTGGTAAACTTTTCTTGGATGTTCTGGAAACGACCCTTACTCATACGCCCATTAGGAGTAGGTAGTCCGAGATATTTCTCTTCGAAGCTAATATTTTGCACGTCCAGTACTCGCACCACATCATCCTTGTCACCTTGACTGCAATGTTCACCAAAAAGGATGGAGCATTTTCCAGGATTAATTAATTGTCCGGTAGCATTAGCAAAGACATCCAGTACTGCCTTGATGCGCTGCGCCTCTCCTTCTGTTGCACGGAAGAACAAAAGTGTATCATCAGCAAATAAAAGGTATGAAATCCCGGGTGCCCTAGGACACACTTTCAGTGGCGAAATATGTGTCTCTTGCGCCTCCTTTTTCAGCATGGCCGCTAGACCGTCCGCAACAAAGAGAAAGAGGAATGGTGAAAGAGGATCTCCCTGCCGTAGCCCTCGCGACGGTGCAAATGAATCTGAGCGGGCTCCATTAATTTGTACCGTGTATCTCACCGAGGTGACACAAGCCATTATCCATCTCACCCATCGATGATCAAAGCCCAACTGTTGCATCACTCGCTCCAGGAATACCCAATCCACTCAGTCGTAAGCCTTAGACAGATCAAGCTTATATGCACAAAAGCTTCTGTCCGGGTTTTTCTCATGTTGGATGAAGTGGGTGCACTCAAATGCCATAAAGGCATTATCGGTAATAAGCCGTCCAGGTACAAAAGCACTTTGCTCCGGTGAAATAATGTCTCCCAGGAGGGTTCTTAGTCGGTTGACTAAACATTTAGAAATCACCTTATATATAACATTGCAAAGGCTAATAGGGCGGAAATCTGATAACTTGACCGGCTCATCAATCTTGGGGATCAAAACAATGGTAGTCAAGTTGACCCCCTCTGGCATATGACCTGACACAAAAAAACAGCCGCACTGCTGAGATAATATCTTCCTTGACAATAGCCCAGTGTTTCTGAAAAAAACTTGCCGGGAACCCGTCAGGCCCCGGAGCCTTGAGAGGCCCAATCTGAAACATCGCGTCGCTAATTTCCTTATCAGTGAATGGAGCACACAGCCGATCATTCATATCCGGCGTAATCTTTCGCTCAAATAAAGGCACTACCTGGTCTGCATTTAGAGAGGCATCAGCAGTAAAAAGATCTTTAAACAATGCCAAGGCCATATCTGCCATCACGTTCTGGTTAGTGTGCTTCACCCCTGCACTATCCACCAGGCCTTTAATTTTATTTTTTCTTGCTCTCCATACAGCTCGCCGATGGAAAAATTGTGTGTTACGATCCCCCTCCTTGAGCCACTCAATACGTGATCGCTGGCGCCATAGCATCTCTTCTCTATACAGCAATTCGTCCAAGTGCTCAGCCTCTTTCCAAATTTCTTTACGATCCGCGTTCATGTTCATAAGCTCCTCTAGTCTGGACGACTTTTCAATTTCCTTGATGACATTTCCAAACTTCTTTCTGCTCCAAGAGTGGAGCTTTTCATGTTAGTACTAATCTTGATGTATGTAGTTAGTTGGTTAGTGGATTGACTAGCCCGATGCATGTGTTGTGACCGGCGTACGTGTGTGCGTGCGTCGCATAGCTGGCCATGACTTAGTGGTCGGTTTGGAGTGGCCGGGTCATGCGTGCATGCATTAGATGGATAAGCTAGATGAGATGCGTGGGTGTGCCGGCCAAGTAAGCGGGCGTGCATGTGTGTGGTTAGTTAGTGCATGCGTGGCCGAGTGTGGCGGCCGGCTCTGCGTGAGCCCGCGTATAAATCCCTTCCCTATGTACTGGTTGTAAGTGCTGCGGTGTGTGCCGAGTCAGAGTTCGTGCTCAATGAAAAATTAGGCTGTTCTTGCGGCCGAGGCGCCGTTCATGCGGCGGGGCGTATGTGCGCCGGAAATATTTGTGTGCTCCATCTTCCACCTTCGTTTGTGCGAGTGAGAGAAAGGAGAGCGACAACAACATTTCCATCACCTTGTCCAGAGAAACTTTTATGTCATGCAGTCCATGTTTTACACCACCATCACGCCATGCTTCAGCCACCACTTCTTCAAGAGCCACCTCTCGTTCCCACATTACTTCGTAACGCCGAACACACCTCACCCTACCACCATTTTCAGGGATGCACCTCACAAGTAGAGGGAGGTGATCCGAGCATGACGAGATCAAGTGCTTCACTGATGCCTCTGGAAATTTATTCCTCCAAGCGTTGTCCGCCACTGCACGGTCCAGTCTCACCTGCACGTTAGCCCGGCCGCTGCGCTTATTATCATAAGTAAATGGGTACCCAGAGAAGCCAATATCTGAAAGATTGCATGCCTCAAGCACGTCCCCGAAAGCTATCATTTACCCTGGTGACCTTGGTGTATCTGACAAATGCTCATAGTCCCACATAACCTCGTTGAAGTCCCCAGCTAAGAGCCAAGGTAGATCATCCTGAGCTTTCAATCTTTTTAGCCCTTCCCACATTAGGTGTCTATTTTCCACCCGTGGTTCACCATACACAAAGGTGATTCTCCATACCTGATCATCAGCAGGTAACCGGACATACGCATCAATCCATCTTTTATTGCAATCACGAATATCGACGTACAAAGACTCATCCCAAAACAAAGCTAGACCACCACTATTACCATCACTACTGACCCCTTCAAAGCCGCGAAGGCCGACTCTATTACGAAGACGATACATCTTATCTTTATTCTGTCTAGTTTCACATAAAAAGATCATGCTCGGGAAATGGGCTCGAGTGTGAGCCACGAGATCACGAACTGTCGAGGTGTTCCCCGCACCCCGACAGTTCCACACAATGCAATTCATTGCTCCTGACGGGGCACCACAACCGGCCCCGTCAGTTTACCGGTGGCCCCTGGGCCTGTCGCCTCCATATCCGCCTCACACGCCTTGCTGGTTGCTTTATCATCTTCCTGGTGCACCTCTGTCTTCCCTTTTTCTGAATGCCTCCATCAGGAACTTCAACAAACGGCACCAAGGCCTTGCCGCCAAGTTCAGCATGCACATGGCCAAGCAGGCCACCCACCTGCCGCTTACCCAAGATAGAGTCATTGTACTCCATTGAGTCTAGAACACTGCCAAACGAAACCTCGAGGGAGTTGAGGCCTCGCATGGCAGGAATCATGTCGTCCGGGCTGGGGGCATTGTCTCTAATCACAAGTGCACCATGCCTCCTACCTGCTACTGCTTTTTTGCCTCCTCCTGCACTCTTCTTTTTGCGTGGCCTGGTCATGTCACCACCCTGTTTTTCAACTGTTCCTGCTTCAAACTGCGCGGCCATCTGTTGTACCTTACTGCACTCCGGCTTTTGTTTGGATAACTGCAGCCGTATCCTTTCCACCTCACTTGTCAGCTGCTCGTCCGCCTCTGCCGCTCCCGTTCTTTCCTGCTCCTCAAAGCCATCGTGAGCATCCACTCTTTCAGCTATTTCAGGTGTTTGTCTGCTAGCATTGCTCGCTGCTGATCGGGCCATTTGACGGGTTGCAGAACCCGCACTACCCAGGGAGAAATCCATCCCACGCCTTGCCCTTGGCTGACCCGGTGAAGGTGTGAACACCGGCCTCTGTTCATATTTCTTGAACGGGGAGCAACGAAGAGTGGAATCATACCCTTTTGATGGGAGCCCCAACTTCTTCTTCTCACAAGCCTCTTTGTCATGACACATGAACCCATAGAAGAAGCAAAAGTGTGGAACTCGCTCGTACTTCAGTTTGAACTTGATGCGTTTAGTCACACATTTTGCAGTGTACTCAAGTGTGACCTCCTTCTGCAATCTTCTGTTATAGGGTAACTTCACACGAATTCGTAGGAACTCACTCGTACCATGACCAACATCCGGTACATCCACTTCCAGAACCTCTCCCAATGTGCCTCCAAGAGCATTACCATAGGCCTTGGTCTGTTTCTTCCAAGGTACATCAAATACCCGCACCCAAACTGGTACAGAATCTAGTGCAGTTTCTGACGGCTGAGCATCACTATCAAATGGCCTAACCAGTAGTGCATCCCCATCATAAATCCATGGTCCTCCCCGTGCCACAAATCTGTAGTCTCCTTCCAAGAAAAAGGTAATCACGTAGTAGTTTTTCTGCACTGGTTTGAACTCCACTCCTGTACGCAGCTGCCATATTTTCTCAAAGTGGTTAGACAGAGTTTTTGTGCTTGGGCGCTTCTGCTATCTATACAGGCTCATGAGCTTCCATCCCATCTCCTCTTCGTCATCCTCCTCATCGAAGTTTACTGCCACAAATGCGACGTCGTCCATGTCCACCTCCCCTTCGATCTGTGCATCAGCTCCCGTTGGTAGCCCACCTTCAGATGAGGGTCCGTCCTAGTTGCTATCCTCCATCGCCACCTCCTCCTCCCCTGCTGGCGTACCCACCGGCCTGCTCATCACTATCGCGCCGCTGCCATGGAGCTTCGGGTGGGCAGGATCCTCATCGGTTCCCCCATGATCACCCCCAACTCCAGCAGGAAGCGACGACCGTGACATCACAGACGATGGACGAGTCCTTCCTGGGTCAGGATCTGGTGGATTGGCGTCTGTGGGCGAGGGTTTTGCGCCACAGCGATTCAGGTTGCGAGTATTAGTAGGCGCAGCCCTAGGGTCGTGCCTGTCGTGAGGAACACGGATCGGATCCACGAGAGACCGACGGAGACTCTTAGACGATGATGACATCAGTAGCGTTGCTGGGCAGGACTCCCCTCGGCGCTCCGATACGCTCCCGTCCATGTTAGGGCCAGGCGGCGGCGGGAGATCGCCAATCGCTAGAGCTAACCTAACCCTAGACGAAGCAGACTTTTTTTTAGATTCTTCCAGTGCTCCATTAAAGAAGCGCTTCAACTGGTGTCCTCGAAGCCTTAACAAGGAAGGCGGTGTGGAGGTTAAGAGACTAGCTAGCAAGATCAGAGTCCTTGCCCATTCCGAGCTGACGATAACTGAAGTAATGGCGATCTCAATAACACGATGCATTCAGCCACTTCAGTCCAGAGGGTTCCCAATGTGGCACTATAATGGGAAAGACAATGCCTCGCGCTGTCCCTGGCCGCCATCTTGGCTGACCTCTACAAAGGGGAGAAGGAGGATTTTCTTCGCTTAAAGTGTCGGGAAGGTTTCTCAATGTATAATCCCATTGACTGGGTGAGTCTTTCCCGGATCGTTAAATTTGCTTAACTCATTCTCAAAGACATGCTAACTGAATTGAATTCGGCTGTCTCAACAGGAGTGGAGGAAACTGGTCGAAGGGATTCACTGCCCTATTCCGCAGCCAGAGGACCATGCTCAAGATATGGACCCCGGATTTGAAGAAGATCGGACATATTTATAGAGCTTAAGAAAGGGGTTTTCTACTAGGCGAGTCATGATGGCACCGAAGTGGCTATCATAGCCGACTACCCTGGCCTTCTTCCTTCCTCCCATGTGAGTACTCGGGAAACATCTCTTCAAAGAGAATCTTCCAACCGCGCCTCACCCACCGAACTATCTCAAAAAGGGCGGCGTTCAACCCGTCGGACTGTATCAAAGATGCCTTCCAAAAAGGTGATACCTTCACCGGGCGAGGTCTTGAAACGAAAGGAGACCAGAGACTCCACCGAACCTCCTCCTGTATGAAAGAGGTACAGTATTTTCAACGTGTGCTAAGTGGCTAGGCCGGATTGTAATATTTTCTGCTATGTCTTAATTCAGGAGGAACGCACGTTGAACAGTGTTCGGGGACTCTGCTGGCCATGCTCCAACCAATCCGGCCCTGAACCCATCCACAAGGACTAGGGTTAATGTAGGAACAACGACGGACTGTCCTCCTGAAGAGGATTCGGATGAGGTATCTGTTACCAATTCCGAAGTGGAAAGCGCAATGAATCATTGGCGGCAGAAGGCAGTCATGCGTGATCCCACGTTTACTGAAGAGGTGTTGAATGCCCTCAGTTATGCAGATGCATATATCCAAGCTGCCCGTGATGGACTTGTCGGAGCCACTCACCAGCTTTCAAAGGATATGCGGGTAAGAAAGTGTAGATTTAATTATCACATGCCAGTAGCCCCCGAGACTTGAAGCAGTTGGCCCAACTGATTTAAGGATCGTTATATGTTCAGGTACTCAAGGAAAGAAATAACATTTTATCCAAGGAGCTGGAAGAATGCCGGACTAAGCTTACCACATACACCATCGAATTAGGAAATTCGAAGAAGTCCAAAAAGGGCTCTGGTGGTCAGAGCATCTCCAGCCGTTGGCCCCCGAGGGGGCACGTAAAATCGCCGCCTGGGAGCGATCCGACGCTAAATTTGGCATGCGGGCTTTTGGGTTCCCAGCCGCCGACCCCAGGGTCGCCCCCAGAAGACGTTTTTTTAATAAAAAAGTAATTCGTCTAAAGTTAGGAAAACTGGGCAAACATTCAGCTAAAATTTGGCGAACATGACATTTACATAGCGAACTGAAATATATAGATATTTGAAGTACATCTATGGGGCGAAGAATGCGGCTAGCGTGGCGAAGTCGCCGACGTCGCCGTCGGCCTCCTCCTCCTTGACGCGGCCACCCCTGCTGGACCCCTGCCCGGCGTCGCCCTGGCGGACCAGTGCCGGCTGTGCGTCGCCGTCGCTATCGTCGTCGTCGAGGACGACAACGCCTCCCTCGTCGTGGCCAAGGTGCCGAGCGGTGAACTGTTCGTAGGTGCGGCACTGGCGCTCCAGCTCCGTCCGGGCCCAGTCGTCGGGCGCACACTTCAAGGCCGCTGTGTCGTCGAGCTCCGTCTTCACGGGAGCGAGCCGAGGCTCCGTCTTCACGGCGGAGAGCCCCGGCCCCATCTCGGCTTGACGTAGCGGGGAGAAGCCGAGTAGGAGGCGCGCCCGCCGCCCTCGTTGATGACGATGCCGGCGCTGCGGGTGCGCCGGCCGAGCGGGGTCTCCGCTGAGGGCTCGGCCTTGACGTTGAACACCGCCGGAGAGCCGGAGGAGTGGGAAGAGGAGCGGGAGGAGGAAGACGTGGCGGAGACGAACCTCCTGGGCATCCATTGCCCGGTGCCGCAGCGGGGGACCGGGGCAAAGGTCGGGTATGTGAACGGCTGGTTGTTGCCGCCCTCGAGGTGCTCAAGAACCTCGTGGAGCGTGCGGTCGGGGGTGGCACACCAGAAGCGTCACCCGTCGCTATTCCACCGGCCCCCTCCCACCATCGGCGCCCTGTTGGTGGAGGCGAGCCGCTGCTCCTGCCGGCGCTGGAAGTACGCCGCCCATGCCTCGTGGTTGTCGGCGGCGTACTGCGGGAGGGCGCGCTGCTCCTCGGTCAGCGACGACTGAACGTGGTCGACCACGCTGGCGAAGTAGTCGGCGCGCGCGTTGACGTCGGGCACCGGGGAATGGGGACGCCACCGGCGCTGAGCCTCCATCATGTCGGCCACCGGCGCTGAGCTTCCAATCACCAGTTCAACACGTGATCGGGATAGAATCACATCTTGGACGTGACAGGACTGCTCATTCCATCATCGGCACGGCTGCCAAGGAGTGGCACATCACCGCCGATGGATACGCAACACTGGGGCCCGACACAACACTGGAGTAGCTCCGCTCCCACACAAAAATGAATGAATTCAGACAACAAACATGTTCCGTCATGCTAGGTCTATATTTTAGGGTTTTTTCACCTAGAAAATCGTAGAAAATGCATAGAATGCCAGAAACGAATGAAACTTGGCAAGCATGCTGCCCATGGTGATGCCATTATGCGGTAAAATTTTGGGTACATTTGATGTAGGTGAAAAAAAGTGCTTCAAGACTTGCACTATCGGCAGACCCAAACGATCACGGTCGAACATGGTGTATTTGTTGTCATGCACGAAATGACATCAAATTTGGCCAGCATGCTGCACGCCCATGGTAGTCCCCATGGAAAAATTGAATGAATCCGGACACCAAACGCACGTTGGGTCACGTCTGCCCTGTGTCTCTCCTCTAGTGGTGTCATGTGAACGTCGCCTACATGACACTTCACCATTATTTGGGCCTAGAGGAAGGCATTGGGAAGTAATAAGTAGATGATGGGTTGCTAGAGTGACAGAAGCAAAAACCCTAGTTTATGCGTTGCTTCGTAAGGGGCTGATTTGGATCCATATGTTTCAGGCTATGGTTAGGTTTATCTTAATACTTATTTTGTAGTTGCAGATGCTTGCATTAGAGGTTAATCATAAGTGGGAGGCTTGTCCAAGTAAGGACAACACCCAAGCACCGGTCCACCCACATACCAAATTACCAAAGTACCGAACGAGAATCAGATGATCGTGATGAAAACTAGCTTGACGATAATTCTCATGTGTCCTCGGGAGCGCTTTCCTTTATATAAGAGTTTGTCCAGGCTTGTCCTTTGCTTCAAAAAGGATTGAGCTACCTTTCTGCACCTTATTTACTTTTACCTTTTGTTACTTGCTACCAATTACCTTATCACAAAACTATCTGTTACCTATAATTTCAGTGCTTGCAGAAAATACCTTACTAAAAACTGCCTATCATTTCCTTCTGCTCCTCGTTGGGTACGACACTCTTACTTATCGAAAGGACTACAATAGATCCCCTACACTTGTGGGTCATCACCATCTCAAATAGCCTTCATGCAAGGAAGGAATATACTAGATGGTGTAGTAATCATGCATGACACCGTCCACGAGATGCACCGAAAAAACATGAGTGGAGTTGTATTCAAAATTGACTTTGAAAACGCCTATGACAAGGTCAAGTGGTCTTTCCTCCAACAGGCTCTAAGAATGAAAGGTTTCTCCAATAAATGGCGTATGTGGATTGAAAATTTTGTAACTGGAGGTAGTGTGATCATCAAAGTCAATGATGATGTAGGCCATTACTTCCAGACAAAAAAAGGACTACGCCAGGGTTGCCCCATGTCTCCAATGTTATTTAACATTGTTGCTGACATGTTGGCTATTCTGATAGAGCACGCCAAGCAGGATGGCCAGATTGCAGTAGTGCCACACCTTGTGGATGGTGGCCTTTCTATTTTGCAATATGCCGACGACACAATTCTTTTTATGGAACATGACCTGGACAAGGCTCGAAATCTGAAACTCTTGCTTTCGGCGTTTGAGCAAATGTCGGGTCTCAAAATTAACTTCCATAAAAGTGAATTGTTCTGCTTTAGAGAAGTCGTTGAGGCCGCGGCTGATTATGCTAACCTCTTTGGTTGCGCACATGGCCAATTCCCGATTAAATACCTGGGAATACCGGTTCATTATCGGCGTCTCACCATTGCGGAGTGGAAGCATGTGGAGGAGCGTCTATAAAAACGATTGAGTAGTTGGAAAGGAAAACTGCTCTCAGTTGGAGTACGGCTGGTTTTGATTAACTCCGTTCTCACAGATATGGTTCTCTATATGCTTTCTTTCTTCCAACTCCCAAAAGGGGTCCTATAAAGACTGGACTATTTTAGATCCAGATTCTTTTGGCAAGGAGACGGTGAAAAGAAGAAATATAGGCTAGCCAAATGGAGCGTAGTTTGTAGGCCGAAAGAGCAAGGTGGCCTTGGTATTCATGACCTACAAGTCAAGAATGAGGCCCTGCTCAGTAAATGGTTGTTCAAACTTCTTACTGAGGATGGTGTTTGGCAAACCATGTTGCGCAACAAGTATCTAGGCCAAAAGGCGGCGTCTCAGGCATATTGGAAACCTGGTGACTCGCACTTTTGGGCTGTCCTAATGGCGGCAAAGAAACATATCTTTCGCTTTGGGTCTTTTGCGATAAAGGACGGGTCGGAGATTCGTTTTTGGGAAGATATCAGGCTAGGCAATGCCCGTCTCAAAGAACAATATCCAGCCTTATATAGCATTGCTCGCGATAAGAATAATACTATTGCGCATGTGCTCAGTTCCTCCCCGTCGAATATTTCGTTCAGGCGGGATTTGATTGGCCCCCGACTAGTGTCATGGCATAAACTCTTATCCCGGTTGGATTCGATTAACCTGACGCAAGGCAGGGATGTGTTTCGCTGGAACCTTACAACATTAGGGTCTTTCACAGTAGACTCTATGTACCGTGCACTCATGCATTTTGAGGTATCATTGAGTAATAACAAGAAAATTTGGAAGTCCAAGATTCCACTAAAGTGAAAATCTTCATGTGGTATATTCGTAGCGGAGTTGTGTACGAAAGACAACCTCGCACTATGCAACTGGGAGTAAGAAGTGTTGTTTCTGTACTCACGACGAGACAATCAAACACCTCTTCTTTCAATGCAAGTTTGCACGTTCTACGTGGTCAGTCATCCAACGTCAAAATTATATCCGCTAGTAAGTGTTGCCAATATTTTTGGTCATTGGTTGGACGGAATACCAAATAGATTCAAAGCGCTAATAAGGATGGGAGCGTATGCCTTAATTTGGTCGCTTTGGCTATGTAGAAACGATTTGATTTTTAATGACAAAAATGCTTCTCCTCTACAAGTTATTTTCCGGTGTACACACTCGCTACGTACATGGTCTATGCTACAACGACCGGAGTACCAACCACTGTTCAATTCAGTGTGTACGCGATTGGAGCAGGTGGCCACGGAGATTTTTTCCCGACACGGATGGCAGCATAACCTACGGATTGGTCCACCATCTTCTTTGACATAGGCATAGTGTCGGTCTATAGGACTCTACTGTTGCCGATTTGTCGGTTTGTATTTCATGAATTTTTTTGTCAGACTTTTGGTTTTGGCTGTGTGCATCTTAGTTATGCAGAGTCCGGGTGTTACTCATAATGCTTTGTATCCAATTGATGCTACATTTTGAGATAATAAAATCGCCGTTATCGAAAAAAATATGAGTACTCCCATAATCACACTCTTACGACTTTGGTTTCTATATTCTCCGTGTATATTTACCTCAGAAAACTTGCTGATAAACTTAAGCTTGCATGCCCTCTATTTATAGGATATATTGCATGCTGCACCTACACGCATCTCACAGCCACAAGGCAACCGTACAATGATGTGTATTGTATTGGTGTCTTCTTAATTACTATGTACTCCCTCCGTAAACTAATGTAAGAGCCGTTTAGAATACTAAAATAGTGATATAAACGCTCTTATATTAGTTTACAGAGGGAGTAGAATTTACGTTACATGGTACGCACTACGCACGCGTATGTGTGTCCACGACGCTTGGAATTTTGTGGAGGCTTCCGAGGCCTCACGTGTCTCAGGCACTTATTTTACCACTTTCTGCGTATGTGTATATACTGTGATTCATCAAACACGGGTGGTGGGAATGAACTGTAAAGATTTGCATGTAAGTTATTTGACTTGAGACAAATTAATTAGTCAGATGCCAATTATTTTATCTGGTACTAATTTATGATTCAAAACTTACAAATTTGTTATGGAAAACCTACAATTTTGTAGTCTCCTATTCACCCT
>LR738711.1:964240424-964257487 GCA_902687465.1 Secale cereale
ACCAATTTGATCCTTTTAGTAAAGAAAATTATTTGATTAAATAAAATAAATTCTAAAAAAAACTGAGATGTATCCTAATGTTTTCAGGATAGAAAATGCACATGTAAATAGACAGTCATACAATCTAACAAAATTTTATCTAGATATTTATTAGATAGCGCACTTTAGAGCCTTTAGTTAGGATATTTTATAGTATTCAAACGGAAGATAGCACATACATATACACTATGAGTGATTTTAGATCCCCTATTTACTACTCCCTCCGTCCCACAATATAAGAACATTTTTGACACTACACTAGTGTCAAAAACGTTCTTATATTGTGGGACCGAGGGAGTATGTGCTAACATGCAATTTTACCCTTTCTTGGATCTTGGGTACCCGATTGAATGAAAAATTTACAAGAGTCAATGCATCAAATACCAAATAGCAAACATAAATTTTATTGCAAATTCCTATATAACTTTACTAAATTTTTGTTGAGATGATACACAACAGAAGTATATAATAAATAACAATGTATCCTCCTATTTATGAACAGGTATATGTTGTCAATTTCATAAGCGTGCCCGAAAACTGGTGTAACAATTTTTTTAAAGGACTTAATAAGTTATAAATAAATAAAAAAGTTTAGTATAAATGAGTGGTTCAAGAGCGGCCGGGCTGGCGCGACTTGGTGCCTCTGTTTCCGGTAGCCGACGTCATCTTCTACCCGCATCCTCACAACGGCGGCGCCTTCTGCGTCTTGATCGCCTCCAAGCAGCTCATCTGGTACACACCGGTGGATGGCGAGGACGACGCGCCGTCGATGCTCCTGCATGCCGTGCATGCCGAGCCGCCACGCCCCGAGAGGAACCCGGTTGGACCTGTCCTCGCGAGGTATCTTCTCCATACCAGCTCGGGGTGCTTCATGCTCATGGTGAGGAGGATGGCGGGCATAGCCTCGGGCGAGTTCCAAGTCAGCTGCCGTCAGGATGGCGAATGGGCCATGCTTAACGGGCTACACAACACCAGGTGTTGTTCATCGGCAGGGGCTGCTCACCAGCACTCCAAGGCCGACCCGGCCGCCAAGCAATCATATTCTTTCTCGACGACGCTGACCCATTCTCATTTGAGGCCGAGGCGCAGGCACGGAGATTCCACACTGGGATGTGCCGCTGCTTCGCCTATCCTCAGACCATCACCAATCGCCTGCCCCGGGGGACCTCGCGGGACTGCTCACCGTGGACATGGTGGCACGAAGATGTGGCAACTCTGTTGGAGCAAGCCGAGGCCATCAGTAGCAGAGAGGTCAGCATCTCTCTTGCCGTCAATGTGGTGGCTCCATCCTCATGTTGCTTTTCCTTCGTAGGTTTCTTTTTCTAGGATGAATCGTAGCATTGTATCATCACCACCTTTTTATTTATTTATTTATTTATTTATGGACCTATCTTAGTTAGATCCTTATTTATTTATGGACCTATCTTAGTTAGATCCTTATTCATTTTAGATCCTTATTTATTTTGTGATCATGAAAAATCTATTCTGGTTTTCAAGTGTTTATTTTGTCCCCGTGCTATCAATGCGTGTGAGAGCTTTTATACATATAATAAAGTCTATTAGTATATATTAGCATCTTCTGCTATTTATTTATTTATTTACTTATTTATTACATGCTACGTACACATATCACCATGCCAAGTAATGACCTAATTGCTTCACATATACACGGGCGTATTGCAAGTTAACAAATGCTCTTGCATTTCTTTCTTTCTTTACAGAGGGACCAACAAATTGAACAACATGTATACTTATGTATGTATGTATGTATGTATTCTCCAAGGAAGCCCACATTTTTGTTCCAAAATATATAAGGCATTTTTTGTAGTTCAATTTGAACTGCAAAAACATCTTATATTTTGATATATAGTCTACAAGACAAATGCTCAAATGAAATACATGCATGGACTCATGATGGTCTCTCTCCTATGTATGAACAAACGGCGTTATATCTTGTTCTCCAGAATCGACAATGATGAGACTTTTAAGTGGCTCCAATTCTAGCAGTGACAGAGACACCAGAGTAAGACCATTATGTCAAAACTGATGTACTGGTAACTAATTGTCTCAAGCTACACAATGGTAGCTTGTTCCTCCACGTACATACTCCTGCATCCCAAACAAGCATCAAGCTTATTACAAACAGCACAAGACATTGCTACTTGAAGAGTGCAGACAGCCTCTCTAGTGTTACAAGGCATAAGACCAGCTATAGCCAGGCAGCCATTCACACTAGATCACAAACAAGCAGCAATCTATTCTTGCCCTCGTTTGTGAGTTCCTGAAAATAAATGATAGGGAGCAAACGATGGACACCTCACTGCAATCTTATCTCATCCATGGCTCTCTGTACAACAGACTAGTAACAATGGAAGAAAACAAAGTCTGGTGTTTCACTTACCTAGAGTGCCAGATATGCCCAAGAATAAGCGCAACCAGCTGAAACATACAAATGCTTGTTTCAGACCCTTGGTGCAGTGAACAAGAATCGACCGAGATATAGGCTGGAAAATATCATATCATATACAGCACCGTCATGCCACTTTGGTAATACCTGAAGCGTCTAAAGCCCAGCTTCGGCCTTTCGGTTGTACCGCTCATCGTCATCCATCTGAGAGGATAAGAGCATGTCCTTTAGCAACAAATCATCTGTTCAGATTTGACACTGAGGTAACAAAACAGAAAAAGGTACCTCTAAATCGTCTAAATCGAGGCTTTCAAACCTTTAGGTTTCAACTTTCACCCTGTCTGAATAACTGCATGGTGCGAGCAGATCATTCAAACAGTTAATGACAAGGAAATGATAGCAGTGCCCTCGGTTCTCTGTCTGCATGGTGCAAGCAAATCATTCAAGCAGGTTAATGACAAGGAAATGAAAGCAGTTAACTGCTGCTGCACCAGCAAACCTATTTACATGGCAAACAAGGATCCCTCTGTTGCAAATTTGTGGTTCTGAAGAAGTAGGTGCACTCAAACAGGTAACTTTCAGTGCCAGTTTATATAGTGCTAGGGCATATTAACCAAGTTTTTCGATGTACTTTATTTAGCCAAATCACACACTAATGTCAGGATGGATTATCTGGGGACAAAGGTGGAATGCCGACAGGCTAGAGTTCCGCAACAACTGACTGATACTTCAACAAGTTTGATTAGTTCATTAAGGAAGAAACAAGACATATGTTCGTCTTGTCAATTTTCCTATGCCAAATTCACTTTTAGTCTGCTGTTTCTGGCTGTGGTCTGAGGCCGGGTTTTTTTGTCTGTTCAGTTTTTAATCTATTATATAGACTCCGCTCTCTCAGTAACATATTTCGTTTCGGTGGCTTGCGAACCATGAACTACAGGCTTGGGCATGGTTCTGTGAAAATCAAAATGATAGTAAATAGCATGACAAAGCATCAAATCTTAAAGCACAACTGTGCAACCATAATATTCAGAAGTACTGTCAGAAGTGTAGGTTTGAAATTAACAAATTCTAGAGTTAAGGATTAAGTCTGCAATGTAATTAGGGCAAATTTTCTAATCAAATAAAAGTGTCTAGAGAATATAAGCCTTCACGCATACTCAAATTTCCACGGAAATAGTTTAACAGAAAACTCTATGGATAACTAGTACGTACTTCATAAGATGATTTATAGATCCTCTGTTATAGGTTCATATACATACCATGCAGAACAACATCGTATAACTGATACTGGAATAGACTTGCCTGCTTACCAAACAATGAAGCAACTAGTGAAATGATGTGTTCTTCTAGCTCCTCCTGATGCGTTCATTTTCGTTTTTCTTGTTCAAAGGAATCTGAAAACCCAGATTTCGAAGAAATTAACATGCTTACAATTATATCAAAAAACCGTCTCAAGTTAAAATTGTGAATGGAGCAAGCTGTTTTTTAATTTAGGCCAAGCTTCAGACAATGAAACTCCTGACTCTCCAACCAGCTTATCAGTCAATTTTCAGATCTACGTTTTTCTCTAATTCCATTACAGTTTTTTTTCCAGTAAGACAGGTCACTACAGGAATCAGCGGCTATGCCTACGGCCTAAGGCCTAAGGCATACCCCCGTCGGCGTCGATTACGTCGGCATAACTATGTTGGGCCATAGGCATAGTAAAGCCGTAGGCACACCAACCTATGCCTACGGCTTCCGTACGGCCGTAGGCATATCTTCACCGTCGGCAACAAAAGGACGAGTCGGCAGCTGACGGCGCCGTCGCAATGTCCAGCCAACCAGGAGCTGCCACATGGCAGAACTATGCATAGTTTTGCATCTATGCCTACGGCAAGGCTGTAGGCATAGGCCGGAGGACTATGCCTACGGCATTGATGCAAAACTATGTTGTCGGCCAGGAACTATCAAGAGCTGCCACGTGCCATTTATGCCTATATCTGACCAGAACCAAAAGAAATATTAGCCAAAAGGCTAGCAATTTACAAATACAATTATCCAGACATGATTGAACTATTATGGATTTGCAAACACGAACCATAAAATATTGTTTATGTATTGTATTCAACATTTATATTCTATAAGAATCCAGTACAACACCTAAAATATTTGCCTAAGACGGCAAAATTTGGCTAAGGCAACAAAAGGCTTGGATATAGGTTAGTAACATAAATCTGGACATATTTGTGATAGCCAAACAAATTTGCACCAAAGGCATAGCTAAAAGAGGAATGTTTAGAATCGGTATATGCCACAAATGCACAATGATCAAAAAACTTCTATTGGAACTTTAAATAGAACCATCCAAGGGAGATATCTGAAACTGATCCACTGTTCATTTATTCAAAATATGCAGCAGGGCATAATACATTCAAAATATGCAGATTGATACAAGTCTCAATCAGCCACCTATACATAGGACTACAAGTCCACAAGAACTAATTTTCAACTCAGTAACAAATGAACATTTGGAGATATAAGCTACTGTACTAGCATAGCCCTTTGCTGAAAAGTAACAATTTATGAGGCTTTTCTGATGCTCTACTTATCACCAGATTTATCAACTTGCAGGTTGATCTCACGGTCATAATTTATTTAGTAGCCAAGCATTTGCTTTTATATATACAAAAATCTGAACCTAACAAGTTACGAAAGCACAAAAATAGAACCATGAACTACTTGCTTTGGCATGGTTATGTGAAAATCAAAATGATAGTAAATAGCATGACAAAGCATCAAATCTGAAAGCGCAACTGTGCAACCATAATATTCAGAAGAGTGTGGTTTTGTAGCCTGAGCTACAAAGAAACTTTGTGCTAAAAAAATTATCCTCGCAAAAAAAAGAATAAAAAGAAACAGTTGGCTAAAATACGGGAGACATTATTTATCGGCAAGAGGTGTCTATGATAGATCCCTTGGATCGGGTAGGCTAGATGGATCCGGTAGTCCTACCTTCGTGCTGAACAGAGGAGGACGATCCAGCACCGGCCATGGCGAAGTAGAGGCCGGACATGGTAGGGAGATGACGGCGGTGGTGGTGCTTCCCGTGAGCACCGCGCTAACCCTAGATCGGTAGGGCGTGTAGGTAGGGTTTGTGGCAGCGATGAACCTCGTGAGTCGTGCCCCGGCCCCTACCTCTGTTAATATAGCGCGGGTCACAGGGGCCCACCAACCATAATGGGTTGGGCGCCCCCGATCAGAGTGCGGATCTAAGGGCCTGGTGGGCCATTGGGCCCACGCGGAGGAGATCAATCCTAACATTCTCCCCCTTGATCTCACCTTTACTTTTAACCTTATACTTTCTAGTTTATTTGTTTCATCACATATTGGTACATAGAGCATGTTTCATCGTCACGGCTTAATTACTGATAGAATCATACAGCTACAACATACGTTTTGTTCAGAAGCAAATTCCGTTCCTTTTGGGCCTATCCAGGAATCATAGGCTTTCCCTTAAACCCATGCCGGCTAAGTGTTCCTTGAACACATTGGGTGGTAAGCCTTTCGTTAGCGGATCCGCAAGCATATCTTTTGTCCTTATATGCTCGAGACTTATAGTGTGATCCTGGATTTTATCCTTCACAACATAATACTTTATCTCTATCGTTTTTGCAGCATTACTCGACTTGTTGTTGTGAGCATAAAATACTGCGGGCTCGTTGTCACAGTACATCTTTAGTGGTTTGTCGATACAATCTACCACTTTTAAGTCGGGTATAAATTTCTTTAGCCATATCGCCTGCCCTGTTGCTTCGAAGCATGCTATGAATTCTGCATACATCGTGGATGATGCAACTATTGACTGTTTGGAGCTTTTCCACGAAATAGCTCCCCCAGCGAGAGTGAATACGTATCCTGACGTGGATTTTCTATCATCCCTGTCCCCCGCAAAATCTGCGTCTGAATACCCCTTTATCTCTAGGGATTCACATCTCCTGTATGTTAGCATGCATTCCTTCGTGCCTTGCGCATAACGCAATACTTTCTTTACCATCTTCCAGTGCTCTATGCCTGGATTGGATTGATATCTACCGAGTACTCCGGTGATAAAAGCTAAGTCCGGGCGAGTGCACACTTGTGCATACTGTAAGCTTCAAACGGCCGAAGCATATGGTACTCCTTTCATTTGATCGATCTCATACTGATTCTTGGGACATTGGAATTTCCCAAAACTATCGCCCTTGACTATAGGAGCAGGTGTGGCTTTACTCGCATGCATATTATACTTTTTAAGAACCTTTTCTAAATATGCTTTCTGCGATAGTCCTAAGACTCCATTGTTCCTATCTCGGTGAATTTCTATGCCCAAAACATCTGATGCTTCACCAAGATCTGTTATGTCAAAATTTGAGGATAAAAACTTCTTTGTTTCTAGTAGTAGACTAACATCACAGCTAGCAAGCAGGATATCATCCACATACAAGATTAGGAAAATATATTTCCCATTTTTAAACCTTGCATAAATGCAATTATCCTCAACATTTTCTTTAAATCCAAAACTTTTAATTGTCTCATTAAACTTTAGATACCACTGTCTAGTGTTGGAGATATGCCCTAGAGGCAATAATAAAAGCATTATTATTATATCTCCTTGTTCATGATAATTGTCTGTTATTCATGCTTGAATTGTATTGTACGGAAACAGCGATACATGTGTGAATACACAGACCACAATGAGTCCCTGGTAGGCCTCTAGTTACCAGCTCGTTGATCAACAGATGGTCACAGTTTCCTGACCATGGACATGAGATGTCAGTGATAACGGGATCACATCATTAGGAGAATGATGTGATGGACAAGACCCAAACTTGAGCATAACACGAGATCGTATAGTTCGTAATGCATAAGCTTTTCGGTGTCAAGTATTTATTCCTTAGACCATGAGGTTGTACAACTCCCGGATACCGTAGGAGTACTTTGGGTGTGCCAACCGTCACAACGTAACTGGGTGGCTATAAAGGTACGCATCGGGTATCTCCGAAAGTGTTTGTTGAGTTGGTACGAACCAAGACTGGAATGTTGTCACTCCGTATGACGGAGAGGTACCTCTGGGCCCACTCGGTAAGATATCATCATAATGAGCTCAATGTGACTAAGTAGTTAGTCACGGGATGATGGATTACAGATCGAGTAAAGAGACTTGCCATGACGAGATTGAACAAGGTATCGGGAATACCGACGATCGAATCTCGGGCAAGTATCGTACAGATGAACAAAGGGAATAACATACGGGATTGAGTGAATCCTTGACACGGTGGTTCATCCGATGAAGATCATCGAGGAACATGTGGGAACCAACATGGGTATCCAGATCCCGCTGTTGGTTATTGACCGAAGAGTCGTCTCGGTCATGTCTACGTGTCTCCTGAACCCGTAGGGTCTACACACTTAAGGTTCGGTAACGCTAGGGTCGTAGAGATAAATGCACGTGGAAACCCGAAAGTTGTTCGGAGTCCCGGATGAGATCCCGGACGTCAGGAGGAGTTCCGGAATGGTCCAGAGGTAAAGATTGATATATAGGAAGTCCATTTTCGGCTATCGGGTGATCTCCGAGGGTCACCGGGAGCGTCCCGGGACCACCGGAGGGGCCCCGGGGGTCCACCGGGTGGGGCCACCCATCCCGGTGGGGCCCCTAGGCCGCAAGGGGAAGTGTCCAGCCCTCTGGGCTGGCGCACCACTAGGGGGCCCACCTCCCCATGCGCCTAGGGTTAAAACCCTAAAGGGGAGGGGGGCTCCACTTGCCTTGGGGGGCAAGGAACCCCCCCTGGCCGCCGCCCCCCTGCAGATTGGATCTGCAGGGGCCCAGGCGCACCCCCTGGCCCTTATATATATGTGGGGAGGGAGAGGGCAGCCGGACCCAAGCCCTCGCGCCTCTCCCCCTCCCGTCACACCTCCATACTCCCACGCAGGGCGCCCGGCGAAGCCCTGCTGCGATCTCCACTGCATCCGTCATCACGCCGTCGTGCTGCCGGATCTCTGACGACTTCTCCTCCCCCCTTGCTGGATCAAGAAGGAGGTGACGTTGCTGCACCGTACGTGTGTTGAACGCGGAGGTGCCGTCCGTTCGGCGCTAGATCATTGGTGACGAAGAACGTGAAGAGTACGACTACTTCATCCACACTTCGTTGAAAGCTTCCGCACGCGATCTACATAACGGTATGTAGATGCACTCTTACTTGCTCGTTGCTAGATGTCTCCATAGTTGGATCTTGGTGAAAGCGTAGAAATTTTTTGAATTATGCTACGTTCCCCAACAGTGGTATCAGAGCCTAGGTTTTATGCGTAGCATCTTGCACGAGTAGAACACAAAGCAGTTGTGGGCGTATGATCTTGTTCAACTTTCTTACCGTTACTAGTCAATCTTGATTCGGCGGTATTGTGGGATGAAGCGGCCCGGACCGACATTACACGTACGCTTACGTGAGACTGGTTCCACCGACAGACATGCACTAGATGCATAAGGTGGCTGGCGGGTGTCTGTCTCTCCTACTTTAGTCGGATCGGATTCGATGAAAAAGGGTCCTTATGAAGGGTAAATAGAAGTTGACAAATCACGTTGTGGTTTTGGCGTAGGTAAGAAACGTTCTTGCTAGAAATCCTATAGAAGCCACGTAAAACTTGCAACAACAATTAGAGGACGTCTAACTTGTTTTTGCAGCATGTGCTATGTGACGTGGTATGGCCAAGAACGAAGATGTGATGAATGATATATGTGATGTATGAGGTTGATCATGTTTTTGTAACAGGTAATCACGACTTGCATGTCGATGAACTTGACAACCGGCAGGAGCCATAGGAGTTGTCTTTATTATTGTATGACCTGCGTGTCACTGAATAACGCCATGTAATTACTTTACTTCATTGCTAAACGTTAGCTATAGTAGTAGAAGTAATAGTTGGCGTGACGACTTCTTCAAGACACGATGATGGAGATCATGATGATGAAGATCATGGTGTCGAGCCGGTGACAAGATGATCATGGTGCCCCGAAGATGGAGATCCAAGGAGCAAGATGATATTGGCCATATCATGTCACTTTAATTGATTGCATGTGATGTTTATCATGTTTATGCATCTTGTTTACTTAGAACGACGGTAGTAAATAAGATGATCTCTCACTTAAATTTCAAGTATTGTGTTTCCCCTAACTGTGCACCGTTGCTAAAGTTCGTTGTTCCGAAGCACCACGTGATGATCGGGTGTGATAGGTTCTAACGTTCGCATACAACGGGTGTAAGACAGATTTACACACGCGATACACTTAGGGTTCACTTGACGAGCCTAGCATGTACAGACATGGCCTCGTAACACGGAAGACCGAAAGGTCGAACACGAGTCGTATAGAAGATACGATCAACATGAAGATGTTCACCGTTGATGACTAGTCCGTCTCACGTGATGATCGGACACGGACTACTCGATTCGGATCGTGTATCACTTAGATGACTAGAGAGATGTCATTCTGAGTGGGAGTTCATTAAAATTTGATTAAGATGAACTTAATTATCATGAACTTAGTCTAAATTCTTTACAATATCTCTTGTAGATCAAATGGCCCACGCTCAGGTTTCTCTCAACTTCAACGCGTTCCTAGAGAAAACCAAGCTGAAAGACGATGGTAGCAACTATACGGATTGGGTCCGTAACCTGAGGATTATCCTCATAGCTGCCAAGAGAACTTATGTCCTAGAAGCACCACTAGGTGACGCTCCCGCCCCGGCAAACCAAGACGTTATGAACGCTTGGCAGTCGCGTTGTGATGATTACTCCCTGGTTCAGTGCGGCATGCTTTACAGTTTAGAATCGGGGCTCCAAAAACGTTTTGAGCACCACGGAGCATATGAGATGTTCGAAGAGCTGAAAATGGTTTTCCAAGCTCATGCCCGAGTCGAGAGATATGATGTCTCCGACGCATTCTACAGCTGTAAGATGGAGGAGAACAGTTCTGTCAGTGAGCACATCCTCAAGATTTCAGGATTGCACAACCGCTTGTCTCAGCTGGGAATGAATCTCCCAGATGAAGCGGTCGTTGACAGAATCCTCCAGTCGCTCCCACCAAGCTTCAAGAGCTTCGTGTTGAACTTCAATATGCAGGGGATGGAGAAGTCCATTCCCGAGGTATATTCAATGCTGAAATCAGCGGAGGTAGACATCAAGAAAGAACATCAACTGTTGATGGTCAATAAAACCACTAAGTTCAAGAAAGGCAAGGGTAAGAAGAACTTCAAGAAGGACAGCAAGGGAGTTGCCGCGCCTGGCAAGCCTGTTGCCGGGAAGAAGCCAAAGTATGGACCCAAGCCTGAGACAGAGTGTTTTTATTGCAAGGGAACGGGTCACTGGAAGCGGAACTGCCCCAAATACTTAGCAGACAAGAAGGCCGGCAACGTCAAAGGTATATATGATATACATGTTATTGATGTGTACCTTACCAGCACTCGTAGTAGCTCCTGGGTATTCGATACCGGTGCAGTTGCTCACATTTGTAACTCAAAACAGGAGCTGCGGAATAAACGGAGACTGGCGAAGGATGAGGTGACGATGCGCGTCGGGAATGGTTCCAAGGTCGATGTGATCGCCATCGGCACGCTACCTCTACATCTACCCTCGGGATTAGTTTTAAACCTCAATAATTGTTATTTAGTACCAGCTTTGAGCATGAACATTGTTTCTGGATCTCGTCTTATGCGAGATGGCTACTCTTTCAAATCGGAGAATAATGGTTGTTCTATTTATTTGAGAGATATGTTTTATGGTCATGCCCCGCTGGTCAATGGTTTATTTTTGATTAATCTCGAACGTAGTGATACACATATTCATAGTGTAGATGCCAAAAGATGTAAAGTTGATAATGATAGTCCCACATACTTGTGGCATTGCCGCCTTGGTCATATTGGTGTCAAACGTATGAAGAAGCTCCATTCAGATGGACTTCTGGAGCCTCTTGATTATGAATCATTTGACACGTGCGAACCATGCCTCTTGGGCAAGATGACCAAGACTCCGTTCTCCGGAACAATGGAGCGAGCAACCAACTTGTTGGAAATCATACATACCGATGTGTGCGGTCCAATGAGTGTTGAGGCTCGCGGAGGCTATCGTTATGTTCTCACCCTCACAGATGACTTGAGTAGATATGGGTATATCTATTTGATGAAACACAAGTCTGAGACCTTTGAAAAGTTCAAGGAATTTCAGAATGAGGTTGAGAATCAACGTGACAGAAAATAAAGTTCTTGCGATCGGATCGTGGGGGTGAATATTTAAGTCATGAATTTGGCACACACCTTAGGAGCTGTGGAATTGTTTCACAATTGACACCGCCCGGAACACCTCAACGTAACGGTGTGTCCGAACGTCGAAATCGTACTCTGTTGGACATGGTGCGATCTATGATGTCCCTCACCGATTTACCGCTATCTTTTTGGGGTTATGCTTTAGAGACTGCCGCATTCACTTTAAATAGGGCTCCGTCGAAATCCGTTGAGACGACTCCGTATGAACTTTGGTTTGGCAAGAAACCGAAGCTGTCGTTTCTAAAAGTTTGGGGTTGCGATGCTTATGTCAAGAAACTTCAACCTGAAAAGCTCGAACCCAAATCGGAAAAATGCGTCTTCATAGGATACCCAAAGGAAACGATTGGGTACACCTTCTACCACAGATCCGAAGGCAAAGTCTTTGTTGCCAAGAATGGATGCTTTCTGGAGAAAGAGTTTCTCTCAAAAGAAGTGAGTGGGAGGAAAGTAGAACTTGATGAGGTGACAGTCACCCCTCCTGTACCGGAAAGTAGCGCAGCGCAGGAAACTGTTCCTGAGGTTCCTGCACCGACAAGGGAGGAAGATAATGATAATGATCATGAAGAAACGGATCAAGTTACTACTGAACTTCGAAGGTCCACAAGGGCACGTTCCGCACCAGAGTGGTACGGCAACCCTGTCCTGGAAATCATGTTGTTAGACAACGGTGAACCTTCGAACTATGAAGAAGCGATGGCGGGCCCAGATTCCAATAAATGGCTTTGAGCCATGAAATCCGAGATAGAATCCATGTATGAAAACAAAGTATGGACTTTGGTGGACTTGCCTGATGTAGGCACGCCATAGAAAACAAATGGATATTTAAGAAGAAGACAGACGCGGATGGTAATGTGACCATCTATAAGGCTCGGCTTGTCGCTAAGGGTTATCGACAAGTTCAAGGGATTGACTACGACGAGACTTTCTCTCCCGTAGAGATGCTGAAGTCAGTCAGAATCATGTTAGCTATTGCCGCATTCTATGATTATGAGATATGGCAAATGGACGTCAAAACAGCATTCCTTAACGGCTTCCTCAAGGAAGAGTTGTATATGATGCAACCGGAAGGCTTTGTCGATCCAGAGAACGCTAACAAGGTATGCAAGCTCCAGCGCTCGATTTACGGGCTGGTGCAAGCATCTCGGAGTTGGAATATTCGCTTTGATGAGGTGATCAAAGCGTTTGGCTTTATACAGACTTATGGAGAAGCCTGTATTTACAAGAAAGTGAGTGGGAGCTCTGTGGCATTTCTCATATTATATGTGGATGACATATTGCTGATGGGAAATGATACAGAATTCTTGGAAAATGTAAAGGCCTACTTGAATAAAAGTTTTTCAATGAAGGACCTTGGAGAAGCTGCTTACATATTAGGCATCAAAATCTATAGAGATAGATCGAGACGCCTCATTGGTCTTTCACAAAGTACATACCTTGACAAAATATTGAAGAAGTTCAATATGGATCAGTCAAAGAAAGGATTCTTGCCTATTTTGCAAGGTATGAGATTGAGCAAAGCTCAGTCACCGACCACGGCAGAAGATAGAGAAAAGATGAGTGTCATTCCCTATGCCTCGGCCATAGGTTCTATCATGTATGCCATGTTGTGTACCAGACCTGATGTGAACCTTGCCATAAGTTTGGTAGGGAGGTACCAAAGTGATCCCGGTACGGAACACTGGACAGCGGTCAAGAACATCCTAAAGTACCTGAAAAGGACTAAGGATATGTTTCTCGTTTATGGAGGTGACGAAGATCTCGTCGTAAAGGGTTATGTCGATGCTAGCTTCGACACAGAACTGGATGACTCTAAGTCTCAAACCGGATACGTGTATATTTTGAATGGAGGGGCAGTCAGCTGGTGCAGTTGCAAGCAAAGCATGGTGGCAGCATCTACATGTGAAGCGGAGTACATAGCTGCTTCTGAAGCAGCGCAGGAAGGAGTCTGGATGAAGGAGTTCATCACCGACTTAGGAGTCATTCCAAGCGCGTCAAGCCCGATGACTCTCTTCTGTGACAACACTGGTGCTGTTGCTATTACCAAGGAGCCCAGGTTTCACAAGAAGACCAAGCACATCAAGTGCCGTTTCAACTCCATCCGGAATTATGTTCAGGATGGAGACATAGATATTTGTAAAGTGCATACGGATCTGAATGTCGCAGACCCGTTGACTAAACCTCTTTCACGGGCAAAACATGATCAACACCAGAACTCTATGGGTGTTCGATTCATCACAATGTAACTAGATTATTGACTCTAGTGCAAGTGGGAGACTGTTGGAGATATGCCCTAGAGGCAATAATAAAAGCATTATTATTATATCTCCTTGTTCATGATAATTGTCTGTTATTCATGCTTGAATTGTATTGTACGGAAACATCGATACATGTGTGAATACACAGACCACAATGAGTCCCTGGTAGGCCTCTAGTTACCAGCTCGTTGATCAACAGATGGTCACGGTTTCCTGACCATGGACATGAGATGTCAGTGATAACGGGATCACATCATTAGGAGAATGATGTGATGGACAAGACCCAAACTTGAGCATAACACGAGATCGTATAGTTCGTAATGCATAAGCTTTTCGGTGTCAAGTATTTATTCCTTAGACCATGAGGTTGTACAACTCCCGGATACCGTAGGAGTACTTTGGGTGTGCCAACCGTCACAACGTAACAGGGTGGCTATAAAGATACGCATCGGGTATCTCCGAAAGTGTTTGTTGAGTTGGTACGAACCAAGACTGGGATGTTGTCACTCCGTATGACGGAGAGGTACCTCTGGGCCCACTCGGTAAGACATCATCATAATGAGCTCAATGTGACTAAGTAGTTAGTCATGGGATGATGGATTACGGATCGAGTAAAGAGACTTGCCATGACGAGATTGAACAAGGTATCGGGAATACCGACGATCGAATCTCGGGCAAGTATCGTACCGATGGACAAAGGGAATAACATACGGGATTGAGTGAATCCTTGACACGGTGCTTCATCCGATGAAGATCATCGAGGAACACGTGGGAACCAACATGGGTATCCAGATCCCGCTGTTGGTTATTGACCGGAGAGTCGTCTCGGTCATGTCTACGTGTCTCCCGAACCCGTAGGGTCTACACACTTAAGGTTCGGTAACGCTAGGGTCGTAGAGATAAATGCACGTGGAAACCCGAAAGTTGTTCGGAGTCCCGGATGAGATCCCGGACGTCACGAGGAGTTCCGAAATGGTCCGGAGGTAAAGATTGATATATAGGAAGTCCAGTTTCGGCTATCGGGTGATCTTCGGGGGTCACCGGGAGCGTCCCGGGACCACCGGAGGGGCCCCGGGGGTCCACCGGGTGGGGCCACCCATCCCGGTGCGGCCCCTAGGCCGCAAGGGGAAGTTTCCAGCACTCTGGGCTGGCGCACCACTAGGGGGCCCACCTCCCCATGCGCCTAGGGTTAAAACCCTAAAGGGGAGGGGGGCTCCACTTGCCTTGGGGGGGGGGCAAGGAACCCCCCCTGGCCGCCTCCCCCCTGCAGATTGGATCTGCAGGGGCCCAGGCGCACCCCCTGGCCCCTATATATATGTGGGGAGGGAGAGGGCAGCCGGACCCAAGCCCTCGCGCCTCTCCCCCTCCCGTCACACCTCCATACTCCCACGCAGGGCGCCCGGCGAAGCCCTGCTGCGATCTCCACTGCATCCGTCATCACGCCGTCGTGCTGCCGGATCTCTGACGACTTCTCCTCCCCCCTTGCTGGATCAAGAAGGAGGTGACGTTGCTGCACCGTACGTGTGTTGAACGCGGAGGTGCCGTCCGTTCGGCGCTAGATCATCGGTGACGAAGAACGTGAAGAGTACGACTACTTCATCCACACTTCGTTGAAAGCTTCCGCACGCGATCTACATAACGGTATGTAGATGCACTCTTACTTGCTCGTTGCTAGATGTCTCCATAGTTGGATCTTGGTGAAAGCGTAGAAATTTTTTGAATTATGCTACGTTCCCCAACATCTAGAGGCTTGCTTTAATCCATAAATGGATTTCTTCAGGCGGCATCCCATATCTTCTTTGCCTTCCATAATAAAACCCTTGGGTTGTTTCATGTAGACATTTTCTTTTAAATTCCCGTTGAGAAATGTCGTCTTTACATCCATTTGATGTAACTCTAAATCAAAATGAGCAACTAATGCCATTATGATTCTGAAGGAATCCTTCCCTTCTCTTTGTGTAAATCCTTTTGCCACGAGTCGAGCTTTATATTTTTCTAAATTCCCTTTAGAGTCATACTTAATTTTGTAAACCCATTTACAGCCTACTGTTTTGGCTCCTTTAGGAATTTCCTCTAAGTCCCAAACATCTTTGGAACTCATCGATTTCATTTCATCTTCCATTGCCTTCATCCATTCCGATGAATGAGGGCTTCTCATGGCTTCTTCATATGAGGTGGGATCTTTTTCCAGATGAACCATTTCTGTGTTATAAACTTTAAAGTCAGTAGAAATAACTGACTTTCTTGGTCTTGTAGACCTTCTAAGGGCCTTAGTTTCTGGCACATTCTGTGCCTCAACGTCTGGCACTTCTTCTAAAATTTGCTGCTGCACCTCCCTTTCATGCTCAACAACGGGTTTAGTCAGCTCCTGACGGACAGGTTCCGGGTCTTCTCCCAAAGTTGTCATCGGTGGAGTTGCAACTGGTAGTGAGAAAAATGGCTCCTGAATCATCGGATTAGGTGCATGCACCCTCTTCTCCTCAAGATCAATTTTCCGAGCTACCAAGCTCCCCCTCATCATTTCGTCCTCTAAGAAGACTGCATGTCTTGTTTCTACAAACTTTGTATATTTGTCTGGACAGTAGAAACGAAAACCTTTTGATCTGTCTGGGTAGCCAATGAAGTGGCAACTCATTGTTTTGGGATATAACTTTGCAATGTTTGGATTAAACATTTTGGCCTCTGCGGGGCACCCCCACACCCTGAAATGTTGAAGGGAGGGTACTTTTCCTGTCCATAGCTCGTACGGTGTTTTGGGCACCGACTTGCTTGGTACTCTATTGAGAATGTGAATGGCGGTTTTAAGCGCCTCCATCCATAATCCCAATGGCAAGGTGGAGTAACTCATCATGCTGCGCACCATATCCATAAGGGTACGGTTACGCCTTTCAGCTACTCCATTTTGCTGAGGCTCGCCCGGCATTGAATACTGGGCGACTATGCCAGTCTCCTGCAAGGACTTTGCAAAAGGTCCAGGGACTTGGCCATATGGAGTGTGCCGACCGTAGTACTCTCCCCCCCCCCCCC
>LR738711.1:964257501-964270158 GCA_902687465.1 Secale cereale
CCCCCCCGGTCGGACCTTACTATCTTTATTCTTTTGTCATGCTGATTTTCAACTTCAGCTTTGAATATTTTAAATTTATCCAACGCTTCTGATCTTTCTTTGATTGGATAAATATAACCATAGCGAGAGTAATCATCTGTGAATGTTATGAACGAGTCATAGCCATCCACACTTTTCACCGGAAAAGGTCCACAAATGTCAGTGTGGATGATTTCTAGTGTTGATGTGCTACGGTTTGCACCCTTTTTGATTTGTTTTACATACTTTCCTTTAATGCCATCTATGCATTGTTCTAAGTCTTAGAACTCTAATGGAGGAAGAATATCACTTTTAACGAGTATCCCTATTCTCCCCTTGGAAATATGGCCCAGACGAAAGTGCCATAATTTCGATGAGTCGTGAGTTCTCTTTCTTTTCTTTTGTTCTTCATTCGACGCGGAAATATGCTCATTCACATTGCATACAAAATAAACTTTTTCACGAAGTGATAATAAATAAAGCTCATCGTGGAGTAAAGCATCACCCACATAAGCATTATTAAACCATATGGCACATTTGCCATGTCCAAAAACATTCATAATGATCTTTGTACAAGCAAGAAACACTAATCAAATTCCTATTACATGAAGGAACATATAAAACATCTCTAAGTAGAAGCTTGAATCCATCAGCTAACTCCAAGGAGATGTCGCCGACAGCTTCAACTTCCGCTTGAATTCCATTTGCTACTTCAATTCCTCTTTCTCTTCTTTGCGTAATCCGTGTCGAATGGAATCCCTGTAAAGAATTTGCAACGTGAACAGTTGCTCCTGAGTCAATCCACCAAGTGGATTTCGAAAAGTATGTATATAGGGATTCATTAACTAAGGAAACAACATTGTTACCTTGCTTTGCCATTATGTGTTTCAGCCATTCAGGGCAGTCCTTCTTGTAGTGACCAGACTGATGACCGTGGAGACATGTGTCTTTGTCCACTGCAAAGTGCTTTGGCTGATGCTGACGCTGATAGGGAGCTTTCACATGAGGCTTTGAGGGAGAACCCTTACTGTTTTCATTGAAATTCTTTTTCTTATCCTTCACATAGTTGATAGAACCACCATGTGAAGCTTTAAGCCGTTCTTCCTCTTGGACACACATGGCAATGGTCTTTTCTATGTCTCATGTTCCAGGTGACATATTGTAGTTTACCACAAATGTCTCAAACTCCTTTGGCAAAGAAGCCATGACTAGGTGGACCAGGAGAGTTGGTTTGATCTCCAGATCCGCATCCATGGGCTTGAGCTTTGTTGCCATATTGCTCATCCTAAGGATGTGCTCCCTTATGCCATGACCACCGCCAGTGTAGTTTGTGAAACCAGTTGCTTCAACAGCTGGGTGGCATATGTCTTTGAAGAACCAGTGAACTGGTTCTTTATCTTTGTCAGCAGCTCTCCAACAGTTGTGCACTCTGCAATTGAGCCCACGATTGCGTTCTCAATTGTGTTCTTTATAAAGGTCATGCACTTTTTATTCGCATTGACCCACTTTTGATTGTCTATGGAATATGACAATTCCAGAGGGGCATAATCCCTCTTCTTTCTGTCCCATGCAGCATCATCATCAGTAGTTTCTCTTACTGGTTCTTTAGGTCTGACCGGTTATGGTTGATCCACTACCCAGTCTACATCGGCACAGATAAATGCCATGTCAACTTTCTTCCTCCACTCAGTGTAGTTGTCACCTCTGAGTGTCGGAATATCTTTTAAGCAACTCATTAGGAGGTACCCTCCTGAAATCACAATGAAGTGATGTCAATATAACAATCATATGTATTAATCTAACGTTGGTCAAATTAAACACATAATTGTCTATGCATTTTAAAACTATATTACCGTTGGGCAAATATCAGAAATAAAAGCATCTTTATTTTCAATAATGAAATATGATCAGGCTATTAACAACGTTGGTTATATATAATCGCATAATCACATTCATAAAACATGCTCTTAAAGAAAACATAATACTTTTATTTTCTATGTTAAAAAAGAGCACTATTAATTTTACGCAGCGGAAAACGCGAATAAAAATTCGTGAACTTTTTAGAAAAATTCTTTGCCTTTTTCTTTTTCTGTACTTTTGAATAAGACTGGATAAAAATAATAGAGAATAAATGAAGAAATAGCAGCAGCACAGTCTAGCGCGCGGCCCGCAGCGGACAAAAAAAATGGCCCACGGCCTGAACCCCCGCGCGCTTGCGCGAGCCGCCTAGACACGGACCGGGCCGCCCGCGGCTGCTGGACTCAGCCCAGCGGCTGCGCCCGAGGCTGCTGGCCACGGCCCAGCACGCTGACCACCGCCTCCACTCTCGGCCCAGAAGGCCCGGCAGGGACTAGGTTTTTAATCCTGGCCGTTCTTTTGAATCGGACGATCGTCCGTGCTGTTCGGTCGAACAAAACTGGCGCAAGCGGTCGAGGGTTTTCCCCTCGATCATTCTTTCCCCCTCCGCGCCGCTCTTGCCCGCTCGCTCTCTGTCTCTCTCCCGTTGGGCGCCGTTCCGGTTCTTTGTCCCGACGGCGGGAGCACGGGGATGCGCCCCCCGGCCGGCTGCCCCGGCCGCCGGCGACGGCGGCGAAGGCCACCGCGCCACGCGCACGTCCTCTCCCTTCCCCCTTCTCTTTAGACATAGAGAAAGAGAGATCCGAGGTCAAGACCACCTCTGCTCCTCTGTGCAGGCACCGTTGCCGTTCCCTTCGCCGGTGGTGCGTTCCCCTTGGGGTGAGCGCGCCGCCGTCGAGCGGTTGGGCCGCGGTGCGCCCCTCCTTTTTTTTGACTTTCTTTTCCAGCGCTTTGTAGCTCCGGTGGTTCTTCGTCCCCGCACCTCGGCTTGCCGATGCGTGTGGAGATCGAGAGGAACAGGCGCGGCCGATGCGGCGGCGCTCTTTGCCGGTGAGGCCCGAGGCCACTTTCCGGTGGTTATTTTCCCTTCTAGGGTTCTTGGGGAAAAAGGGGATTTCTTTTCTGTGATTTATTTCTCTGTTTCACTTTTGTACCGAAATCATCTAGACCTAGATGGCCTGATACCATTGATAGATCCCTTGGATCGGGTAGGCTAGATGGATCCGGTAGTCCTACCTTCGTGCTGAACAGAGGAGGACGATCCAGCGCCGGCCATGGCGAAGTAGAGGCTGGAGATGGTAGGGAGATGACAGCGGTGGTGGTGCTTCCCGTGAGCACCGCGCTAACCCTAGATCGGTAGGGCGTGTAGGTAGGGTTTGTGGCAGCGATGAACCTCGTGAGTCGTGCCCCGGCCCCTACCTCTGTTAATATAGCGCGGGTCACAGGGGCCCACCAACCATAATGGGTTGGGCGCCCCCGATCAGGGCGCGGATCTAAGGGCCCGGTGGGCCGTTGGGCCCACGCGGAGGAGACCAATCCTAACAGTCTACTGTAGTTTCCATGCAGCCGCGTTTGGTTTGGCCGGCGGCCACGTGTTTTATATATGTACCAAATATTTGATCCAACTGTCAAAAAAATATCTAGTAACATATTTCGTTTCGGTGTCTTGGGAACCATGAACTACAGGCTTTGGCATGGTTCTGTGAAAATGGAAATGATACCAGTAAATAGCATGACAAAGCATCAAATCTTAAAGCGCAACTGTGCAACCATAATATTCAGAAGAGTGTGGTTTTGTAGCCTGAGCTACAAAGAAACTTTGTGCTAAAAAAATGTACCTGGCAAAAAAAAAAGAATAAAAAGAAACAGTTAGCTAAAATACAGGAGACATTATTTATCGGCAAGAGGTGTCTACTGTAGTTTCCATGAAGCCGCGTTTGGTTTGGCCGGCGGCCACGTGTTTTATATTACAAATATTTGATCCAACTGTCAAAAAAAGATCTAAACCTAATTACAAAGTTAAGCGGCAGATGGAAGCGATCGTCTGATTCCTCAATCCCCGGCGATGGAGGAGCTGATCAGCAGCGGGCTGTCCGGGATGGACATCTCCATCTTCGGCGGCGGCGAGGGCGAGGCCGAGGCCGAGTGGGAGAAGATGAAGGATGTGAGCAGGGAGAACCGTGAGTGTCTCAACATCACAGCGCCACCGTGTCCACTGCCACGGCCGGAGACGACGCAGAAGGAGGAGGAAGATGTTTACAGGGAGGAGAAGATGAAGGATGTGAGGACGGAGAAGCATGATGAGTATATCAACATCACACCTCCTCCATGTCCATGTCCGCTGCCGCCGCCGCCGGAGACGATGACGCAGGAGGAGGAGGAGGAGGAGGTTTACCGGGAGGAGGATCGGATCGCGAGGTACCGCGGGCTGTGGGAGAGCCGCTTCGCCGGCAAATTCGGCTGCTTCGACGACCAGAGTAATAATAATGCTATCTGCGCAGCTACCATGTTTCACTCGCTATATTTTTTTGCTTCATTCATTGGATTAGTTGTTACGATTAGCCATCAGAGTGGTTAGTCCTCCAAAGGCCATGTTGTTAACTGTGTGCAATATTGTCAATATATAAAAAGAGTGAGATCAGAGACCCTATCTAACCAGATTTATTTATCATGGGCGTATCTAACCAGATCTATAGTTTAATTTTGCTTCCTGCAATGCAGCAAGTCTTGGTCCCATGCGCTTTACATTCGGACCCATCCCGAGCTACGCGAAGCCTCATTGTACCATGCAGATCTTCAGCATTCGGGTGGCTGACCTGGAAGACGGCCTCCGGTGGCCGCTACATGTCCACGGCCTGGTCGCCGCCAGGGACACCTCGGATCACAATCGCAACTTCCTCTTCAACCGCACTAGGGATAACTGCCAGCTTCTCACCCAACAGGCAAGCACCGTGTATCATCTGTCCTTGCCTGTTGCTGTAGTTTTATGTAAAAATATATTTCCTCTCATTCTTCATCCTCATCTGTTCGAACATTTGAATGGATTACTCGACTAGTTGACCATATTTCTTATTTTCATTGCATGATAGTCTGTCAATCATTTGGTTGACATGCGCTGCTTGCATTGCAGGATCCATACCTACTGCTGACAGGCCCGTCGCGCGCGATCGTGATCATCGACCCCATCACCATCGAGTTCCAGCTGAAGGTGAAGAGCAAGACGGACCCCGACGAGGACGAGATGCTGGCCTTCGGGATATTCAACTACCCCCAGACCTACCTCGCCACACACGTGATCCGCTCGGGCATCCTCTGCAACCGGTGCACGATCGAGCTCGCCTACGCGCCCCTGGTACCCTCGGTCGAGGCGACCGTCATCGGTGTCCGGATCATCGAGGGTGTGTGGCCAGAGGGTCTCCGGGGGCGCGTCGTTGCCGAGGTCACCACCGTGAGGGGAGGGGAGGTGCTGCTGCTCGACTCGCGGGACAGGAAGGTGCCGATCAGCCCTTCGACCGGCGCGATCGAGCTCTCGAGGCGTGTCGTGTCGGTGGACCTCCAGGGGGGGAAGCTTCTGATCTCCGTGGTGGCCTCCTCTCAGACTGGTGGCAAAGAAGACGATGGTGATGGTGGCAGTGCCGTCATTGCTGCACGAGGCGAGGCCGTGTTCGCGCCGGAGAGGGCCGGCATGAGCAATGTCAGCTGTGATCTTGGTTTCTGCAAGGTGGCGGTTGCTGTTGCATGGTCCCTTGTTTCGAGCATGTGGAATGAGCGGCGCGCCCTCGCGAAACTCGCGGAGGAGAGGGCATGAATGAGTGTTCTTTGTGTTCCTGTGTACTGATCAGCTCACGGTTGATCTAGTCTGCTAGTTTATTCAGTCTACTTAATTACTATATGTTGATGATCTAGTCTGCTAGTTTATTCAGTCTACTTGGTTACTATATGTTGTGACTGGTGAAGTGCTTGTCTGTATGACCGCATCTTTTTTTCACTTGTCTTTGTTCAATTATAAGTAAGTTTTGTGTTGACCTACTTTGGTTTGTTTACATGGGTTGCATCATACCCTGCTGTATGCTTATATTAATTTGTGTGTTTTAATCATTTGTTTGTTTCTGTTGTAAAGATTGGGTGCTCCAACCCCTCTACCCTTTTACGGCTAAATAAACTGCTCCAGTGTGACACCAGTCATCATTCATAACATGCAAGTCTCTGATCAACAAATATATATACTTGGATTTTTTATAAAGCAGTTTATGAGCCACCAGTTATCTATAGACTTTTATGTTAAACTATTTCCCTACTGGAAGTTTGAGTTTGCCGTGAATTTGAAGGCTTATCTTCTCTAGACACTTTTATTTGATGTCTTTGAGCTAAAGGAAACAATACTCTACTAGATCTGTATAATGCCCAGAGAAAAATAGCACAGTATATCCATGATGCCAAGGTTCAAGTTTACCCATATAGCCAGATTACCTTGGTCAAACGAGCTAGTTGTAAAATGTGGCAGTTTGAAACCTTGTAGGCTGTTTGTAGATGGGCAAGGGGCATGGTTCAGAAGCGCGGCGGCCCGGCGGATTACCCACGCCGCCGCCGCTCCTCTACCCTAGCCGCCGCTGCCGTCGCTCCACGCCGTCGCCGCTCCTACCGCGCCGTACCTCACCAGGCCGCCTCTCCTCCCGCCACGCCGCCTCACGCACTCACCCAACCGCGCCGCCGCCATGTCGTCCAACGCCTCCACCCACTCTAACCCCTTCGCCGGGCCAGACCCCGCTTACATCCGCGACATCAATATCCACGACCGCGTTCTTGCCGTCCTCGACGCCACCGACTCCACGTACTTCGCGTGGAATACGTACTTCACGTTGCTCTTCCGCGAGAACAATCTCGTGGATCACGTTGACGGCACCGTCGACTCCCGCAGCATGGTGAGCGACTCCGAGTGGACCGCCATCGACGCCACGCTCATCCGGTGGTTCTTCACCACCATCTCAAATGACATGTTTCATACGGTCGTGAGCGATGGTGATGACACCCGCGCCGTGTGGGTCAAGCTCAACGGCCTCTTCACCGACAACAAGCTTCAGCGCGCGTTTTTTTGCAGCAGGAATTTTTTGACTGTCATCAGGATGACCAGTCTATAGATGACTACTGCTGCCGCCGCCTGAAGATGTTGGCGGATGAACTCTGTGACATCGACGCGAAGGTTGATGATGACCTCCACCTCAACACGCTCATCGCCGGCCTCAACGAGGACTTCGGCAACGCCGCCTCCAACCTCACCTTGATGCCGGAGCCCTCCTTCCCCAAGTTTGTGGCGTACTTGCGGTTGGAGGAGTGCCGGATGAAGGGGGTCAAGAGGCGCGTGCGGCATCATGCCCCCTGGATTTTCCCACTACCGCCTGCACCCCCCGCCCCTCCCGCTGCCCCAGCAGCAGCCGCAGGGTGGCGGGCAGCGCGGCAACCGTCGCGGGGGCGGCCGTAAGCAGCAACAACAGGCGCATGGGAGGGCTCGTCATCTGCAGCAGGTCACCCCACCGTGGACTTACGGGACCAACCCGTGGACAGGCATCGTTCACGCGTACTCAATGCCGGTCCATCGGGCTCCTACCCCGGGCATTCTCGGACCTCGTTCGGCGAGTCACCAGGCATTCCTGGCCACGTCCGGCGCCGCCCCCTACCCGGCTCCACCGGCCCTGGGCGGCTACGGTGCCGCCCCCGCGCCTGCTTACGGCGCTGCACCTGCGCCTGTTTACGGGGGGTTTACCCTCCCAGGTGCCGCCACCGTGGGATCCCGAGCTCCTCGTTGCCCCGCACTTGGCTCCGTCACCAAGTAACTATGGTGGCGGCAGTGACTGGTACATGGACTCGGGCGCCACTGCTCATATGACTGCTCATCCCGGTAACCTAACGTCTTCCACTCCTATTCATACTCCCACTCGCATCACCGTTGGTAACGGTTCCTCTCTACCCATTACACATGTTGATCATATGTCGTTTCCTTCCACCTCTACTCCTATTAACATGTCTAATGTTCTCGTCTCTCCTGACTTAGTTACCAACCTTGTCTCTGTTCATCGACTTATTCGTGAGAATCCTATTACTGTTGAATTTGACGACGCTGGCTTTTCTGTGAAGGACGCCCGTACACGGATGGTGGTTCACCGATGTGATAGCCAGGACGAGCTTTACCCGGTGCACCCTTCCGCCGATAACACCACCCGTCCCGCCGCCCTCGCCGCCAGTGTCAATCTTTGACACGCCGGCCTCGGTCATCCCAACTCTACGGTTTTACGTCAGATTCTTCAGAGTTTTTCATTCTCATGTAATAAGGTCGACAACCACTCTTGTCAGACCTGCCGCCTCGGCAAGCATGTTAGAGTTCCTTTAGCGAGTCTACAAACATTTCCACATTTCCGTTTGAGTTATTGCATAGTGATGTTTGGACATCATCCCTGGTTGTAAGCAACACGGGTTATCTATACTACTTGGTGATATTGGATGATTTTTCCCACTATGTGTGGACTTTCCCTCTCCGTCGCAAGTCTGATTCTCTTGTCACATTCATCGCTTTTTATTCATATATGTCATCACACCGTTTGGTCATCCTATTCTTGCCTTGCAAACTGAGCACGGAAAAGAGTTTGGCAAGGTTGCCATCTGCAATCTCCTTGCGTTCCACGGCACTATCTTTCGGCTTATTTGCCCCTACACGTCACAGCGGAATGGTCGCGCCGAGCGCGTCATCCGCACACTTAATGAATATGTCCGCACGTTGCTCTTTCATTCCAATGTGCCTCCCCGGTTCTGGCCGGACGCTCTCGCGATCGCGAGCCTCCTCATTAACATCGCCCGTGTCGTCCTTGCTGGAACTATTCTCCTCACCAGCTCCTCTTCGGTGCGGTTCCATCTTATGATGGTCTTCGCACATTCGAGTGTCTCTGTTATCCTAGCACCGCGTCCACCACCCCTCACAAACTCGCTCTCCGGTGGGTTCCTTGCATCTTCCTCGGTTATCCACCCAACACCAAAGGTTACCGGTGCTATGATCCGGTGTCCCACCGCGTTTTCACTCCGTGACACGTGTACTTTGATGAGTTGGTGTTCCCGTTTCAGCAGGTACCATCCTCCTCGGCGTCTCCCACGGCGCGGCTCGTCCCTGCTACCACCTCTGGCAAGTCGCCCCCTATGCCACGCCGAGCAATGGGCCCGGACCTGCCCGCGCTTCCGGCGCCGGCCGCCCCCTCCCACGGCGCCTCGGGTGTGGCTGCCCCCTTGGGCGCCCCCGCCGCGGCCCCTTCGTCCGCCCCCATCGCCGCGTCCTCTGGCGCCGCCGCGGGTGGCCCCTCGGAGCCTTCGGAGACCGGCTCGACTTTCTCCTCGCCGGTCCCCCACTCGGCTCCGCCGACTGCTGTTGCACCTCTCACTGGTGTGGTGACTCGGCCTCGGACTGGGACGTTTCATCCCAGCACGGGCTACACCTTCGACGAGTACGTGTGTGCCGCGTCCACCTCGGCCCCATCTCCGCTCCCCACCTCCACCCGCGCAGCCCTTTGAGATGCGAACTGGCTTGCTGCGATGTGTGAGAAGTTCGACGCCCTGCAGTGCAACCATACATGCAGCTAGTTCCGCGGCCTCCCAGTGCCAATGTTATCACTGGCAAGTAGGTCTTCAGCCACAAGACTCGCCCCGACGGTTCTCTCGAGTGCTACAAGGCGCGTTGGGTGGTGCCGCTGGTGCGTGGCTTCCGTCAGCGTGTCGGCGTGGACTTCACCGACACCTTCGCCCCGGTTGTCAAATCGGTCACAATTCGCGCTGTCCTCCAGCTTGCTGTCTCTCGCGCCTGGCCAGTTCACCAACTCGATGTGTCCAATGCGTTCTTGCATGGCCATCTCGACGAGCAGGTGTTTTGTCAGCAGCCTACTGGTTTCCTCGACACCGACCATCCGGACCACGTGTGCTTGCTCTCCCGTTCTCTCTACGGGTTGAAGGAGGCTCCTCGAGCCTGGTACAAGAGGATCGCGGCCTTCCTCTAGCAGCAGGGGTTCCGGTCCACACGGTCTGATGCCTTCATGTTTGTTTATCACTAGGGCGCCGCCACTGCGTACCTTCTCCTGTACGTTGACGACATCATCCTGACTGTATCCTCGTCAGCGCTACTTCAGCAGATCACCGCTCGACTCGGCACTGAGTTCGCCCACAAGGACTTGGGGGATCTCCACTACTTCCTCGGCATCGAGGTTGTCCGCCGTGCCACTGGCTTCTTCCTGCATCAGCAGAAGTATGCCTACGAGCTTCTGGAGCGAGCCGGCATTCTTAACTGCAAGCCTACTACCACGCCTGTCGATACGAAGGCCAAGGTGTCCGTCGTCGAGGGCTCTCCAGCGTCCGACGCTCCCTTCTACCGCTCCATCGTCGGTGCTCTTCAGTACCTCACACTGACGCGTTCGGATATTCAGTATGCTGTCCAGCAGGTGTACCTTCACATGCATGCTCCTCGTGACACTCATTGGCCTCTGGTGAAACGTATTCTCCGGTATATACGTGGCACCACGGCTATGGGTTTCACCTTGATGACATTGAAGGAAATATGCCCTAGAGGCAATAATAAAGTTGTTATTTTATATTTCCTTATATCATGATAAATGTCTTTTATTCATGCTAGAATTGTATTAACCGGAAACTTAGTACATGTGTGAATACATAGACAAAACAGAGTGTCCCTAGTATGCCTCTACTAGACTAGCTCATTGATCAAAGATGGTTATGTTTCCTAACCATAGACATGAGTTGTCATTTGATCAATGGGATCACATCATTAGGAGAATGTTGTGATGGACAAGACCCATCCGTTAGCTTAGAAACTTGATCGTTTAGTATGTTGCTATTGATTTCTTCATGACTTATACATGTTCCTATGACTATGAGATTATGCAACTCCCGTTTACCGGAGGAACACTTTGTGTGCTACCAAACGTCACAACGTAACTGGGTGATTATAAAGGTGCTCTACAGGTGTCTCCGAAGGTACTTGTTGGGTTGGCATATTTCGAGATTAGGATTTGTCACTCCAATTGTCGGAGAGGTATCTCTGGGCCCTCTCGGTAATGCACATCATAATAAGCCTTGCAAGCAAATGACTAATGAGTTAGTCACGAGATGATGTATTACGGAACGAGTAAAGAGACTTGCCGGTAACGAGATTGAACTAGGTATGATGATACCGACGATCGAATCTCGGGCAAGTAATATACCGATGACAAAGGGAATAATGTATGTTGTTATGTGGTTCGACCGATAAAGATCTTCATAGAATATGTAGGAGCCAATATGGGCATCCAGGTTCCGCTATTGGTTATTGACCAGAGAAGTGTCTCGGTCATGTCTACATAGTTCTCGAACCCATAGGGTCCGCACGCTTAATGTTTCGTTGACGATATAGTATTGAATGAGTTATGTATGTTGGTGACCGAATGTTGTTCGGAGTCCCGGATGAGATCACGGACATGACGAGGAACTCCGGAATGGTCCGGAGATAAAGATTAATATATGGGATAATAGTGTTTGATCTCCGGAAGGGTTCCGGAATTCACCGGAAGGGGTTCCGGATGTTTCCCGAAGTGTTTGGGTACGAGAACACTTTATTTGGGCAAAAAGGGAAAGCACACAAGGTTTTTTGAAGGTGCAAAAGGAAGTTTTGCGGAGTCCAGGGGCCAGACGCCAGGGTCCCTGGCGTCTGGGTCCAGACGCCGGGAACCCTGGCGTCTGGCCCTGGAGTCCGAGAAGGACTCTTGCCTTTCGGGTGAAACCGACTTTGTGAAGGCTTTTACTCCAAGTTTCGACCCCAAGGCTCAACATATAAATAGAGGGGTAGGGCTAGCACCCAAGAAACATCAAGATACACCAAGCCATGTGCCGGCTACCCCGACCCTCTAGTTTATCCTCCGTCTAGTTTCTGTAGTGCTTGGCGAAGCTCTGCAGAGATTGTTCTTCATCAACAACCGTCACCACGCCGTCGTGCTGCCGGAACTCATCTACTACTTCGCCCGTCTTGCTGGATCAAGAAGGCGAGGACGTCATCGAGCTGAACGTGTGCTGAACACGGAGGTTCCGTACGTTCGGTACTAGATCGGGACGGATCGTGAAGGTGCACGACTACATCAACCGCGTTGATAAACGCTTCCGCTTCCGGTCTACGAGGGTACGTAGACACACTCTCCCCTCTCGTTGCTATGCATCTAGTAGATAGATCTTGCGTGATCGTAGGAAAATTTTGAAAATACTACGTTTCCCAACAGTGGCATCAGAGCCAGGTCTATGCGTAGATGATATGCACGAGTAGAACACAATGAGTTGTGGGCGATACTAGTCATACTGCTTACCAGCATGTCATACTTTGCTTTGGCGGTATTGTGAGATGAAGCGGCCCGGACCGACATTACGCGTACGCTTACGCGAGACTGGTTTCACCGTTACGAGCACTCGTTTCTTAAAGGTGACTGGACCTCCCCTTTGACTTTGCGCGGACGGGCTTTGACCAGTGGACCTCCCCACCCGGTTGTGTTAGGTCAGCCCATAGGAACAGTCTGGAGAAACATCCGTCGGCAACCCACAGCAAGATCCCCTCCGTGTAGACCCCACGAGTCCGTTTCCCCCCTCCAGGTGCCGGTGGCGGCGCCGTCCGTGAGTGGGGGCCCACACCGGAGCCCCAAGACGGGCGTCTACGCATGCATGAACACTTTCACATATGCATCGGGACCCGTGCGATGTTTCGGTGACATAGCTACA
>LR738711.1:964285343-964300612 GCA_902687465.1 Secale cereale
GCAAAGATATTTTGGAACGGAGTTCCTGATAGAATAATCCGTCTTTTGTTACGAATTATCCTATCTGGGACTCCGTTCCAAAATAACTTTGGAGAGCTTCGTACCATCATGCTACTGTTACTTTCGCCTAATGATGAAGTATTGGTTTTGTTGAATCCTTTGACGCTCGACAAAATGTGACATGAGGGGGTCTAGGGTTGTGGATCGCCGAGCAGTCGGGGGTCGAGGGGTCGAGAGAGGTTGCCTAGCTAGTGTCAAAGTATTGAAAAATTCCATGACTTCATCATTTGCCAGAAGTAACCGGGGCATGTTGGTACGAAGTTATGCAAAGATGTTTTGGAACGGAGTTCCTGATAGGATAATCCGTCTTTTGTTACGTATTATCTTATCTGGGACTCCGTTCCAAAACAACTTTGATAGGATAATAATAGGCATGTTGTAAATATTTGTAGAAACAATGGACGACAACACCCGAGACCTAGCACAAGAAGCGATGTTGATGGACATAATCGCACACGGACAAAATGCCGTCAGGTCGTATCTCAACGACACCGATGAGCAGGTCGAACAAGAGCTGCGGCTGGAAGATCTAGGCTATGATATTGATGAATTCGGTGACCCAATGCACATGGAAGAAGTAGACCGTGAGGACGGCTCCGGTGACCCAATGCCGGTGCAAGAAGGAGACCGTGATGCTGGCTCCGGTGACCGAACCGAGTCCGGCCAGGAGGTATATATGTTAGTTAAGCATGTGCTGACTAGTTAATTGATTCATTCATTAACTCTCGTCTTTGTTCCTTTTCTAGCCCTCCGGATCGAGCAAATCTTCGGTAAAGAGACGAGGAGTGAAGAAAAAGTTGAGGCCGGATGAAAAGTTTGAGATCTCAGAAATCTCGCGCTCCGGCGAGCCGATTGCACCCATCCGCACAAAGAACGCATTTGTTAATCAGTGCGGGGTTCTGGTTAGGGACAAGATCCCGATCAGCATCCATCAATGGTTAAAGCCGGCTGCAAACGACGCTCAGGTGACTTATTTCACTGATATGCAGAAAGAAGATCTTTGGACTGAGCTGAAGTCAAACTTCGTCCTACCGCGAGAGGTTGATCCGGCGAAGCCAGTTAAAGAGGAGTTAATCAAGTCTGCTGCACTTTCGAAGATGGCAGACCAATTCAGGGCATGGAAGAAAAAACTGAATACGTTTGTCAGAGATAAAACGACTCCAGAATTCGTGGGCATATATGAGAAGATCAAAGATGACTGGCCCGCATTTGTGGCCCATAAGAAGTCGGAAAAGAGTCAGAAGATGTCGGAGACAAACCGGATAAATGCTGCGAAGAAGATGCATCACCATCGCACGGGGTCGGGCGGCTACCTCGTAGCCCGGCCTAAGTGGGCCAAGGCTGAGAATGATCTGCTTCAGAAAGGGATCGAACCAGAGGCAATGCACTGGCCAGAACGTTGCCGGACTTGGTTCTTCGGGGCTGGCGGAACCTTCGACCCTGTAACAGGGTGGTGCATTTGGACGGACAAGCAATTGGAAACACCACTCAGGAAGATGCGGCAGTATATCAAAGCAGCGCATGAAGGGACGTTCATCCCCGACAGAGAGAACGACGAGCTGACAATGGCCCTCGGGAATCCTGAGCACCCTGGACGGACACGAGGCACGCCAGGCTCCCTTCCGTGGCGTGCTGGGTTTCCGGACGCAGGAGGCTACAAATGCCACGACAGGAGGAAGAAAATGGAGATGACCGAAATCCAGGCGCTGCGGGCCAGAATACAAGCGATAGAGGAACAGGAAGCAGATCGGGAGAAAAGAATTGCCGAAGCTTCCCCCGAAGCTACCCCGCCATCTCAGCGGAGAAGCAGCGTGGCTTCCACCGAGCTGCTTCAGCCAGAGCTTGCCTTGACGGCTACTGCCAGGAATCCTGTGGATGCTATCACGCAGGCACAAAATTGCCACCTTATGGCACAGTGGATGAATCTGAAGGTCAAGGCGGCTGCTGGCTCTGTTTATCCTTCTGGACCAGACGACACTTTTCACTGCCGGCCGATTCCAGAAGGATATGCTAGGGTGATGGTCGACGAAATAACGGAGGGATTTGAGGAGCTCCAGCTTGACCACCCTACCGGTGAAGGGGAGACTCGGCTGGGTTCTTCACTGAAGACTCCATGCCTATGGCGGAAGGACCTAATCAACATTCTGAACTGGACGCCTCCGCCTCCTCCTCCGACGACGACGAGTCAGGGCACTCCGCCTCCTCCACCGCCTCCTCCTCCGGCGAGTGACCATCAGGGCACTCCGGCGAGTGACCATCAGGGCACTCCGGCTCCTTCTCCGGCGCGTGCCGGCACACCGCCTCCTTCGCCGCCGGCGCGTGGCGGCACTCCGCCTCCTTCGCCGCCGGCGCGCCCGAGCAGACAGCCAGCTCCTCCTTCGCCTAATCAGCAAGGGCAGAAGAGACATGCCGCCGCTCCGGCTGCTCCTGCTCCGGCGCCTAAGCAAGTAAAAAAGACAGCTGCTTCGTCTGGTCCGGCGACGTCTACCAGTACAGCCAGAGGCGGGAGGCGATGCAGATTCGGTCCTTCTCTCACGCCTCTAGAGAAGTTACCGTACGAGAGGTCCGACGAGGAAAACACGAAGATCGCTGAAGGCGAAGTGAAGGACTTTTTTGAAGGGTTGAAAGCACAGAGACATCCACCTCCGGAGGAGAAGATAGATGCGGTGAAAGCAAAGCGCACTCTTGCTGCCCTGAAGCAACCAGCGAAAAGTAAGCCGAAGGGCAACTATGACCGCATTATTCAAAAGACATTTCAAGATGCCAAGCGGTCCGGAAGTACAAAAAGTGATCAGAGGTTAGCAGAAGGGCGAGCTGGGAAACAAATTGCCCAGCTCGGCGAACAGGCGAACCAATCGTGCCCCCCGCTCAAGGTGTCTAGCGACATGGTCGCTAATGATCCGAGGATGGTGCCCGGTTATACCAATCTTGCAGATTACGCGTCCGACGATGTACACTATGATTTCATGGACGTGCAGATAGAAAGATACGAGTACAAAAAGCCTCTCATCAAAAATGAAAGATCTCTATCAACGAATATGCGAAGATTGCATGATTGGTACATGAAAATCTGCAGAGAGTCTGGGGGGAGGAATAACTTGTATTTGAGAGTTAAACCAGAGCATGACCTCGTTGGAATTGACCTGTTGCCTGTTCCATTTGAGGAGTTCTATCAATTTTTCAATCAATTGGCCCTCGATAAAGCAACGGTCACCTGCTACTGTCTGTAAGTAGTACTACTTCTGTCATTAAGTCTCTCTATATAGCTGATCTTCATTGCATGTATTTATAATTATCCTCACTATATTATGCAGATTGAAGATCGTCGAATTGAAGAAAAGACAAGTAGGTGATATTGGGTTTATTAACACATACCTCATAGATGCAACCGAGGTTAAATTGCGTCCCGACGATACCGAGACCAACTTGCTACGATCGTTGGTGGTAAATAAAAACAAAGATATAATACTCTTTCCTTACAACTTCAAGTGAGTGTTAATTTCTTGTGCATATTTGGTTTCCCTTATATATCAGTCAAGTTTATAGTGATGTAATTGATGATCTCATGCATTCGTGCGCAGCTTCCACTATATTCTCTTAGAGATTAAGCTTGAGAAGGGAATAGTAACTGTCTTCGACTCTAAACGTAAAGATCCCGAGGAGTATGCGGACATGACTCAAATGCTAGCCAGGTAAATTAAATCGATCAATATTATCCACCATGCATATATATCAGCAACTTCATTTCTGATATCAACTAATTGTTTCCTTTGTCTGGCAGGGCTTGGAAAAAATTCACCAAAAAAGCTCCGGGACTGCCGAAGAAGCTACAATTTAGATACCCGAAAGTAAGTACTATATAGTAGCATGTTCCGCGCGCGCATCTCCTATATCTTGATTCAAGCGCTAGTTTCATCAATACCAATTTGGCATTCTTGCTTATCAGTTTGATTGACCTCTATTTCTTGTAAAGTGGTTGTGGCAGGAACCCGGGAATGATTATTGTGGATACTACATTTGCGAGTCCATCCGCCACACGACCTGTGAGCGGGGCTACACTGATGAACAATTTGAAGTGCGTAAGCAATCAATAATATTCACAAATTTATAGCATCATTTCATGTATTGACCCCCTACTTCAAATTAGATGTTTCGGATGCGGGATGAACTCCTAACACCAGATCGTCTGCGAGCAATTCAATTGGAATTGGCGGCATTCTTCCTTGAACACGTGATCGCTGAAGACGGAGAATACTATATGGACCATGCATCCATGTGTTAGGAGATTATTTTTGTAAGAGATAATTATTGTATATCTGTGCCCGGTAGTGTCGGATAGATATACGAGAACTTGTTGTTCGACCAATCTCTCGGAGAAGAAGAGGTGGTCGATATTACTTCTCTCTGTATGCATATATATATATATATATATATATATATATATATATATGTTGATTATACGAGATCTTCTGTTCCTTCGTTTGCTTAGTAGCTAGCAGCTAGCTAGCTAGCTAGCGTGACTCTAGTCCTCTCTATATACGTATGTGTAGTATGTAGCGTCGACCAAGCACGGACATAAGAGAGAACACTTCTCTCTATTAATTAGCTAGCTAACACAATATATGAAACACCTAAATTAACCCCCAAAACCTAAAACCCCCCTCCCCTTTCAAAGAAAAAACAAAAACCACAGCCACAGAAATGCTGACGCGTGGATGCCTTTTGGTCCCGGTTGGTACCACCAACCGGGACTAAAGCCCCTCCTGCCTGGACTCGGTGCACAGGCCACGTGGACACCTTTTTGCCCCGGTTCTGGATTGAACCGGGACTAAAGGGTCAGAGCATTAGTACCGACCCTCTTGTCCCGGTTCCAGAACCGGGGCTAAAAGGCCCAAATGAACCGGGGCTAAAGACCCTTTATCTACTAGTGTCTATATATATGTGCCTAGTGCACGATCAATGAGATATCGATGCACCAAATCATTCTCTACAAATATGATCAGGACAAGGACTAATTGTCTCAAGCAAAATAATATCGCTCGAAAGTTCATTGATATAGTTCATGTAGTAGTGCCAAAGGAGAGAATTAGAGATAGCGGAAAAAAATCTTATGCGACCCGGGTCGCACATTGCCGATCGTGAGACCCTTTCCATCGCGTGACACGTGCAGAAACGAATCTCAAAGCAAGCAGGGTATCCCGTTACCTAATCCCCTTTTCTTCGCCGCCACCACCGCTCTCGTCATCGTCGCCGCCGCCGCCACCGCCACAACTCTTCTACCCGCTCTATCATGGAAGCACCGGAGCTCCATCCCCGCTGTTATCTCCCGCCATCCACGACCACACTCCTCGGCGCCCCGGAGGCTCGCCCATGAAGGCTCTGCATCTTGGCACTAGCCACTGGTGTTGGAGTTGATTCCTGCTGCTGCGTCTTGGCACATGGTGTTGGACTGACGTAATTGCCAGTGATCTAATTGAATTGGAAAGTTTCTTATGATGATAAGTTTGTATCTGGTGGCTATGCTAGGATGACATTCACTGAGACACTGACAACGAGCGTGCTGTTCTGTCGACACTGACGGAAGGCGATCAACAAGATGGCAAAAGGAAGATAGAAGAACCAAAAAAATTATCAGCAGATAGTCTCCGGCTCAATCTGTTGTTGTGCATGCCTGTGTGGAACATGAATACATGATTCAGTGATTTCTATAAATGTCCATGAGATGTTGTTTCACCTAGCAAGACAACACGATCAGGACTAAAGTCAAGTAGTTGTAGGATAGTTGATGCTTTGTTCATTTTTCTTCAGAATTTTATTCTCAAGTAAGATAGGATAGCTGATGCAAATTGTGGAGCTTCTCTGTTATATAAATGAATTTATGTACACTTTGAATAAAGACTCCTTGTATTTGCAAAATTGTTCTCCTATTTGTGATATTTGCAATCAACTGAAGAAAACATCCCAGGCCACATCTTGTATCAGAAGTTCAGAAGAAAAAGAGTTGCCTCTGTTCAGTTTTTACAGTCAAGCACCACCAAATTACAGGGAACATGCTGATTGAGTCATCTACAGGTGCCGAGATGCAGGCAAAGGGTGCATGCAGCATGCATAGTGCGCCGGTTAGCTGTGCGGCGAGTGGAGGCGCCCACGAACATCGCCGTGGCCGGCGGGGGCAGCCAGCCGGGGCGGTGCCATGAGCTGGGGTGGGCCAGCGACGACGTCGCCGTTTCCAGCGGGGATGGAGGGCGCTGAGCTGGGGTGGTGTACCATGCGTCACACCACCGCCACAACTCTTCTACCCAAAGTGCTTCTCTTCCCTTTTCATATTTATTATGTACTACTACATTGTCGTTTCATTTTTCACGCGAGGTGCTTGGGTATATGCGTGCGTGAGACAACGGCGTCCATGGGCAGCGATCGGCTTCGTCCAGATACAGGCGCGAGGGCGTTGATTAGGAAAGCACCCACGTGATTTGTACGCAACCATCTGTCCGTGATTTGGAAGGGACAAAACTTACCTGCTTCCTGCCCATGCTCCCATCCGTGCTTCTACTTCATCTTACGGCTGTCATTTTCTTTTTTTTCTTTCTAATCTAATCATCGTCCCCCCTGATTTTAAGGGGGTGGGGCCGGTCCTAATTTTGTTCCAATCAAATCAAGCCACGTACGCGGGAGTAGATGGACACACACGGAACAAAATCGGTGGGGCGATTTCCTTCCATCGATCCATCCATCGGACGATCGGACCCGCCGCCGCCGCCGCCGATACCCCATACACGATCGATCCCGCGCTGACCGATCGACATGGGAACCGCCGTGGCTCCCTCCCTCCCCGACGACATCCTCATCGACATCCTGGCGCGGTTGCCAGCCAAGTCCCTTCTCCGGTGCCGCTGTCTCTCCCGCGCCTGGGCCGCCACGCTCTCCTCCGACCACTTCGCCGATCGCCACCGCCGCCTCGCCAACCACCGCAACAGCCCCAGGGTCTTCTTCCTGCACTGCTCGCTCCACGACGGCCCACATATGCACACGTGGTCGCACCACCAGGGCTGCCCCAACGGAGAGTTTGTCCAAGCATCAGTTGACTAAGCTTGACGACCACTTGTGCCTCTTTTCCCAAGTTATGTCTCATGGCTCGCGTTACGACATCTGGCTACTGGCTGAAGACGTTGAACGACGCTGGAATCTCCATTGCCGAATCGACATGAGCAAGGTGTCACCGGGTATCACCGGCCGGTACATGAAATGCTGGCTCAACCCACTCGCCATTATCGACAATGGCAACCGCATCCTCTTTGAACGACCCCGACTGGCCCATACGAATAACTACTCCCGGTTGTGCGCATACGACCCGGTGACCGGCGATGTTGAGGACGTGTTTAGTGGCAACAACATGGTCTATAACTACATGGTAGGGATGGAAGCTGCAGTGTACCAGGAAAGCATCGTCTTCCCTGGATGAAGTGGCCTGGAATTGTGACCCATGGCTACTAGGCAGATGTCATTCAGTTGAAGATATAGTGGTTAATTTGATGCTCTTGGCCAGTTTGTTTTGCTCGCCAAGCACTAGTCTTGGTAATAGGCTACTTTGATGCAAGTAAATGCAGGCAGCACTGTTTTTTATTTGTTTGGTTAGACGATTGCATAAATAAAGTAGTTATTAGTTCCTTCCCAAGTAATTGTAATCGATCATTTCTGGTGAACGGTTACGCCAAAAAGGAATTGGAAATCAACAATAATGAGTTGTGAGATAACAAAATAATCACATCTGACTTGATCACTCATTAGAACTTATGGAGAGCTTTTCTTTTTCCCCCAAAGCCCAAGATATATAGCATTGTTTCAGAGAAAGGTAACAGCCTGAGCAGATTCTACTCCATCCGTTCCTAAATATTTGTCTTTCTAGAGATTTCAACAAGTGACTACATACGAAGCAAAATGAGTGAATCTACACTCTAAAATATGTTTAGAATACATATGTATACAATTCAATTTCAGGTTAAAGAAATAAAAAAATTGGTACATCTCGACTGAAATAGAATTAATTCAAAAAAAATTTACCTTGGGTGTGTGATTTCCCTGTCAAATACCGAGCATACAGAAGAATGGAGGAATATGTTGCCACACTGTATTACGCAGAGAGCACGGTACATATACAACAGCCAGCGTGCTGGCCTTCCCTACATGCAGGGAAGTGGGAGATCAGGCGCCGGGAGGTTAGCTAGCTACCTAAGGACCCGGCCCTGTAGTTACAACGGCAACACATCTCATACACACATATACACATACAACACTGGTCATGTTACAACTCAACACCCCCCGCAGTCCGAACGTCATTAGGGAGAACGTTCAGACTGGCTCTAAAATCACAAAACACCGATGACGGTAACCCCTTGGTGAAGATATCCGCAAACTGCGAGGAAGTCGGAACATGGAGAACCTGGGCTTCACCGAGGGCAACGCGGTCGCGAACAAAGTGAAGATCGATTTCGACATGCTTCGTCCGCTGATGCTGTACCCGGTTAGACGAGAGGTACATCGCACTGACGTTATCACAATACACCACCGTAGCTCGGCGTGGGGGGCGATGTAGTTCGGAGAGGAGCTGTCGGAGCCAACAAGACTCAGCAACGCAGTTGGCGACGGCACGATACTCCGCCTCTGCACTAGAACGAGATACAGTCGGTTGTCGCTTGGACGACCAAGAGATGAGGTTGCTGCCGAGGAATACGCAAAAACCAGAAGTGGACTTGCGAGTGTCAGGACACCCGGCCCAATCAGCGTCGCTATAGGATATGAGGTCATGGGAAGAGGAGCGGTAGAACTGGAGACCGCAGCATCGCCGGCGCCCTTCAATACCTCACACTCACCCGGCCGGATCTTACTTATGCCGTCCAGCAGATTTGCTTGTTCATGCATGCTCCGCTTGATTCTCACTTCCAGCTGATCAAGCGGGTCCTGCGGTACCTTCGCGGCACCACTCACTACGGTCTCCAGTTCTACCGCTCCCAACTGACGTCGGCGATGCCGGCGACGGCCCCTCGGCCGAAGAGCTCGCCACCACTGCAGCCACTGCTGATGCGCGCCCTCGCGCCGCCCTATCCCCTGACTCATCTTCCTCAGGCGGATTACCCCTAGCACCTATCCCACCCAACCCACCCCAACCACCGATCCCTCTCTCCGTGCCTGACGTCCCCGCCCCTCCCGGTGGTCTCCCTGCTAGCATCACGCACATCGTCGACTTCAAGCTGGCCCTCGATGGCTCCAACTTCGCCCGGTGGAGGAACTACCTCAACCTTATCCTTGCTCGGCACCACGCCGAGGCGCACGTCCAGGCCGGCGCCGCCGTCCGCCTCTCCGATCCGCTCTGGCGGGATGACGACAATACGATCGTCTTGTGGTTCTACTCCACCGTCGCCGGCGATCTTCTCGACATCGTCGCGCCCGCTGGCTCCACCGCCTTCACGATCTGGAGGCGCCTCCATGAGTACTTCCTCGAGAACGAGGCCGAGCTCGCCATGCATCTCGGCCAAGAATTCCGGTCGGCCGTGCGCGGCGACCGCTCCATCAACGACTATTGCCGCCATCTCCAAGGTATCGCTGCTGCCCTTGCTGACGTCCGGGAACCGGTCACGGACCGCACCCTCACCCTGCAGATGTTGGACGGCCTCGGCAAAAAGTTTGAACTCCAGGCCGCCATTCTTCAGTCCACCGTGCCGCTGCCGACCTTCGCGCAGGCGCGCTCTCGCCTCGTCCTCGCTGAACTCGCCCTCGACAAGCGGGCCCGCGCGGAGGGTGCTCAGGTCCTCGCCGTCCATGACGAGCGCGGCGGTGGCGGTCGCGGCGACCGCGCAGACCGCGGCGGCGGCGGCGGTGGTGGCGGCGGCGGCGGCGGCGGTGGTGGTGGCGGTGGCGGCGGTGATCGTGCTCCTCCCGCTGCCGGTGGACGGGGGGCCCAACTTGGCGGCGGCAACCGTCCTGGCGGGCGTGGTGGTGGACGCGGGCGTGGCCGCGGGCGTGGCCGCGGTGACGCTCCTGGCCGTGGCGATCGTCAGCCGTGGCTGGGGTATTTTGCCCCCATGGGGCTGCCCTTCCCACCCCCGCGTGCGCCCTGGGTTCCCCCGAACTCGGCCGGGGTCTTTGGTCCTCGACCCGGCGTGTCGCACCATGCATACCCCGTCCTGCTTCCGCCTGCACCGCTCCAGTCCGCGCCACCCGCCCACTTCACCAACTCTCCATACTCCTGGGATGCCGCCGTGATGTACCACGCTGCCCCGAGCTATGGCTCGGCCTTCCCGCCTCAAGCCGACTGGATAATGGACACGGGCGCCTCTTCACATGTCACCGGGGATCCAGGTACTTTGCTCGAGTCTCATCCCGTATTATCGCATGATCCTCATCACGTTGTTGTCGGTAATGGGGCCCGTCTTCCAGTCGCCGCCATTGGTAACACTCGTACCCCACCTACGACCACTTGCGGACATTTGGTTGCTTATGCTTCCCGAACCTCTCCGCCACCGCACCTCACAAGCTCTCGCCTCGCTCTACACGTTGTGTGTTCATAGGCTATCCCCAGGAACAGAAAGGATACCGCTGCTTCGATCTTTCATCGCGCAAAGTCATCACGTCTAGGCATGTTGTTTTTGATGAAACTATTTTTCCCTATGCTCCCGTTGCAGAAACGCCCGCGCGTACAGAAGATCCCGGGCGTCCTGCCGCCCCTGCCGGCGTAACCTCCCTCGGTTTCCCCACCTCGTACGGATCACATCTCGCCAGCTCTACCTCCGCTCCCGCCGCGCCATGCCACACCAACCACCATGCACCATTACGCCTGCATGCAGCCCCTGAGATACAGCCCACTAGTACGCCCGCCCAACCCCATGCATGCACACCTCCCCGCCCACGTCGCGCCTCCGCGGCCGCTGCATGCACGCCCGTACGCCTAACCAACTCCCCGCCCTCGGCTTTCACTCCTGCAGCCGCCGCTTCGGGATCGTCGCCAGTTTCCTTTCCCTCGCCAGCCTCTCCTGCTGCACCACGTACGCCGTTACTCCCCACCAGTCCACTGCCACGCCGTGCTGTTCCCATCCCTCCACGGACCAACCCACACCAGATGCAAACACGCGGTAAAAAGGGGTTCATCATGCCCAAACGCCACTTTGACCTCGACGTCAGTTGGGAGCGGGGGAGACTGGAGGTGGCTCGCCATGGAGAGAAGCTCTGATACCAAGAAGAATGGAGGAATATGTTGCCACACTGTATTACACAGAGAGCACGGTACATATACAACAGCCAGCGTGCTGGCCTTCCCTACATGCAGGGAAGTGGGAGATCTGGCGCCGGGAGGTTAGCTAGCTACCTAAGGAACCCGCCCTGTAGTTACAACGGCAACACATCTCATACACACATATACACATACAACACTGGTCATGTTACAACTCAACACATACCGGCAGTAAGCGGCGTAGCAGGCCAACATGTAGCAACTCCTTTGTGTGCGAGTGGAGGCCAGCCGTCCTCTCTCTTGGCGTCAGCGCCTACTGCTCAGAGTTGCAAGGGGCAGCCAGTGGACGGCGGAAGTGCCATGTAGTTGTACAGCTTGGTTGGGGAACGGGACGCCCTCGGCACCAGAAATTGGCCAGATCGACGGCGCGGCTCGACTGAGGTAGAAATCGGCCTGGGATGGCTATGACTTCACCGCTGCTCACTGGATCCGGCCGGAACAGATAACCGTGGCGGGGAGTGGAGGGGACGGGAGGCAACGGTGAGCATGGATGGGAGGAGGAAGGGACATGCCAAGGTGGGGAGATGTGGCGGCCGGGATGCCGTGGAGGAGAGGGATGGCTGTGGCGACGCCGTGGCCAAGAGAACTAGTGAGAGGGGTGAGAAAGTGAGGGCTTGTCGAGCGGTGCCGTGGGGTGAGAAATTTCCCGCGGTCGAGCCCTCGCCGTCCACCACCCTTGCTCCCTATCCAGCTATCCTCACCCGTCGGCGTCCCGTCCTTGGCTTCATCGTGCAAGACACAGAACATCGGCCGAAGGAACCGGCGACACCGACATCGAGAGAGGGAGTGGTGGCAGCGCAGGGAGCGGATGCAAACTTGGACGAGCAGTTGTCCCCCGCGCCGTACCCGGAGCCCCGCACCCCATCCATCCACTCCGCCGACAAGAATTGCACCATCGGACCAGGTTAGGACATAGGAGGATCGGACGGCTAGTTGAGGCATTCTGGACAGCTTTTCGCCCACGTAGATGCTAGCGGTCGACGTTTGTCACTTGCCGCAGCTCGTTCGGGCGCGGATAAGCACGAGCATCGGCAACGTCCGGATTGTTGAACTATGATTTGTTTCACTTTGCTTCGAATCGTTGAATTGAGACAATTTATATCGTATGATCAAAGTGCATGGATTTGAGGCTCCACATTTGAGGTGTGTGTATGTGCGGCAGCCATATGAGGGGCCGCCCAGCGCTATCCGCAGACGAGCCCTGACGTGCGCGCGGCCTTATAGGGAGGCGGATTTGCCATGTCCGGCTGTTGATGCTCTAACAAAGCAGAATCCAGATAGTGGGTTCAGTTTAAGTTGGCATAAATTAGCAAGCAAGCATGAGATTATTTATAGCACACATCCACAAGAATGTTAAACTCTTAAGAGTAATTGTTTCATGTAGTTTTAGAGAAAAATAGTAGCGGTTTTCACCTGAGGCAGTGACAGATTGGGTAAGTGGGATAGGAAGAGAGGGCCTCTCACCTTGAGGGAAAGGTGGACTATGCTCGACGCGACTCGGCGCGAGAGGAGGATGCGGGCGATGTGAGAGGTTGTCAGGTAGAGGAGAAGGTCAGCACTGTCGTGGCGGGGAGAGGAGGATGCGGGTGACGCCCTCGAGAGATTTGAGGAGAAAGGGGGCATGAGAGATGGAGGGGAGAGGAGGTGCCGACCGACGCTGTGGAGGGAAGCGGTGGATGTGGCAATGCCGTCGAGGGGGGGAGGCGGCAAGGATAGAATCAAATGGGCTCCGGTAGTGGCGTGAAGAGGAGGAGCGTCGATGTCGTGGAGGAAGGATGAGGGTCCAGCTGACATCGTGGAAGGGATATGAGGGTTCGTGTAATGGTGGAGCGGAGGGGGCGCCACCATTGAAAACAGACATACAAAATTGCCTCACAGACAAACAAACATACACACGCGTACAGACAAACAGAAACATGTACATACACACGCGTACCGTACATGATTTACAGATACAAAATGTGTGAAACTCACACGAACACTTGTGGAACACTAGCCCAAAATATACGAACGATGAAGCAGCTTAAGCCCCAGATGAACCCAAACATTAGTTGTGTGTGTACACCTGATCCAAGAGTGAAGTCTAAAATAAACCCTGAGGTACGTAGCCTTAAATAGGCCGACGCAAATGAACCCTCACCTTGAAATCCCTGAATTTGGTACCCCGTATTTACAAATCCCTGTCAACCCCGACCCTGCATGACTAAAATTTTGTTTGGTGTAATAGGAAGCCACGATCCCAGCCGGGATTGGTCCCACCTGTTCTGTCATATGCATCTCTTGACAAGTTCTCCGCCAAACCATGTGCAGCGGCCACCCACGGCGGCGCTGACGAGCTGCTCAACAGCGTGCTGCACCGCGACAAGCCGACCCGACGTCCCGTAGGCTGCACTAACGTCCATCTGTGCACACACATGCACGTAGGTACGTATCCATGAGACCGTCCCGCCGTTGGCCGCCCGCGCCATTGTTTGCAGCCACGGAGCTCTCTGCCTGTACACACAAGCAGAAGGCTCGCCAGTCGCGCTCTGCCGAGACCCAGCCGCCCGCCGCCACCACTGTATCTGGTCACGCTGTCCTAAGGTCTCCAGCAGTTGCCACCTCCCGTCATCGGCCCGGATGGGGTCTGCTCGGCTGTCGGCGCCAACAGGTGCGCCGCTCGGCCAACCTAGTAGCAGAGGAAAGAGGGATCGGCAGTGGATAGGGAAAGGGAATCGGGACAGGATATAGGAAGAAGAAGATAAGAGGAGAGAGATTAAAGTGACTTGTGGACCCATATCGTCAGTGAGGGTAGCAGATGAACCGACTGGGATTCTCTCTTTTCCCAGTGAGCCAAACATGCCTAAGGCCTTGTTCGGTTGCAGAGTTTTTAATCCTCTAGTGGATTTTTTTTTTTGAATTTTCAACGGGGGGAGTTCTCCCCACCTGAATAAATTACCATATGTGAGCCAGGCGGCTCGGGTAAACAATGAACAAGAGTACATGGATTACACACACGAGACGGCACACCAGACCGGCGCGGAGTACACGGACGGCCACACTAGACCGGCGGGAGTCCCGCAAAACAGCCGAGCCACATGTCCACAGCATGCATAAGGAGAATAGGCAAACGCACACGCCAGAGCACGGCGTCTTCACGACACAGCTTTAGTAACCGAGGGAGCGACGACGGCAGCCCCTGGAAAACCACCGCGTTGCGATGTTTCCAGAGTTGCCAACAGCATAGGAGCAAGAACGTCGAGCCCGAGGCAGCAGGCACCAGGTCTGGGGGGCGTTGCTGGTGGAGAAGCCGGACAGAGCTGACCTCGGGGGCCAGCCCAACAGCTTCCCAGAACTGGCAGGCAAACGGGCAGCCGAAGATGAGGTGGTCCGCCGTTTCCAACGCGGCGGGGCAGATGGGACAGCCAGCGGCATCGGACGTGACGATGTGCTTCTTCAGGAGAGCATCCCGCGTGTGGATCCTAGCCTGCACCAGGAGCCAGGCGAAGAAGCGGACCCGACTGGGGGCATAGTTCCTCCAGACGAGGTCGACGAACGGCACGAGCACGCCACCGAAGTGGCATAACCGGTAGACTCCGGCGGAGGAGAGCCCCTCGCCCTTGGCGCAGCCAAGGCGGAGATGTCGAGCATCAGAGGCCGCCGTGAGGGCAACATCCCGGATGGCGCGGAGAAGCAACACTCGTTCCTGCGCCCCAGCATGGTTCAGGCGGGGGACGAGCCCGGCGTCGAGCCCAGACTGCAGGACGTGGGCAACCGAGGCCGCCGGCGAGGTGGAGTGGGAGAAGAGGGAGCCGAACTGCCCGCACAGGGGGCCGCCAGGCAACCACGAGTCCAGCCAGAAGGAAGTGGTTCGCCCGTCGCCGATGGAGACGCGGGAGACCGCCCTGTAGACAGGCATCAGCCTGGCCAGCGAGGACCAGTGCGG
>LR738711.1:964311493-964323115 GCA_902687465.1 Secale cereale
GGGAGAGGGCAGCCGCACCCCAAGCCTCTGGCGCCTCTCCCCCTCCCGTCACACTTCCTACTCCTTACGCAGGGCGCCGGCGAAGCCCTGCAGGATTTCCTGTTGCATCCACCACCACGCCGTCGTGCTGCTGGATCTCCGACAACCTCTCTTCCGCCCTTGCTGGATCAAGAAGGAGGAGAGGTCGCTGTACCGTACGTGTGTTGAACGCGGAGGTGCCGTCCGTTCGGCGCTGGGATCATCGGTGACGAGGATCGTGAAGAGTACGACTACTTCATCCACGTTCCTTCGAACGCTTCCGCTCGCGATCTACAAAGGGTATGTAGATGCACTCCATTATGCTCGTTGCTAGATGACTCCTTAGATGGATCTTGGTGAAGTGTAGGAATTTTTTTGAATTCTGCTACGTTCCCCAACAGTGGCATCTGAGGTAGGTCTTTGCGTAGCATCTTGCACGAGTAGAACACAAACAAGTTGTGGGCGTTGAGTTTGCTCAATTTTCTTGCCGTTACTAGTCCAATCCTGATTCGGCGGCATCGTGGGATGAAGCGGCCCGGACCGACCTTACACGTACATTTACGTGAGACTGGTTCCACCGACAGACATGCACTAGATGCATAAGGTGGCTGGCGGGTGTCTGTCTCTCCCACTTTAGTCGGATCGGATTCGATGAACAGGGTCCTTATGAAGGGTAAATAGAAATTGACAAATCACGTTGTGGTTTTGGCGTAGGTAAGAAACGTTCTTGCTAGAGAACCTATAGAAGCCACGTAAAAACTTGCAACAACAATTAGAGGTCGTCTAACTTGTTCTTGCAGCATGTGCTATGTGATGTGGTATGGCCAAGAAGATGTGATGAATGATATATGTGTGATACGTCCAAAACGTATCTATAATTTCTGCTTGCTCCATGCCTCTTTTGTGTGATATTGCTATGATATTTATGCACTTCCATACACTTTTGATCATATTTGGACTAACCTATTAACTCAGTGCACCCCAGTGCCAGTTTCTGTTTTCTGCTGTTTTTGTATTTCAGGTTTTCCCATTACGTAAACTGCCAGAAAAATTCTGGGAAAAATATATAAAAAATAAGCGTTCCGGAAGCTTCCATGCGGCCAAAGTAGGGCCGGAGGGGGGCCACCAGGGCTCCAGGCGCCCTGGGTGGCATATATTTACACCGCGTCCCGAAACCCTCGAGGACGGAACCCTTTTTCGTGATCTCATCTCTGTTCCGCCGCCGCCGCGCTTCCAAGATCGGGAGCACCAGGAGAACTCTTCCCGGCACCCTGCCGGAGGGAAGGATCACCACCAGGAGCCTCTCCACCACCATGGACGCCTCCCGGATGAGTTGTGAGTAGTCTCCCTTGGACCATGGGTCCATGACCAGTAGCTATGTGATGTTCTCCTCCCCTCTTTGTTCTTCACCGATTAGACCTCGTGAGCTGCCCTACATGATCGAGGCACATATGTAATCCTTATGCTGTTCCTATGATGAGTTTGCTAGGATCCGATGGATTATGAGATTATGTTCAGATTGTGTTTGAGTAATATATTTGATTTACCTCTTTTATATTTATGTTCTTGAGTAATTCTTGCATGTTCTCCGTTGCTGTTTATTGCTTTGGCCGAGTAGTAGGTAGTAACTCCAAGAGGGAATGTTATGCTTGATTGTGGGTTCATGCCCCTCGATGACTAGCTTGAGTGACAGAAACATGAGTCTAGGGGATGTGCTGTTGTCACAAGGGGGAAAACAACGGTGCTTGTACTCGCGGGTGCAAGGATTGTTTACTTTACGCAAAGTTCTTTTAATGCAGTTGTCTGTTGCTTTGAGTTTACACTATGGGTGGGACTCGCAACTTAATACCAGCGAGATGTTCTGGATAGATATCTCAAGGTGGATGATTAGTAGTAGATGCAGATGGATTTCGGTCTACTTACCTTGGCGTACCGCCCATGCTTTTGAGCCTCTACCTTTCTTGCAGCATAGTTAGCATTGGTTTGCGCACATAATCCTGTCAATTGCCCAGCTGTAATTTGTTTACATCGCTTAGCTGTTTTATCGTCTTTTGGGAGAGAGATATCACTAGTGAACATCATGGGACCCCGGTCCATATTACCATCACTGATCACATCCACTATTTACTTTCAGTTTTTACTTACTAGTTGCAGTAATACCTATCACTATTATCTCTTGCGTTTGATCCTTTGTAAACGACAAGTCCGGAGGGATTGACAACCTCTCTGTACTCGTTGGGAGCAAAGTTATTTGTATCTGTGTGCAGGTCCGGTCGATCGCTAGTTGCGCCACTAGCAGTTGACACCTTCTTGTTGAACCTTGGAGTCTCAGGGGAATTCGATCCTTGGTATCTTTGCCAAGGGAAAACTACCGCTACACTGCATCTCAAACCTTCCACTTGGGGTAACCAACGAGGGGCGAGAAGCCATCAAGCAAAGTTTTCTGGCGCCGTTGCCGAGGACTCCACTCTTCAAGATAGGGGAGTTGCACGCTATCTTTTACCTTTGCTTTTTAGTCTTGTTAGTTTACCTTTCAGTTTTTGCTTTAGTGTCTTCTATCAAAAATTACAAAAAAAAATTATTTGCTTTTCTGTTAGTAGTCCTTTCTGTTTAGTTAAGCATGTTAGGATTTGGTGCTTTGAGGGAATCAGAAGTTCTAGATTTCCATCAAAGGGATGGAGAAAATATGAAGAAGGCATGGGACAGAATTTCTGATGCACATAGGAGAATTATGCCTTGGATACCTATAAAAATTGTGCTTAGAAATTTTTACCATGGTCTTTTTAAATGGTGTAAACACTCTCTTGATATTATAGCTGAAGGAGATTTCCTAGAGTGTGATGAAGCTAGAGCTCTTGAAATTATACATGGTCTATCTAGTTACTTTGTTTATGATCATAATTTTGATACTGTCATAGATAGACTTGCTACTATTGAGAAAAGAATGGATGCTCTAGACTTGATGAAGGTAGAGAAACCCAAACCCAATAAGAGAGATATTTTGGAAATAGACAATGATTGGGAGCCTTTTGTTAGGATTAGCATCTCTAATCAAGACTTCCTTGCTTATTGTGATATTGGATCTATGGTTTCTACTATGCCAAAAATTGTTCATGATTCTTTAAAATTTAACATGGATAGATTATCATCTTATCATGAACACACTAATGGAGATATTTCTGAGATCCAAGGAAGAATAAAAGACGTGCCAGTCACATTCCTTAAAGGGATTGCAATGGTTGATTTCTTCATCATGAAGCCAAACCAAGGAAATATAGTGCTTGGAAGGGACTTCCTCCGAGCAGTAAAAGGCTTCATCGATATAGGTAAGGGACAAATCCGCTTACGCAGGAAGGCAAAAGGTGTGTACCCCTTTCCTAGAAGGAACAAGAGTGAACTTGTTGAGGAACCATTTGAAGCAATTTATAACTCCGATTATTATGATGATTATTGATTCCTCTTTGCATTATGCCTACCTTAAAGGCATAAAAGAAAGCGCTTTTGGGAGGCAGCCCACAATGAATAAAATTTTAATTTTTCTTTTGTTGCGTCTTGATGTTGTTACTACAGTAGCATCATCATTGTATCTTTACTTTTCAGCTTTGTGCCAAGTGTAGCCTCTGATTGCAAGAAAGTTCAAAAGTTGTGACGTGCTGTCCAGGAAACAGATTCTGTCCTTGGACAGAAAAATCCGTATAAAATCACCAGATCATATTTTTGGTCTGAATTTTTTCGACAGCGTGATCTATACAATTTTCTTTCGGGCGTATGTTCTGAGTTTTTTGATTTGAGTTGCAGAAGTGCCCCGAAAAATTCATTTACTACCTGCTGGTCTGTTTTTCACAGATTCTGTCCTGTTTTGCCCTTCCTTCATTTTGCAAACCTTGAGCTTGCTTTTTCTTTGCAAAAACCTTTTGGCAATCTTGAGAAACAGTAGACCTTCAAGAATATCCTTATTTCCAGCAAGGAAAAATTATTTTATTAAGGGTAATAACCTCGCTAATCAGATTATGATGAGTTATGTATGAAGGGAGTTTTCAAGTGTGCGAGGGAAGATGATAAAAAGATTCAGGAGTGTCAAACTCTCAAGCTTGGGGATGCCCCCATGCACCCCCAAGAAATATTCAAGAAGACTCAAGCGTCTAAGCTTGGGGATGCCCCCGTGCATCCCCTTCTCCATCAACATTATCAGTTCGTCTTTCGTTCCACTATATTTTTATCACTTCATGTGTTATGTGCTATGCTTGGAGCGTCTTGCTTTTAGTTTCCTTTTTAGTTTTCTTTAGCTTTGCTTGCTGTTCATAGCGAGTTGGAACTCAGCTTTCTTTGTGTGGGAGAGAAACACGCTCCACTTCAACCTAGAACATAACATAGAATTTTCATGTCTATCTTTGCTGTGTATGTTCTTTGTCTTTCAATAGCTACTATCATGTTCAGCTCTTAGTTTTCATGCTTTACTTTTTGAAGAGCTTTTGTTTAGTTGGTCGCTGGAACTCTCTTTAGTTATCATGCTTATCTTGTTAAGAGAGTTGGCTTCTGTTGCACTGGTTGATATGTCTATGATAAAAATGCTATGTGCATAATGGTGCTTAGTAGTTCATGTTTTCTTATGGTTAGTCTCAAATAGCTGGGGGGGTTCTCAATGTGTTATTGGAGTACCAACATGATTTGTTTGCCTATGATGTGGTATGGTTTAGTGATATCTTCCCCCAAGAATTTATTTTGATTGACTTGGCGTATGCTCACGCATATTTAAGACTGTAAAGAAAGTCTATCAAGCCTTGATGATCTTTAATTTCTGAGTAGCGATATAACTTCCATGCCCGATTCAATGTTGCTTTGTCGCTTTGCATGATTATGACCGTCATTGCTCTCTTAGTTGGTCGCTCCCAGTCTTTTGCTAACCTTCGCCTGTACTAAGCGGACTGACTGCTTGTGCATCCAAATCCTTTAAACAAGTTATGCCATATGAGTCCACCATACCTTCCTATACATGGTATTTACCTGCCATTCCTAACGAAGACTTTCATGTACCATCTCGAAATTATTCAAAAAAAAGGCATTTCTCTTTTGTGCCTCTGTTTTAGTTCATGAGGAAGTAGTAGTTAATTCATGATCTTTTTAAGTTGGACAAGCTTCACCCCGGGATTGCATGTCTAATGTGCAAACCCATAATACGAGAAGGAACTGGCATAGAGTGCGCCCGGCTCATTAAAAAAATATACAACAAACAAACCCTCCTTCACGCTTTGTTCATGAGAAATCAGAAAACTTTGGCAGTGATAAACAAAGGAGATTAAGAGGATGTGATCGTCCTCATTCGGGAGCCGTTCCTCGAAACTTGTCCAGCTCAAGAAGTAATTGAGTCATCTGCTAGCATTCGTTGGCGAAACATGCATATCCAAAAAATAATTATTACCTCTGTTTTTAAAACCAAGAGCTCTGGTACATGTTTAGTTTTTGTTTCCGACCACGGGTTTTCAACCTTGCCAACAAAAGCCACGGTTCGAGAGTGTCCACCTTCTTTAAAGCACCAACTATTGAGAGCATGATTGTCATTCTGAGTGTAATGTGCATTGTCCCAAAGTACCATTGTCTTTTGCATGATTATGATATCGTTTATTCTGAAATCATTGTATCTAGTCGTCACTTGAACCTTGGAGGTGCCCCTGCATTTATGTTTTGCTTCACTAAAGGGGGCAAGCGAGGTACCACTTTGTCATATTTGCACACCATGCTCATTACAAATCTATTGAGTGTTTCAGTATCATATTGTAAAACTTTCAGTTCTTTGTGATTTTCTCATGAGGCAACTTAATTACTATAGATTCATTATCTCAGTAAGCACTTGTCATGTGACTGTGAAAAGTTCTTATATGGTTAATAGCATGTCACCACAGAAATTATGCTTGTTATCATTTACCTACTCGAGGACGAGCATGAATTAAGCTTGGGGATGTTGATACGTCCAAAACGTATCTATAATTTCTGCTTGCTCCATGCCTCTTTTGTGTGATATTGCTATGATATTTATGCACTTCCATACACTTTTGATCATATTTGGACTAACCTATTAACTCAGTGCACCCCAGTGCCAGTTTCTGTTTTCTGCTGTTTTTGTATTTCAGGTTTTCCGATTACGTAAACTGCCAGAACAATTCCGGGAAAAATATATAAAAAATCAGCGTTCCGGAAGCTTCCATGCGGCCAAAGTAGGGCCGGAGGGGGGCCACCAGGGCTCCAGGCGCCCTGGGGGCGCGGCCCCCCTCCTCCTTCCTGGCCGCGCCGGGGGGGGGGGGGCCTGGGCCCCCCAGGCCTCCGCTGATGCCCCCCTTTGGCATATGTTTACACCGCGTCCTGAAACCCTCGAGGACGGAACCCTTTTTCGCGATCTCATCTCTGTTCCGCCGCCACCGCGCTTCCAAGATCGGGAGCACCAGGAGAACTCTTCCCGGCACCCTGCCGGAGGGGAGGATCACCACCATGGACGCCTCCCGGATGAGTTGTGAGTAGTCTCCCTTGGACCATGGGTCCATGACCAGTAGCTATGTGATGTTCTCCTCCCCTCTTTGTTCTTCACCAATTAGACCTCGTGAGCTGCCCTACATGATCGAGGCACATATGTAATCCTTATGATGTTGCTATGATGAGTTTGCTGGGATCCGATGGATTATGAGATTATGTTCAGATTGTGTTTGAGTAATATATTTGATTTACCTCTTTTATATTTATGTTCTTGAGTAATTCTTGCATGTTCTCTGTTGCTGTTTATTGCTTTGGCCGAGTAGTAGGTAGTAACTCCAAGAGGGAACGTTATGCTTGATTGTGGGTTCATGCCCCTCGATGACTAGCTTGAGTGACAGAAACATGAGTCTAGGGGATGTGCTGTTGCCACAAGGAGGAAAACAATGGTGCTTGTACTCGCGGGTGCAAGGATTGTTTACTTTACGCAAAGTTCTTTTAATGCAGTTGTCTGTTGCTTTGAATTAAACTATGGGTGGGACTCGCAACTTAATACCAGCGAGATGTTCTGGATAGATATCTCAAGGTGGATGATTAGTAGTAGATGCAGATGGATTTCGGTCTACTTACCTTGGCGTACCGCCCATGCTTTTGAGCCTCTACCTTTCTTGCAGCATAGTTAGCATTGGTTTGCGCACATAATCCTGTCAATTGCCCAGCTGTAATTTGTTTACCTCGCTTAGCTGTTTTATCGTCTTTTGGGAGAGAGACATCACTAGTGAACATCATGGGACCCAGGTCCATATTACCATCACTGATCACATCCACTATTTACTTTCAGTTTTTACTTACTAGTTGCAGTAATACCTATCACTATTATCTCTTGCGTTTGATCCTTTGTAAATGACAAGGCCGGAGGGATTGACAACCTCTCTGTACTCGTTGGGAGCAAAGTTATTTGTATCTGTGTGCAAGTCCGGTCGATCGCTAGTTGCGCCGCTAGCAGTTGACACCTTCTTGTTGAACCTTGGAGTCTCAGGGGAATTCGATCCTTGGTATCTTTGCCAAGGGAAAACTACCGCTACACTGCATCTCAAACCTTCCACTTGGGGTAACCAACGAGGGGCGAGAAGCCATCAATGTGATGTATGAGATTGATCATGTTCTTGTAATAGGGAATCACGACTTGCATGTCGATGATAATGACAACCGGCAGGAGCCATAGGAGTTGTCTTAATTATTGTATGACCTGCGTGTCATTAAATAACGCCATGTAATTACTTTACTTTATTGCTAAACGTTTGCCATAGTAGTAGAAGTAATAGTTGGCGTGATGACTTCATGAAGACACGATGATGGAGATCATGATGATGGAGATCATGGTGTCGAGCCGGTGACAAAGATGATCATGGTGCCCCGAAGATGGAGATCCAAGGAGCAAGATGATATTGGCCATATCATGTCACTTTATTTGATTGCATGTGATGTTTATCATGTTTATGCATCTTGTTTACTTAGAACGACGGTAGTAAATAAGATGATCTCTCACTAAAATTTCAAGAATTGTGTTCCCCCTAACTATGCACCGTTGCTAAGGATCGTTGTTCCGAAGCACCACGTGATGATTGAGTGTGATAGGCTCTAACGTTCGCATACAACGGGTGTAAGCCAGATTTACACATGCAATACACTTAGGGTTCACTTGACGAGCCTAGCATGTACAGACATGGCCTCAGAACACGGAAGACCGAAAGGTCGAACATGAGTCGTATAGAAGATACGATCAACATGAAGATGTTCACCGTTGATGACTAGTCCGTCTCACGTGATGATCGGACACGGGCTAGTCGATTCGGATCATGTATCACGTAGATGACTAGAGAGATGTCAATCTGAGTGGGAGTTCATTAAAATTTGAGTAAGATGAACTTAATTATCATGAACTTAGTCTAAATTCTTTACAATATGTCTTGTAGATCAAATGGCCCACGCTCATGTCACCCTCAACTTCAACGCGTTCCTAGAGAAATCCAAGCTGAAAGACGATGGTAGCAACTATACGGACTGGGTCCGTAACCTGAGGATCATCCTCATAGCTGCCAAGAAAACTTATGTCCTAGAAGCACCGCTAGGTGACGCTCCCGCCCCGACAAACCAAGATGTTATGAACGCTTGGCAGTCGCGTTGTGATGATTACTCCCTGGTTCAGTGCGGCATGCTCTACAACTTAGAATCAGGGCTCCAAAAGCGTTTTGAGCACCACGGGGCATATGAGATGTTCCAAGAGCTGAAAATGGTTTTCCAGGCTCATGCCCGAGTTGAGAGATATGATGTCTCCAACGCATTCTACAGCTGTAAGATGGAGGAAAACAGTTCTGTCAGTGAGCACATCCCCAACATAATAGTCCACGAAACGGGTCAGAATTGGCCAAAACTGTGAGTGTTGACGACGGACACGTAAATGCACCCCGGGGATCGTCAATCGTGGAAATCACTCTGGGACCCAAGAACGGTAAGTAATAGTGCACGAAACGGACCAGAATCGACAAAAACCACGAGTGTTGATGACCAACACATAAACGCACCTCAGGGTTCGTTAATCGTGGAAATCACTTCGGACCCCAAAATAATAAGTAATAGTCCACGAAACGGGCCAGAATCGGTCAAAACTGCGAGTGTTGATGACCGACACATAACCGCACATTGGGGTTCAACAACTATGGAAATCGCTTCGGTCCCGCAAAATGGTGAGTAATAGTCCACGAAACGGGTCAGAATTAGCCAAAACAATGAGTGTTGACGACGCACACGTAAACGCACCCCGGAGATCGTCAATCATGGAAATAGCTCGGGGAACCCAAAATATTGAGTAATAGTGCACGAAACGGACCAGAATCGGCCAAAATTGTGAGTGTTGAGGACCGACACGTAAACGCACCCCGGTGTTCGCCAATCGTGGAAATCACTCCGGGACACCAAAACCGAGTAACAGTCCAAGAAACGGGCCAAAATCTGCCCAAACAGTGATTGTTGATGACCGACGCGTAAGCACACCTTGGGGTTCATCAACCATGGAAATCGGTTCGGGACCCCAAAACGGTGAGTAATAGTCCACGAAACGGGTCAAAATCTGCCAAAATTGCGAGTGTTGATGACGGACACGTAAACGCACCCCGGGAATCGTCAATCATGGAAATAGCTCTAGGACCCCAAAACGGTGAGTAATAGTCCACGAAACGGACCAGAATCGGCCAAAACTGCGAGTGTTGATGACCGACACGTAAGCGCACCTTGGGCTTCAACAACAATGGAAATTACTTCGCGCCCGCAAAAGGGTGAGTAATAGTCCACGGAACGGGTCAGAATTGGCCAAAACTATGAGTGTTGACGACGGACACGTAAACGCATCCCGGGGATCGTCAATCGTGGAAATCATTCTGGGACCCAAGAACGGTAAGTAATAGTGCACGAAACGGACAAGAATCGACAAAAATCACGAGTGTTGATGACCAACACATAAACGCACCCCAGGGTTCGTTAATCGTGGAAATCACTTCGGACTTCAAAATAGCGAGTAATAGTCCACGAAACGGGCCAGAATCGATCAAAACTGCGAGTGTTGATGACCGACACATAACCGCACCTTGGGGTTCAACAACTATGGAAATCGCTTTGGGCCCGCAAAACGGTGAGTAATAGTCCACGAAACGGGTCAGAATTAGCCAAAACTATGAGTGTTGACGACGCACACGTAAACGCACCCCGGAGATCGTCAATCACGAAAAGAGCTCCGGGAACCCCAAATATTGAGTAACAGTGCACGAAACGGACCAGAATCGGCCAAAATTGTGAGTGTTGATGACCGATACGTAAACGCACGCCGGTGTTCGCCAATCATGGAAATCACTCCGGGACCCCAAAACTGAGTAATAGTCCAAGAAACGGCCAAAATCTGCCCAAACTGTGATTGTTAATAACCGACGCGTAAACGCACCTTGAGGTTCATCAACCATGGAAATCGGTTCGGGACCCAAAAACGGTGAGTAATAGTCCACCAAACGGGCCAAAATCTGCCAAAATTGCGAGTGTTGACGACGGACACGTAAACGCACCTCGGGAATCGTCAATCGTGGAAATAGCTCTGGGGTGAGTAATAGTCCACGAAACGGGCCAGAATCGGCCAAAACTGCGAGTGTTGATGACCGACACGTAAGCGCACCTTGGGCTTCAACAACTATGGAAATTGCTTCGGGCCCGCAAAACGGTGAGTAATAGTCCACGAAACGGGTCAGAATTGGCCAAAACTGTGAGTGTTGACGACGGACACGTAAACGCACCCCGGGGATCGTCAATCGTGGAAATCACTATGGGACCCAAGAACGCTAAGTAATAGTGCACGAAACGGACCAAAATCGACAAAAACCACGAGTGTTGATGACCAACACAAAAACGCACCCCAGGGTTCGTTAATCGTGGAAATCACTTCGGACCCCATAATAGTGAGTAATAGTCCACGAAACGGGCCAGAATCGGTCAAAACTGCGAGTGTTGATGACCGACACATAACCGCACCTTGAGGTTCAACAACTATGGAAATCGCTTCGGTTCCGCAAAACGGTGAGTACTAGTCCACGAAACGGGTCAGAATTAGCCAAAACTATGAGTGTTGATGACGCACACGTAAACGCACCCCGGAGATCGTCAATCATGGAAATAGCTCTGGGAACCCAAAATATTGAGTAATAGTGCACGAAACGGACCAGAATCGGCCAAAATTGTGAGTGTTGATGACAGACACGTAAATGCACCCCGGTGTTCGCCAATCGTGGAAATCACTCCGGGACCCCAAAACTGAGTAATAGTCCAAGAAAAGGGCCAAAATCTGCCCAAACTGTGATTGTTGATGACCGACGCGTAAGAGCACCTTGGGGTTCATCAACCATGGAAATCGGTTCGGGACCCCAAAACGGTGAGTAATAGTCCACGAAACGGGCCAAAATCTGCCAAAATTGCGAGTGTTGACGACGGACACGTAAACGCACCTCGGGAATCGTCAATCGTGGAAATAGCTCTGGGACCCAAAAACGGTGAGTAATAGTCCACGAAATGGGCCAGAATCGGCAAAAACTGCGAGTGTTGATG
>LR738711.1:964368371-964429033 GCA_902687465.1 Secale cereale
ATGGAAATAGCTCTGGAAACCTAAAATATTGAGTAATAGTGCACGAAACGGACCAGAATCGGCCAAAATTGTGAGTGTTAATGACCGACACGTATACGCACCTCGGTGTTCGCCAATCGTGGAAATCACTCCGGGACCCCAAAACTGAGTAATAGTCCAAGAAACGGGCCAAAATCTGCCCAAACTGCGAGTGTTGATGACATAACCGCACCTTGGGGTTCAACAACTATGGAAATCGCTTTGGGCCTTCAAAACGGTGAGTAGTAGTCTACGAAACGGGTCAGAATTGGCCAAAACTGTGAGTGTTGACGACGGACACGTAAACGCACCCCGGGGATCGTCAATCGTGGAAATCACTGTGGGACCCAAGAATGGTAACTAATAGTGCACGAAACGGACCAGAATTGACAAAAACCACGAGTGTTGATGACCAACACATAAACGCACCCCAGGGTTCGTTAATCGTGTGTCGGGGGAAACTGATCCACGAACACCTATGGGACCGTCGGGCCGAGTCCCTTTTGGTTTGGCTGGGGCGGAGATCGCACGAAGAGCAGATCGAAGCGAAGCACACGAACAGTTTACCCAGGTTCGGGCCGCACGGATGCGTAAAACCCTACTCCTGCTTTGTGGTTTGTATTGAGTTCTTGCTCGGGAGCGCTGAGTGCTACAGTACACTCCAGCAGCTAACGAGACCGAGCGTGAGAGTTCTTCTGCTTCGAACCCCCTTCTACGTTGCACATGGGCCTCCTTTTATATGCTCAAGGGGTCACCGACAGGTGGCAACGCAGATAAGGGTAAAAATGGAAAAGTGTTGCGGTTGGTACAGCTACCTGTATAGTGTATCATACCTAACCCCGACGGCAGGGGACAAGGGCATTAAATGCCCGTCTGTGTCGCCCAAACAGTGCAAAAAGGGGCCGTCAGGGACGCCACCGTTCGCCACGGCTGCGAACTTGTCAGCGCCGCTTGCCACCGCTCACCGCTGGCTACACAGCCTCCCGCCACGTACGCCTGGAAGGGTCCCAGAGGGACACGTTGGTGGATGCGCTGGAGCGCTGGTATAGGGTGGTAGCTTGTCGCGGCAAGCGCCTTGCCGCGGTCGTTGTCTTGTCGCGTCCGGGAGCTTGACGCTCACCGGGCCTTGCCGGGACGCGTGGCGCGTCGCGACAAGTTCCTTGAGATGCCTTGGTTGGCCTTCCCGGCAAGCTCCTCTCGCCGGGGTCTTGTGCCTTGAGTGGCCTTCTCGGCAAGCTCCTCTTGCTCGGGCCTTATCTCCTTGGCTTGAATACTTTGTTCTTGAATGGCTCCAAAGGAACCACGGAGGACCTTGGCGGTCACCCGGCAAGCCTTGCCGCGGGGTGCTGCGACGGCCCGTGCACAAGTTCGGGATACTAGGGTACCCCTACTCTAGTACTCCCTCCGTCCGGGTTTATTAGGCCTAAAGACAACTTCTCTTAGACCAAGACACACAGTAATTTGCTCACATTAATTCTCCAATTGCACGCCCAATGCACTCTCTCACATGCATGCAGCCAATGAAAAAACATGCATGAAGTGTATTAATTTACTAGCCACAACACCAACAACAATGACTTTCAATGCAACCAATGAAATGGTTGCATGCATGCACCTTTCCAAAGCGAGGCCTTATAAAAAGGGACATGCTTGTGATGCTAAGAGGCCTAATAAACCCGGACAGAGGGAGTACACCGACAGGAGCCCCCGGGCCTGGGCCATACATGGTGCCGAGCGCTGTTGGGCCAGGCCCAAAACAAGGCACGGGCACGCGCGGCCTGGGTTACGCCGTATCTTGCTCCGTATCCACCGCGCCCTCCCTTAACGACACGCGTTAACTGCGACGTCGTGGGAGAGATCGTGGGCGGTTACTTTATTCAGAAAGGCGGAACGTCCGCCCCCTCCCTCCTTATAAGCAGGGGAAACAGGGGCAGTTCGCTCATCCACCCGTTGCTACTCCAACCTCGAAAACCTCCGCCGCTCCCCTTCTTCCCAGAGCTGAAAGAGAGCAGTGCTCCGCCCACTCACATCGCCACCAGCACCACCAACGCCTCTGACCTCCTTCACCACTTCCGCCATGGCTCCGAAAACCGAAAAGGGGAAGGGTGCGAAGTCGGCCGAGGCGCAGCGGCTCGCGGCGCTGCGAAAGGAGCGGGCTGTCTTCCCCCCAAGCTTGCCGCGAGGGAGCTGAGGGAGAACTACTACCTCTTCTGGTCGGGGGAGACGCGGGCGCACCCGCGCACAAAGGTACTTCCAGCCGTCGCCTGGAAAATGGCTCCAACTGGATACCCTTTCTTCGCCTTGTTCTTCTACTGCGGGCTCTGCCCGCCCTTTTCTGAATTTTTCTGCGACATTATGAACACCTACGGGCTCCGCCTCCTTGACTTCACCCCCAACGCCGTTCTGACCATGGCAGTTTTCGCACATCTCTGTGAAAACTTTGTCGGAGTCTTCCCAAATGAGAGAGGAGAGCCTTTATCCGGCGGAGTCTCCTGGATCTCGAGGGCCCAAAAGAAGGAAGCTTATCTGGAGGGAGAGCTCTGCGGCAAGTGGGAGGAGTGGAGAGCAAACTGGTGCTGGATCGTCGAGGAGAACCCGCAGCCATTTACTGCCTGGCGCCAAACCCCAGTTGTGCGCGGCAGTGACTGGAGCAACGTGGCCCCGGAAGACGATAGGCTGAAGATTGCCGTCGCCCGGATCCAACGCCTCAGGCTTGCCGGGCTCACTGTAGGCGCAGTTGGCGCAGATTTCCTTCGCCGCCGCATCGCCCCCCTGCAGGAGAGGAAGAGACCCGCCTGGGAGTTCGAGAATGCGGCGGACATCATGAGGCTGCATCCGGGCCTCAACTTCAACTTCACTATCCTGGAGCTCAACGCGATGCTCCAGGAGCTATTCAAGTATGACCCTCAGCATCCCGAAGTGTTCAGGTTGCCGAGGGGTGTTGTTCTGCTATGCAACAACTCCGCGCTCAGCCGCATTCGCGCGATGATGCCGCTGTGCGACTCGCATGGGATCGACCCAACTTGCCAAGAGCCTGCAGATGACGCCGTGCAGGAGTTCTTCGACAGCTTGGAAGAAGTGCCGATTCGCTCCGACGATAAGAAGGGTCTCACCCGCGACACCACCGATACGGAGCTGGCGCGCATCGCCACTAGGCTGGAAGAGGCGGCGGCAGCCGCAACCGCGGGCGAGTTCGGATTCACCGTGGAGGAGGCTGAGGCAGCAAAGGCGGCAAGCCTTGCCGAGCGAGGGGAGCTAGCCGGCGAGGAGGAGCTTGCCGGGCAAGACGCCGAGTCGAGCGAGCCCGCCGAGCAGGGCGTCGAGTCGAGCGAGCCCGCCGAGGATACGAGCGGCTCGTTGGAGATCGATTCCTCTTCCTCCTCATCTTCGGATAGCTCGCCGCAAGCAGAGCCCCCAGCTCCACCAAGAAGGGGTCTCCACAAGGCCGGGGACGTAGCGGAGCGGCAGACAAGTCAACAGGCGCCGCGCCGCGCGACACGCTCCACCGAGGCAAGCACGGTTGCCGCGGGAGCACCTCGTGCTTCTGCAGCAACTGGAGCGGGGTCTTCCCGGACCACCGCTTCTGCTCCTGTCGCCCCTCACGCCACGGCGACAGCCGGAGCGGGGTCGTCTCAGACCACCGCCACTGCTCCCGCCAAGCGGCCAAGGGAGCGTACTCCTCCGCCTCCTCGCGCCGGGCGTGAGCTGGATTTCGACTTCTCCGCGCTCAACTCTGACGAGGAAGAAGAAGAGTAAGATTCTTGTTGTACTTGTATTGCTTCAATTCTTGTTGTTCTGTCTTGTATCTCATTTGCCTTACTCTGAACTTATCCCTTTTCAGGACTTTGGCCCAGAGAGCGGCAAAGAGAGCCAAGGTCCCGGCGAGGAGAGAGGAGGTGATCATCGTCGAGGACGAACCTACCGAGACCACCTTTCCGGACCCGGCAACTAATCTTCAAAGCAGCCCCCAGCGCAGCCCCCAGCGTAAGTGTATGGTTCACTTTCCGCTGTTAGGCGCGCGTGGGTGCTCTTTCTTTGCTGACATTTGTTTGTTGATTTGTGTAGGAGCAGAGCAGCCCCACCAGGAGCGCCCGGAGACCACCCCTGACGTGCCATCTGCTTCAACTACGCCGCCAAGGGGGAGTTCTCCTGCAAGGGAGAGTCCTCCGGCGAGGGGGGGCTCTGTGGCAAGGGGGAGTTCTCCGGCAAGGGAGAGTCCTCCGGCAAGGGGGAGCTCTCCGGCGAGGGACAGCACCAGCGGCCCTCCGTCGGCGGGGACCACAAGTACGCCGCCAAGGGAGAGTTCCCCGGCAAGGAACCCTACCGAGGAGCCGGCTCGCACAGGTAATCCCCTTCCTTCAAAACTTCCCTTGGGTTTTTCTTCCTTTGATCTTCTTTTTGGATATTTGCTTGATTTTTCTTCCCTTTCCGGCCGTCAGATCCATCTGCTGCGGAGCCGATGCAGACGGAGGTTGCTGGCGAAGAGAACACGCACGGCAACACCGGCGACCCCGCTGCCACCGAAGAAGTGGCCGGCGCTAACGATCCCGCCGGCGATGAGGCCGCCAAGGCTGCCGCCGCAGCAGCTGGCGAGGGGTCCGGCGATCGCACTGACGGCCCTGAGGCCGCAGGAGCGTCAGGCGCTACGCCGACCGCCGATCCCTCCGCCGCTGCCGCAGCGCCAGGCCCCGAAGAGCCCCATCCAGGCGTCTACCTGAAGGTCGGCGACGGCATCTTCATCAACCTCCCCTGGGCGTCGAGCTCCAGGGTACCGGTCGAGGGAGAAATGTTCGATGGAGAAGTACTTGCCTCCACTGGGCTGACGTTAGTCGACGCGCCGAGCAGCAGCAGTGGCGAGCCCGAGGAGGAGCGGCTGCTGCGGAAGCTGTTGTCGCTCTACCGCGCTCGGCAAGCCAAGCTGGAGTCCCGCGAGGCGCTTGCCGCGAAGGTGGGAGCCGATATCGAGAAGCGCGCGGAGGAGCTCCGGGCCGTCAACCAGGCAGCTCTCCGGTCCCTGGCAGAGGAGCGGGAGCAACTTGCCGAGGAGCAGCAGGCCTTCTTCCTCGAGAAGGCTGAAGTCGAAGAACAGCAGCGGCTTGCCGCTGAGAAGCTGTCCGTGCGGGAGGGCGAGCTGGCGCAGCGGAAGGTCAATCTTGACAGCCACGAGGAGGAGCTTGCCGCGCGCGAGCGATCACTTGGCGGAGCCCTCAAGCAAGCAGAGGACGCTGCCGCAGTTGCCGAGGCCACCAAGAAGGAGTTGGAGACGAAGGTGGCGCAGCTCGAGGCCGATCTCAAGGCGAGAGGTGAGGATATCGCCGCGCTCAAGCATGAGCGGGAGAAGGACGCCCACAGCAACTCGGAGCTGCATGTTCGCCTCGCCGAGAAGGGCACGGAGCTTGCCGCCGCCAAGGACTCCAATGCAGATCTTGAGTTGAAGCTGACCACTTTGACCAAGACGCTGGACGGCGCCAGGGAGCGGGAGGCGGCCTTGAAGGAGGAGATCAAGGCCGAGAAGGCGCTTCTGGCGAGCGCTGCTGCCGTCCAGAACACTTTCAGGGAGACCGTTGAGCACTGGACGGAGGGTCTCGTGAACGCTGCCGCGGATATTGACAGGGAGCTGGCGCAGCTGGGGATGGAGGATCTCGGGTATCCCTCCGATGAGAGCCTCCAGCCCAGCGCCAAGCTCACCTTGTTCTTCAAAGGCGTGGCGACGGCCCTCCAGCGACTCCGGGAGAGGATCCCAAAGCAGCTGGCGGACGAGTCGCGCAAGCTCTACGCGGGAGCTCTTCAAAAGGTGTTGGTGAAGGTGGCCTTCCGCAACCCGGGCCTCAACCTCACCAACGTCCACAAGTCCCTGCCGCCGGATGCTGATCTGGAGGCGCTCAAGGCCCTTGTCGCACCCATTGTGGACAAGGTGAGCGGGATCAAGAGGGTTGAGGGCGATCACGTAGACTAGGCTCGCCCATTTTCTTCTTTTCTTGTCGCTGCTGGTCATGTTATGAGAACAATCTGTTAGAGCTGCGACAAACTATCATGTAATATAACTCTATTTTGGGTAGTGATTGCAACGTTATTTCCTTTACTTGATCCCTTACTTTGTATATTTTTGCCCTACGCTTTTTAGGGAACTTGCCGGCGCAGGCACCATAGCCGCGAGTGCTGAGTGCGGAATGTTAGCAGCCTGCTGGCGGTGCCGCTACCGACAAGAAACCTTGTCGCAACTAGCTGCAGCTCACTTAAGTTGTTGAGCGGACTCGAAACAAAGTAAGGGCACGACTCTAGTCGCAACACACTTAAGTTGTTGAGTGGACTCGAAACAAAGTAAGGGCGCGACTAGCTACGAGTTGGTTCCTCCGCGCACAGGTTTTTCATACAAAGCACGGTCGTTCAAGGAAGATAACTTAAAAATTTAAAAATCTGATTGCTCAAGCTTTGGCAACTTAGCTTTTCTGTTGTTTGCTTCCTGGCAAGGCGAAACTTTCTTGAACGATGCCTGGTCCATACCACTATCTTCTCCTTCCCCCCTGGCAAACTTGTGCGCGAGGGAATCTTATTTTCCTTGAGAAAAAGAAAGAAGAGAAAATACAGATATGGAGCCTTACGGCTCGTTATTGCTTACCGGGGGTAGGTGCTGCACAAAGCGTCAGATAGGTCATGCAAAAAATAGAAAGCATGAAATTGAAAAGATGTGCAGAGCACATTAGCTTTACTTATGCACGGGGTCTGCGCCCGGCTTTGTACAAAGGATTACATGAAACAGCGGCAAGACTTGTACAAAAGGTGGTTGCCAGAACGGGTTCCGGCAACCGCGCCTTATGGGTAAAACTTACGAAGATGCTCGATGTTCCAGGAGTTGCTCACCGGAATGCCATCTTCGGTCTCAAGGCGGACAGCGCCAGGCCTAGTGACTCGTTTCACCCGGTAAGGGCCTTCCCACTTCGGCGTCAACTTGTTGGAATTCTTGGCGGACTGAATGCGCCGATGAACAAGGTCGCCTTCCTCGAAACTTCTGGCGTTAACTTTGCGGCTATGGTAGCGGCCCAAAGCTTGCTGGTAGCGAGCAGCTCGTACAGCAGCCTGAAGACGGTCCTCCTCAAGGAGCAGCGTGTCATCTTGTCGCAGCTGCTCTTGCTCGAGCTCATCATAAGCGAGCACTCGAGGTAACCTGTATACGAGTTCCGTGGGGAGAACTGCCTCTGCTCCATAGAGTAGAGCGAAAGGTGTCTGTCCAGTGGCTCGATTTGGCGTCGTCCTGATCGACCAAAGAACCACCGGCAGCTCCTCGATCCAGTTCCTTCCTCACTTGTGCAGCCTGTCGAAAGTTCTGGTCTTGAGGCCACGCAACACTTCAGCATTCGCCCTCTCCGCTTGACCGTTGCTTCTCGGGTGAGCAACAGAAGCAAAGCAGACCTTGGCGCCAAGATCTTGGACGTACTGCATGAAGGTGCGACTCGTGAATTGCGTACCGTTGTCGGTGATGATCCTGTTAGGGATCCCGAAGCGGCAAACAATCGACCTGAAGAACTTGACTGCTGACTGTGCGGTCACCTTCCTCACTGCTTCCACTTCCGGCCACTTTGTGAACTTGTCGATTGCAACTGTAATGCCCAGGATGGGACAATATCTCCTACGTGTCGAGGCATGACTTAGAGACATAACCCCATGCGGGAATGATCGCAAGTCTGGTATCTTTGCACAACTCATGTAAAAGATGGGGATGGAAAACATAAAATAGTTGGCTTACAATCGCCACGTCACACAAATACAATACATGTCTCAATCATCATTCAATAAAACATCACAGCCCTCTAAGGGTAAAATCCAAATGACAAGATACCAAACATAATTTAAATCCACAGGTCGGATCGAATCCTAGTAGAAGTCTCCACTACTGATCATAAGGATAACGAACATAGTAACGACTACGCTCCTCGTCGTACTCCCAGTCTAGCTCGGTTCCATCACCTGGATAGCTCACCACTGGACCTGCATCTGGTGTGGTGAAGTAACTGTGAGCCATAGAGGACGCAGCAATCCCGTTCCCGGGTAACAAGACTATTTAAGCCTTGGGAGAGGATAAGGCTGAAGAAAAGAGTAAGAGTCTGCAGCAGCAACTAGCACTAGCTTACGTGAAAGAGTGCGAGAAGAGAAGTGCCTCGGTCGAGAGATGATCACGAAGTGATCCTAGCTAAAGCTCAACAAACATAACCCCACCGTGTTCAACTCCCGAATCCCTATTCGGAAATTGACAGTCACGGTACACATGCTGGTAGTGTATTAGTAACATGGTGTCAAGTTATCTACAATCGGATATTAACAAGCTCCCATCTGCCACATAACCGCGGGCACGGCTTTCGAAAGTTCATAACCCTGCAGGGGTGTTCCAACTTGGCCCATGACAAGCCCACGATCCGCGGAGTCGCAACTCCAAGGTGGGAAGACCCGAGTATTCTCGGAATCCCGTGCTCAAGATACTCCGAACTAAGGTAAGGCTAATCCAGCAAATCCTCCCGGCGTGTCGACACCCTGATGGTAGCCGCGCGTATCTAGTCTCAGGACACGACCGGATGGGCGAAGCTACGGGTTTATATCAATCCTCGAGTTCCCTCGTGGTGACCCCGCAGGCTCCCCGTTTCGGACCAACACTCATGTGGAGCACTGGCCCGGGGTTGTTGATTAAGAACTCGGGTTTGCAAGACCCTATGCAAGTTCTTATTAGTTATTAGGCGAATAGTACCAAAGTTGGGACTTGCTGGAAAAGACTTAGCACTTAGCGGTTTATCGAGGGGGCCCCATAAACCCCAACCGTGTGAGGAACGCATAATCAAGGAACATAACACCGGTTTAAACGGTTCCTAGTGGCACAACTGGAACAAATCACCAAGCAAAAGGCTTAGCCTTCCACCCATTGCCAATATATAGATGATTTCATTTTAAGCATTTATATAGTGTCATATAACCCAACAAACTTCAACATGAGGCAAGCATCTTCAATCTTCACCTGCAACTAGCAATGCTATAAGAGGGGCTGAGCGAAGCCTACGTATAGCCAATCAATGGTTTGCATAGGTAGGGTGGTTAGACATGATCATGGTTACAAGTAGGAGGCTGACATGAAAGACATGGGCATCGAGGCAAAACTATAGATCGAGACTTCTAGCAGTAGGCAAAAATAGTAATGGTATCCGGGTTCGGTCATCTTGCCTGAAAATTTGTCGTTCGGATCGTAAGAAGGGTCCTCGTGCTCAACCTCGTTGGTAACCTCGTGCTCGTACTCGTACTCGGTCTCAGCTTCCGGCTCTAAACAATACAATCACACAAGGCACGAATCAACAAGATACAATGCGCACACAAAATGATGGATGCATGATTGATGCACTAAGGGAGCATACGGAGCACGGAAAATAGCACTCAAGCAACATACTTCAAAACATGATAACAATAGGATATTATGAATCTACACGGAAAATCAATCAAGTTTCATATAAGACTCGCTCCAAATGGAGCTACGGGCTAAAAGTTATGCCCGAAACAAGAAATAGGCGAAAGCTGAAAATTACAGCAACATAGCAACTTCGAAGCACTAGATAAATAAGCTACAGCACTCAAACATCATGGCAAATAGCATGAACATAAACTAGACCTATCCTACAGCAAATAAGTCCGAAGGTGCACCCCCAAAGGAGCCACAGATCAATAGCAACAAGCTTGTACATATTGAACTTGACAACAAAATCCTGACAGCAGAATTTTATTGAAACTTTGGAGCAAAAGTTAAATATGCTACAGACACTCACATAAGCATGTGAGAGCATGAATGGAAAACCAACAATATATACTACAAGGAATCATCAAGATCCACCCCAAAACTATCATGTATTGCCCTAGAACAGCAAGCAAACATGGCATCTGAGAATTACAGATTTCAGACTTAGTGAAATTCCACCAAGTGTTAAAACAGAAGTTTCATCATGGCATCTAAGAGAGCAAGTTTAAGTCACCTCGAAACTAAACATGGCAAGTGGTAAGCACCACATAAAAGTACACATGATGGTGATTCCGAAACATACAAGCATGCATCATGGAGATAAACACAACGATAGCAATGAGCTCAACAAGATGTCATCTCATAACAAGTTAAATAACTAAACAGCCACATAGCACTTTGCAACGAAGATAAAAATGGCAAGAATAAATCTATCATGCAACCTAACACAAACAACATGTAGAGCATGGCAAGACGAACACGTGGACATGTCATTTGCATCATTCGGATAAACGAGCTAAATGATATCACTATGCAAAGATGGCATAAAAACCACACTAACAGCAGTTTATATCGGGATGCACTCTTGCAACAGAAAAATAAGCATCTAGATGATCTCAAAAATGCATGGCACAAAGGAATGAAACGTAGTGCTAGTCACCACGAACGTCTGGACATGTCATTTGCGCAAAACGGACCAACACACACAAAGTTATCACAGTTTGAATATTGCATCAGACAAATAAAACAAACAGGGACTTAGAAGGATTTGGAGCAACCTTCTCAGATCTGAAGGAAAATGGGCCCGATCTGGCGGATCTGAAGACGGCCCGGTGCGGTGGCTGGAGGCAGGGCGAGGCCGGCCCGGCGGACTGGCGGGGCGGACGGGCCGCGGGGCTCGGTCAACAGCCTCTAGCTGCGGGCGAATCTGGCCCAAGGCGGGGCCTGGGCCTCGGGCGGCGGCGGCCCCCGGAAGGAGAGGCGAGGCGCCTGGCGACGGAGGAGGCGGCTGGCCCGCGGGGACGTCAGCCCAGCGGCCTGGCGAGCGGGAACCTGGCGGCTGGCGCGTCGGGAGAGGGATGCGGGCCTCGGGCCCTGGCGCGATCGGTGGAGGCGCCTGTCGTGGCCTCGGTGCGGCGAGATCGGGGCCCAGCGAGAGGCGGCTTGGGCCTTGGCTCGATCGGCCGGGCTGGCGGGAGATCGGCGGACGAGCGGCGCTTGGCCTGCCGAGCGATGCGGCTCGGCGAAGGAGGACCGAGGGATCGGGGAAAGGCCCAGCTGGCTCGGGTCAACGCCCAGCGACAGATCGAATCGATCGATCAGGTCGCCCTGCCCCGATCCGATCTGGCGGAGTCGCTTCGAGGGAAAACAGCGGGGTGGCGATCGGTGAGACCTGCGAGCGAGGAGGGGATTCCAAGTGCGGCGGTGGAACTGGCCAGGCACGGGATTTGAGGGGAAGGTAGGCTAGAGGTAGGTGGAGGGGGTTAGGCTGCCAAAATTGGCATGGGGGGATGTTTATATAGGGTAGGTGCTAGGGTTTGAGGGTTTTGGGGGGTTTTAGAGCCCTCCGATCATGATCCGACGGTGGGGGGTTTTAGAGCCCTCCGATCGTGATCCGACGGATCCGATCGCGAGGGGAGTTAGGATGGGCCAAGAGGAGGGAAGTGGGCTGTTGGAGGGGTGTCTTGGGCCACAAAGTGGAGGCACTTTGAGCCCACACGAATAACTGTTGGGGTAGAAAACGAACTCGAAACGCAACGAGATTTGACAGGCGGGTTACACACACCAAAACAACAACACACGACAAGCCTCGCGCCAAACCGGTGACGTTACACGGCCAAACACCAAAGTAGGCCTACGGGACGCCACGGACACGTGAGGGAGCTCCGGAACGCGAAACGGACAACGGGAAGGAACGCGTGGAACCAGATGCAAACGACAACACAAATGCAATGCGATGCACATGACTACATGATATGAATGAATGCCACACACGCACACAACAAAACGACGAAAACCCGAAGACAAAGAACCCGAAATGGAATAGATGAACCGGAGATATATTATATGCCCAAAAGGGAAAGTATTACATCCGGGGCATTACAACTCTCCTCTACTACAAAAGATCTCGTCCCGAGATCTAGGACTGGAAAAAGGAAGGGTACTCGGAACGAAGATGATCTTCTCGTTCCCACGTAGCTTCTCGGTCGGTGTGATGTGACCACTTGACTTTCAAGAATTTGATGGATTTGTTGCGGGTCTTGCGTTCGGTCTCTTCGAGAATAGCAACGGGATGCTCTCGGTAGGACAAATCTTGTTGAAGATCAATCTCTTTCAAACGGAATCATGCGTTCAGGTGCCTTGAAGCATTTGCGGAGTTGAGACACATGGAACACATCATGAACATTGGCGAAGTTGGAAGGGAGCTCAAGTTGATAGGCTAGGTCGCCTCTTTTGCCAAGAATCTTGAAAGGCCCGACGTATCTAGGAGCAAGCTTTCCTTTGATACCGAATCTTTGGGTGCCTTTTGTCGAAGACACACAGAGATAAACGTGATCATCAATGTTGAAGGCCAAATAACGATGCTTGCCGTCATAGTTGCTCTTCTGACGCGACTGAGCGGCCTTGAGATTCTCACGTATGACTTTGCACATTTCTTCGGCTTCTGAGATCAAGTCATTGCCAAGAAGTTGACGTTCTCCTGTTTCAGACCAGTTGAGAGGTGTACGACACTTTCTGCCATAGAGGATTTCAAACGGAACTTTGCCGGCACTTGCTTGATAGCTGTTGTTGTAAGAGAACTCGGCAAATGGAAGGCAATCTTCCCATTTCATGCCAAAAGATATGACACAGGCTCTGAGCATGTCTTCTAGAATCTGATTCACTCGCTCGACTTGACCACTAGTCTGAGGGTGAAAAGCAGTGCTGAACCTGATCTTAGTGCCCATGGCGGACTGAAAGGAGTCCCAGAACTTGGATGTGAACAAACTTCCACGGTCTGAGGAGATAACTTGAGGAATGCCATGTAGGGACACAATTCTGGAAGTGTACAACTCTGCCAATTGAGCTGCATTGATTGATTCTTTAACTGGAAGGAAGTGAGCGACTTTGGTAAGCTTGTTAATCACCACGAAGATAGAATCATTCCCTCTCTTGGACTTAGGAAAGCCAGTGACGAAATCCATTCCAATGTGGTCGAATTTCCACTCGGGAATAGGAAGAGGTTGGAGAAGACCGGCTGGACGTTGATGTTCTGCTTTCACTCTTCTGCAAACATCACATTCATTCACGAATTGGGCAATCTCCCTTTTCATGCGTGTCCACCAGTAAGATTGCTTGAGGTCTTGATACATCTTGGAGCTGCCAGGATGAATGGAAAGGAGAGAATCATGTGCTTCTTCCATTATGAGCTTCCTGAGATCACCTTTGGGAACAACAAGTCTGTCCTCAAAGAACAAGGTATCTCTCTCATCAACACGACAGCACTTGTATTTAGGAGTGCCCTTTGCAATACCATGTTTCACCTTCTCCACCAGGGCATCACTGAGTTGGGCCTCACGGACCTGATCTTCCAAGGTAGGAGAAATTTGAAGATTTGCAAGAAAACCCTGCAGAACAACTTGGAGGTTGAGTTTCCTGAATGCTTCACAAAGCTCAGGCTGGAATGGCTTGATAAGAAGGCTGTTGCAATATGCCTTTCTGCTCAAAGCATCTGCAATCACATTCGCCTTGCCAGGAGTGTATTCAATGCTAGGATCATACTCTTGGATCATTTCAACCCAACGAGTCTGGCGGAGGTTCAGATTAGGCTGTGTGAAGATGTACTTCAAGCTCTTGTGATCAGTGAAGATGTCGACTTTTCTGCCCAACAACAGATGTCTCCACGTAATCAAAGCATGCACCACAGCTGCTAGCTCGAGATCATGTGTGGGATAGTTCTTCTCACTTGGCTTGAGCTGACGAGAAGTGTATGCCACAATTCTCTTATCTTGCATAAGCACACCAGCAAGTCCTTGAAGAGAAGCATCACATAATACTTCATAGGGCTTGGACTCATCTGGAGGAGTAAGAACTGGAGCAGAGACGAGCTTTTCTTTGAGAGTTCTGAATGCCACTTCACACTCTGGAGACCAAAAGTATTTGACATTCTTCTAAAGCAAGTTGGAAAGAGGCTTGGCAATCTTGGAGAAGTTCTCAACGAACCTTCTGCAATAGCTGGCAAGACCCAGAAAACTACGGAGTTGCTTGACGTTCTGAGGAGCTTCCCAGTTGACAATTGCTTCAACTTTCTCGGGGTTCACCGCAATACCGTCAGCCGAGATGATATGGCCCAGGTACAAAACCTTATCGAGCCAAAATTCGCACTTGGAGAACTTGGCATAGAACTTATGCTCACGAAGTCGTTCAAGAACCAGACGTAAGTGCTTTTCGTGATCTTCTTCATTCTTGGAAAATACCAGAATATCATCCAGATACACAAGCACAAACTCGCCGGTGTAGGGGTTGAAGATGTAGTGCATCATTCTCGAGAAGGTAGGAGGAGCATTGGCGAGACCAAAGGACATGACGGTATACTCATATGAACCGAAACTCGTTCTGAAGGCAGTCTTGGGAATGTCTTTCTCGTGAATGCGAATTTGATGATAGCCCATTCGGAGGTCGAGCTTAGAGAACACTTTAGCTCCTTTGAGCTGCTCGAAGAGTTCGTTGATGTTGGGGAGCGGATACTTGTTCTTTATTGTCTTCTTGTTCAATGGCCGGTAATCAACACAGAGACGCTCCGTGCCATCTTTCTTCTTGACAAATAAGACACCACAGCCCCAAGGAGACGTACTAGGCCTGATGAGACCCATATGCTCCTGTTGATCAAGCTGCTTCTTCAACTCCTTCAATTCTTTAGGAGAGAGCTTGTACGGACGCCGGCATGCTGGCTCAGTACCCGGCTCGAGTTCAATGACGAATTCCACCTGACGGTGTGGAGGCATGCCTGGAAGTTCTTCAGGAAAGACGTCTTGATATTCGTTCACCACCGGAATTTGAGATATGGCATTAATCTCGCCCTTATCATTGAGAGAGAAAAGCCTGATAGTGTTATCCCTGGAGGCAAAGATAATCACATCTTCATCAGGATGAGTCATCTTGACTTCCTTCCGTGCACAATCAATGTGAGCATCATGTTGAGAAAGCCAATCCATCCCGAGGATGAGGTCAATGTCGGAATTACCAAGAACCACCGGTTTAGCCAGAAAGCGGTAATCACCCATGCGAATAGAAACATCCAGAGCATACACACTGGAAGTCATACGTCTCCCCGGAGAAATAACTTGCAACCTCTGAGGCAAATTTGAAGTGACAACATCGTGCTTGGATGCAAATGGTTGAGACATGAAAGAACATGAAGCACCCGAATCAAACAACACTTTAGCTGGAAAAGAGTTAACTGAGAGGTTACCCAAAATCACATCAGAAGAATTCTCCGCTTGTGCTGCATTCATCAGATTCACCCTTGCTGCCTTTGGATCATGCTTGACCATAGCGGTACCGACAGGTGGAGGAGGCGGAAGGCGCCTTGGGTTGTTGCACTTGTTGGAATAATGAGCCTTCTGGCCACACTGGTAGCAAGTCACCTCAGAAAGTGGACGAGTAGGAGGAGCACTTAGTCTTGGAGCTTGGAACTGTTGCTTGGACTGCTTGTTGGAGTTGGGTGGGTGGGAGAAACCACGACCACCAGCATTGTTGTTGTTGTTGGAGTTGTTGGAGTTGTTGCAAGGAGCTCGAATCACTGGAGGAGGAGGAAGCCAAAATTTCTGTTGTTTCGCAGCCAACTGAGACGATGAGGAAGAGTGAACGGCATCTCGAATCCTCTTTTTAGAAGCCTCCATATTGAGCTGAGCTGCCTCTTGTTTCAAAGCCATGTTATAGAATTTGTCGAACTCATCGGGCTCGAACAGGGTGAGAGCAAGTTGAAGTTCATCTTTCAGACCACCACGAAACTGATAGATTTTGCTCTTGGCATAAGGAATGTCTTGCTTTGCATAGCGGGCGAGGTTTTGGAACCTGACATTATGATGATAGACAGACATAGAGCCCTGCTTCAGGTTGCGGAATTGCTCACGCATACCCTCGATGACACTTGTTGGAATGTGGTGAGAGCGAAAGTCCTTGCAGAAATCCTCCCAAGAGATCACACGACCTGGCCTGGAGTCTTTGTACTGCTGCCACCAGTCAGCTGCTTGGTCTTTGAGTTGGAAGGCTGCAAACTTCACATAGTCCTCTTCTCTTACGTTACTGCACTCAAAATGCTTCTTTATGTCTGTTAACCAATCTTCAGCATCAAGAGGGTCGACACAGTAACTGAAAGCTTTTGGATTATTGGCCAAGAACTGGTTGAGGGTAGCATGGTGCTGTTGGTTGAAGAAATTGCCTTGATTCCCTGGAACACCCTGATTAGCTTGATTAGCTTGCATCTGCTGCATCATCTGCATCAACAACTGGGTGTTCTGATTTGTAGTCTGCATAATCGCTCTCCAAGCCTCAGACGGAGGAGGAGGGGAAGGAGGACGATCTGGAACCTCTTCGTCCTCTGGGTTAGCGTTGGGAACTCGTTCCGGAGCCATCCTGAAAGAGATGACCACGAATCAGCAATTGATTGAAAGAAGATAAAGCTGAATCAATGGAATGAATTGCAACAAGTCTTCACAATAATCATTCGAACAAGAGGAACGAATGAAATTCTCAGTTAAATGATAACATCAATCTTCACGATAAGCCACATAGGGGACAAAAGGTAAAATAAAAAAAAACAACAAGGTACGGATGGAAACAAACACAAGATAGGAGCTTCGTTCTAACATCTTTGTGTTGTAAGCTCATGAACGCGTTACGAAAGGGTTTTGCAATCCCCGGATCAGCATAGCCAAGGACCCTTTAAGATGCAACTCCCGATCGGAACATCGGTCATAATACCACTTCACTCAATGTAGAACCCCGAACTCGCTAACCTACATTCGTTGGAAGAATGCCTACGATCTACTGGATAAACCCACCTATGAATTTCCGAAAGATTCCAGTTATGCAATCAGGTGTTGGGGATACAGGGGAAGCATCACGCAATCAACTCTAAACCTACATCCAGCTGTATCCATCCTTCAACACATAACCAGTCTTTCTCGGAAACTGTCTACCTCGGACCTTCGAAAAGCATCCACTATACCAAGCTATGGCAATAGTCCCGAACTACCTCCCCAGTACTAGGTGATGTCGGGGTTATCTTGCCACTAACCGTACAGGAGAGATTTTCGATGTCGGTCGTCTTAAGTATTTAGTACTGTCGCGATATGCTTGTGACGACAATACCCCGAAGCTCAACTCCCCGGGACACTGCCACAACCCCTAATGTCAGGAGGCATCGAGAACAACATTCTCGTCACAAGAACATCGAAACAATCCCAGAATACTCGCGAGATTCCTAAAAAAAATTGGTGCAATTTTTGAAGATAGAAGAGACAAGAGTAGTCGTCAGGAGTCCTCACCAGAGAGAAAGGGGATGAGAAGCAAAGAAATCCTACTCTCCGATATAAATATAGGACTCAAAATGTTTTCAGTGTGTGCCTAGACTCGACCGTCAACGATTCGATCAATCAGTGGGGGCTCCTAGGTCGGAGAAGGCTCTGAATACCAACTTGTAATGCCCAGGATGGGACTATATCTCCTACGTGTCGAGGCACGACTTAGAGACATAACCCCATGCTGGAATGATCGCAAGTCTGGTATCTTTGCACAACTCATGTAAAAGATGGGGATGGAAAACATAAAATAGTTGGCTTACAATCGCCACGTCACACAAATACAATACATGTCTCAATCATCATTCAATAAAACATCACAGCCCTCTAAGGGTAAAATCCAAATGACAAGATACCAAACATAATTTAAATCCACAGGTCGGATCGAATCCTAGTAGTAGTCTCCACTACTGATCATCAGGATAACGAACATAGTAACGACTACGCTCCTCGTCGTACTCCCAGTCTAGCTCGGTGCCATCACCTAGATAGCTCACCACTGGACCTGCATCTGGTGTGGTGAAGTAACTGTGAGCCACAGAGGACTCAGCAATCCCGTTCCCGGGTAACAAGACTATTTAAGCCTTGGGAGAGGATAAGGCTGAAGAAAAGAGTAAGAGTCTGCAGCAGCAACTAGCACTAGCTTACGTGAAAGAGTGCGAGAAGAGAAGTGCCTCGGTCGAGAGATGATCACGAAGTGATCCTAGCTAAAGCTCAACAAACATAACCACACCGTGTTCAACTCCCGAATCCCTATTCGGAAATTGACAGTCATGGTACACACGCTGGTAGTGTATTAGTAACATGGTGTCAAGTTATCTACAACCGGATATTAACAAGCTCCCATCTGCCACATAACCGCGGGCACGGCTTTCGAAAGTTCATAACCCTGCAGGGGTGTTCCAACTTGGCCCATGACAAGCCCACGATCCGCGGAGTCGCAACTCCAAGGTGGGAAGACCCGTGTATTCTCGGAATCCCTTGCTCAAGATACTCCGAACTAAGGTAAGGCTAATCCAGCAAATCCTCCCGGCGTGTCGACACCCTGATGGTAGCCGCGCGTATCTAGTGTCAGGACACGACCGGATGGGCGAAGCTACGGGTTTATATCAATCCTCGAGTTCCCTCGTGGTGACCCCGCAGGCTCCCCGTTTCGGACCAACACTCATGTGGAGCACTGGCCCGGGGTTGTTGATTAATAACTCGGGTTTGCAAGACCCTATGCAAGTTTTTATTAGTTATTAGGCGAATAGTACCAAAGTTGGGACTTGCTGGAAAAGACTTAGCACTTAGCGGTTTATCGAGGGGGCGCCATAAACCCCAACCATGTGAGGAACGCATAATCAAGGAACATAACACCGGTTTAAACGGTTCCTAGTGGCACGAGTGGAACAAATCACCAAGCAAAAGGCTTAGCCTTCCACGCATTGCAAATATATAGATGATTTCATTTTAAGCATTTATATAGTGTGATATAACCCAACAAACTTCAACATGAAGCAAGCATCTTCAATCTCACCTGCAACTAGCAATGCTATAAGAGGGGCTGAGCGAAGCCTACGTATAGCCAATCAATGGTTTGCATAGGTAGGGTGGTTAGACATGATCATGGTTACAAGTAGGAGGCTGACATGAAAGACATGGGCATCGAGGCAAAACTATAGATCGAGACTTCTAGCAGTAGGCAAAAATAGTAATGGTATCCGGGTTCGGTCATCTTGCCTGAAAAGTTGTCGTTCGGATCGTAAGAAGGGTCCTCGTGCTCAACCTCATTGGTAACCTCGTGCTCGTACTCGTACTCGGTCTCAGCTTCCGGCTCTAAACAATACAATCACACAAGGCACGAATCAACAAGATGCAATGCGCACACAAAATGATGGATGCATGATTGATGCACTAAGGGAGCACACGGAGCACGGAAAATAGCACTCAAGCAACATACTTCAAAACATGATAACAATAGGATATTATGAATCTACACGGAAAATCAATCAAGTTTCATATAAGACTCGCTCCAAACGGACCTACGGGCTAAAAGTTATGCCCGAAACAAGAAATAGGCGAAAGCTGAAAATTACAGCAACATAGCAACTTTGGAGCACTAGATAAATAAGCTACAGCACTCAAACATCATGGAAAAGAGCATGAACATAAACTAGACATATCCTACAGCAAATAAGTCCAAAGGTGCACCCCCAAAGGAGCCACGGATCAATAGCAACAAGCTTGTACATATTGAACTTGACAACAAAATCCTGACAGAAAAATTTTATTGAAACTCTGGAGCAAAAGTTAAATATGCTACAGCCACTCAAATAAGCATGTGAGAGCATGAATGGAAAACCAACAATATATACTACAAGGAACCATCAAGATCCACCCCAAAACTATCATGGATTGCCCTAGAACAGCAAGCGAACATGTCATCTGAGAATTACAGAGTTCAGACTTAGTGAAATTCCACTAAGTGTTAAAACAGCAGTTTCATCATGGCATCTAAGAGAGCAAGTTTAAGTCACCTCGAAACTAAACATGGCAAGTGGTAAGCACCACATCAAAGTACACATGATGGTGATTCCGAAACATACAAGCATGCATCATGGAGATAAACACAACGATAGCAATGAGCTCAACAAGATGGCATCTCATAACAAGTTAAATAACTAAACAACCACATAGCACTTTGCAACGAAGATAAACATGGCAAGAATAAATCTATCATGCAACCTAACACAAACAACATGTAGAGCATGGCAAGACAAACTCGTGGACATGTCATTTGCATCATTCGGATAAACGAGCTAAAAGATATCACTATGCAAAGATGGCATAAAAACAACACTAACAGCAGTTTATATCGGGATGCACTCTTGCAACAGAAAAATAAGCATCTAGATGATCTCAAACATGCATGACACAAAGGAATGAAACGTACTGCTAGTCACCACGAACGTCTGGACATGTCATTTGCGCAAAACGGACCAACACACACAAAGTTATCACAGTTTGAATATTGCATCAGACAGATAAAACAAACAGGGACTTAGAAGGATTTGGAGCAACCTTCTCAGATCTGAAGGAAAATGGGCCCGATCTGGCGGATCTGAAGACGGCCCGGTGCGGCGGCTGGAGGCAGGGCGAGGCCGGCCCGGCGGACTGGCGGGGCGGACGTGCCGCGGGGCTCGGTCAACAGCCTCCAGCCGCGGGCGGATCTGGCCCAAGGCGGGGCCTGGGCCTCGGGCGGCGGCGGCCCGCGGAAGGAGAGGCGAGGCGCCTGGCGACGGAGGAGGCGGCTGGCCCGCGGGGACGTCGGCCCAGCGGCCTGGCGAGCGGGAGACTGGCGGCTGGCGCGTCGGGAGAGGGTTGCAGGCCTCGGGCCCTGGCGCGATCGGTGGAGGCGCCTGGCGTGGCCTCGGTGCGGCGAGATCGGGGCCCAGCGAGAGGTGGCTTGGGCCTTGGCTCAATCGGCCGGGCTGGCGGGAGATCGGCGGACGAGCGGCGTTGGCCTGGCGAGCGATGCGGCTCGGCGAAGGAGGACCGGGGGATCGGGGAAAGGCCCAGCTGGCTGGAGTCAACGCCCAGCGACAGATCGAATCGATCGATCGGGTCGCCCTCCCCCGATCCGATCTGGCGGAGTCGCTTCGAGGGAAAACGGCGGGGTGGCGATCGGTGAGACCTGCGAGCGAGGAGGGGATTCCAAGTGCGGCGATGGAACTGGCCAGGCACGGGATTTGAGGGGAAGGTAGGCTAGAGGTAGGTGGAGGGGGTTAGGCTGCCAAAATTGGCATGGGGGGATGTTTATATAGGGTAGGTGCTAGGGTTTGAGGGTTTTGGGGGGTTTTAGAGCCCTCCGATCGCGATCCGACGGATCCGATCGCGAGGGGAGTTAGGATGGGCCAAGAGGAGGGAAGTGGGCTGTTGGAGGGGTGTCTTGGGCCACAAAGTGGATGCACTTTGAGCCCACACGAATAACTGTTGGGGTAGCAAACGGACTCGAAACGCAACGAGATTTGACAGGCGGGTTACACACACCAAAACAGCAACACACGACAATCCTCGCGCCAAACCGGTGACGTTACACGGCCAAACACCAAAGTAGGCCTACGGGACGCCACGGACACGTGAGGGAGCTTCGGAACGCGAAACGGACAACGGGAAGGAACGCGTGGAACCGATGCAAACGACAACACAAATACAATGCGATGCACATGACTACATGATATGAATGAATGCCACACATGCACACAACAAAACGACGAAAACCCGAAGACAAAGAACCCGAAATGGAATAGATGAAGCCGGAGATATATTATATGCCCAAAAGGGAAATTATTACATCTGGGGCATTACAACAACGTACAAGTACTCAAAGCCCCCGACTGCGCGGGGAAAGGGGCCGAGGATGTCGAGCCCCCAGACCGAAAATGGCCAGGATAAAGGGATCGTCTGGAGAGCTTGAGATGGCTAGTGTATCTGCTTGGAATGGAACTGGCACGCTTCACACTTGGTTACTTGTGCAGTTGCATCCTGGAGGGTTGTCGGCCAAAAGAAACCTTGCCGGAATGCTTTGCCGGCAAGTGCTCTTGCGCCAATGTGGTGACCACAAACAACCCATTAACGGTGGCGGTAAGGGCGCCTCCTTGCCTATGCCACGTCGATTCTACTGTGCCGAGGTGAAAATAAACGTGATGGCCCATCGATCCCTGATTATTTTCATCGCTCACAGGTAAGCCTCCCCTACTCTCCTCTCTCGCGATCTATCTCCCCCCCACTCCCCCTCCTCGCGACCCCTCGCCGCCGCCGCCACCCACGCGGCCACGCCAGCCAATTCCGGCGAGTCCCGGCGGCGGGTGGCACGCAAACGACTTCCCCTCGCCCTGCTCCTTCCTCCCATCCATCCAAATCCGTCGCTAGTGGCCTCTCACGCCCGCTCCCGACCCTCAGCCCTGGCTAGGGTTTCGGGTGCGGCGTCCCTTCGTCGCCGGCGAGGCTCTGGCGGCCTCCGGCGACTCATCTCAGCATGGGGCAACTAACCTCTCACCTCGTCTCCCGGGAGATCCTCCAATCAATCCTCCCAGGGCCACCCTACCACCCACCACCATGGTCGAGGTCGTCGATGCGCCCGTCACGTAGCGCCTATAGCCTTCACCCCCGTCCCTTCCCATCGCGATCCAACCGCCCCCTCAAGCACTTCCACAAGCAGTATACCCGTCCTCGCCCCAAAGTCAAGTCCGCCAACAAGGACGAGAAAGACAAGGCCAAGGCCAGGAAGCGCCGCCGGTCGGACAGGGATGTTGGTGCTGACCATGGGGAGAGGCACTCCAGGACGGAGGTCACCTTCATCGCCAGCGGCATCCATGGGTGTAAGGCCGCCAAGGTACTCGTCCGCAGGGGTGCCAACAGGAAGATTAGTGACAGGAAGCACTCCGAGATCTCAGAAAATGAGGACATCGGCAAGGGCAAGAGGAGGGTCGGCCTTGTTGCCAAGTACAGAGAGGTAAAAAGAAGGGGAAAGACGTTGCCTTGCCGGTGAGTAGTCTTCGTGCAGTATGTGTACTGTTTAATTTGCTTGTCCCTGCATTGTACACGATCATATATCTTTCAGTTTGGAAGGATTGGTGTCTACCATCCAGTAAGTCCGCACTCACGCTAAATTGCAGGATGCTTCTAACGATTGACACACTATTTTCATGCTCAGACCATGGATTCTTTTCATGTTCAGACAATTTGCGCATCATAGGATCATAATGTGGATATTGATGCTGATACTTGACAAAAATTGTGCATTATATTTGTATAGTTAGAGATGGCAGATTCAGTTTTACTAGATCTTATTAGGTGTTCTAAAGTTCCAATGCCGCTGTTTATGGCTTCATACTCATTTGCTTGTGTGTCTCTATGCACGAACTGTGCATGGTTAGCTGTATATATCTGAGCCTGCACGTAGATGTAGACACATGCATAATTCAGCATTTCCTGGGATAATTTGATATGTTGACGTGCTTTATTAACTCTCTATATATTATCTTTTGAATCATACAAGTCCGGTGGTTTGGTAGTTACTATCCTACTTCAAGGGCAGTGCTTGTGTCATTAGACATTCTTGGGAAGTCACCCTGTGTATTTCGGTGGGAAAAGATAGAAGGCACACAAGACCTGCTCTCCACTCCTACTATCCCATGGCCTGATACTACTTCCGATCCCTTGGGTATTCAGGTGATTTGAGTCATCCCTACCTTGTGCATGTTGTGTTTGATAAAATGTCCATGAGCTAATGGGTTGTTGATCTTGTGTTTCTTCTCCTCCTCTCCATGATTTCCAGTTCGTGTCTCCACATCTATGCAACCTTTCCTGAATGGACTCGGAGTTAGGACTGTCGAGTTAGTAATCAATCTCATGGCATGTCTGTTGCGCCACAAAAGTGGTTTAAACTGATAGGTAATAGCAACAAAATAGTTCATTTTCTTGATTTGTTTGCAACAAGCATCTTTTACAATTTCTGTGACTAATAGTAGAAGTTTACCTCCAGCCCTGCAGGACATGTGCGCAACCTTTTCTTGATGGACCCATGAGTTAACATTGATGTGTTAAGATACTTTTTTTATGAAAACAAATTAGGTTACTAACTAATAGATGCGTACTCTCTTTCTCTCACTCATGAAACCACGACAACAACAACAGCACAACAACCAGAGGTGGCCCCTTTGTACATCTTTGCTGTCATTATCTTCGGATCTAATGGTCGGAGAGTTAGAGACGAGCTGATGTTTAGCATTGTAGGTACCCTTCTTCCGGCACTGGCGACACTATTGCCATGGTTCCTTATTCCAGATTGACTCCCTCTCTTGAATCCGAATGCAAAAGGGTACTTCTGAAGATTGGGGGCACTGCATAATGTTGACCCTAAGGTAGTATTTCTTAAATATGCACAGATATTGTTCATTGTTGTCCAGAATTTTTCACACAGAGCCTTGTGACCTTCTCAGGTGATCATGCTAATTGCCAAAGAAGTTCAAGTGGCATGCCGCCATGATGTTGAGCTAGATAGAATACATTTATTCTACTATTCTAGACATCCATTTTGTAAATATCAAGTGATACAATGTAAACTAATATTGCATTTTGTCCAATCAGGTTGCTCTTCTCATTGGAGGTCTCAATGTATTCTGCGCTGACTCTTGGGTTGCTGCCACATACACCGATATAGCTTCAACGCATCTGATTGGGTAATTATCTCGGAATCCGTCATTGTTAGCTTTCTCAAAACTAAAAGAGTTTGGCTGCTTGCATACTAAGATTTCACTCTTTTCTCTTTGACAAAACTGAGCAGTATATAGATAGTTTTTCCTTCGGTTTTGTCATCTACTCCCTCCGTCCCATAATGTAAGACGTTTTTTGACACTACACTAGAGCCAAAAAACGTCTTACATTATGGGACGGAGGGAGTATATTGCAAGTGCCAGTATGAACTCATACATTACACTTGCATTACACTGAAGCCACAAATATTTAGAGACATACCCGTAGCCGCAATGATTCACCAAGCTTTAGAACTGGAAGTAGTTCTTTTAGTTTAAAGTATATTTTTAGTTACCTGTATACTTATTTGTGATCTGTTCTGCTTGCCAATCTATTTGGCATCGGTGTACGGGATAGTGACGCAGTTGCGCTCTGTTTGTACTCAGATGGATATTGTTGGGAAAAGGAAGGCCGGGCCGCCATGGTGATCCATGTGTCATACCGTCTGCGCAGGGAGCTGCCATCTATAGAACTTAAACGGTAAGTTTGCAACCTATGTAAAATTCAATTAACTTGTGTTGATGATACTGATGTCACGTAAGACGAGAAAACTGGATAGTTTTCTGCAATTTTTTTACATAAATTTTTGAACTGGAAACTCATATCCCGTCATACGGTCAGCAAAAGTGACCCGGTGATTCAGGATAATGAAAAAGATGTTGGTTGCAATGTTTCAGGTTTTCACATCAATTCCACGGCAAAAATGTGTTGGTTTGAGAGATTTTCATGTCCTGATGACATGTGGGGCACTTATGATATTGTAAGTCCCAATGCAAGGCATGTCTTCTTTTATCCATAAACTTTGCGATGGCTATCTGTTGTAAGACTCTGCCTATATGGGTTTCAGTGATCTTACATTAGCGATTTGTTCTTTATAATCCTCACTTGATGATGCCAAAAGTTGATCAGTTCTATTTGAAATTCTTTCCTGATCTTGTAACTATCACTAAGCTTTGCTTTCTTCCTATTTTAGGACCAGCAGCAAGCTGGCATGACTGATGACGTAGATCCATTCCTGAGATCTGGACGATTTGGTACCAATTTGAGTTTTATTTAGAGATATTATATTATTTTCATTGTGGCTTTGGCCCAAAACACATTGGCTTCAAATTGGACTAGAACTGCTTGTTCTATGCATTGGTCTCGTCATGCAAGTCATGTCATTTCCTATTCCATTTTTTTAGGGAGCAAGTGAAACATATTTCTTCATATGACCCAGTCACTAGATTTACTTAGTAGGCTTCATTAGAAACTCGGATGTTGCACATAAACTTGATGTATACCGAGTGAAAAACCTTTGTGAGCTTTCTGAATAAAGTGATGACTTTTAAGGATGATAAAAAGCATAATTCAATCAAGTCTTCTGTATGTATGAATATTTCCATGTCCTTTAACATGTATGCCATTTGGTTGAGCAATACTGGTACTCCAGTCAGGCGGTCACTATCAATCACAAGTTTACAACACTATACTCCATGCTGAAACCGACTCATTATCCTGCATCTTTATTACCATGCCTTGTATTTTTAATCACTAACATGCGATTGTTGCTCACCTGCAATGCTGCTCTTCTTGCTAAGCCACACACAGGGTCATCCATAAACGTTAACAAATCCTTGAGCAGGTTTAGTGCGCAGAATGACGCCTCAGGTGGCGCGCCCAGGGCGCGCCCCATCCACTAGTATGCCTCCATGTATCTCTGCCAACAGCTTTTGTCCGTCTTCCTGGGGAATACACTTCAATTTCACACCGTTGAGTCTTCTTCTATACAATGTGTTGTCGACAAACTGGTACATACTTGACTGCCGGGCTACTCTTTTCGCTTCTTCTTGCTCTTCGGGAAGTTCTCCTGTCTGAAGGAAACGGACAATCTGCTATGCCCATGCTGGAGCTCGTGGCTCGACAACAAGGACTAAAGGCACATCTGCTGCTGTAGGAACATCCGCTTCTACGGCGAGAACCTGCGGTTCAGCCGGAGCTTGACGTTCCCCGGCAAGCTTGCCGGAGCAAAACTTGTCGGGAGCGTCTGCTTCAACGGAACAAACCCTAGGGCTTGCCGGAGCAGACAGCTCCTCAGCATTCTTGGTGTTGATATTGGGGACCTTCTTAGCGGCGGCTTTGGGAAGCTCTGCCGGAAAATAGTCACCAGAAATCAACTTCCTCTTCTTGCTCTGTCCAGTTGATGGCGTTACAGACGGTTGAGTCAGCTTGAGCACAAAGATCCCTGGTTCCACAGGCAACTTAAGTGCGGCGCACTTTGACAGGCCATCGGTGATGTCGTTATGAGCTCTTGGAACATGCTCCATCTGTAGGCCGTCAAAGTGCTCTTCAAGCTTTCTCACTTCATCAACATAGGCTTCCATCAACGGACTCTGATAATTTTTGTTCACTTGGCGGACGACCAGCTGCGAGTCTCCCCTGACAATGAGCTTCTTGATCCCAAGGTCTGCCGCGATCCTGAGACCGGCAAGCAAACCTTCATACTCTACGGTATTGTTTGTTGCTTGCTCCTTGGGAAAGTGCATCTGGACTACGTACTTGAGGTGCTCTCCGGTGGGTGCGACAAGCAGCACGCCAGCACCGGCGCCTTGCAGCGAGAAGGCACCATCAAAGTACATCAGCCACTCTTTGCTTGCTTCTTTGACGGGGATGCTCGTTTCTGGAATTTCTTCATCTGGTGTTGGCGTCCACTCTGCTATGAATTCTGCCAATGCTCTGCTCTGGATAGTTGAAGTGCTTTCAAACTTGAGGCCAAAGCTTGACAGTTCCAGTGCCCACTCAACAATCTAACCTGTTGCATCCGGATTCTGCAGTATCCTCTTCAGCGGAAAGCGAGTGACAACTGTGATCTCATGTGCTTGGAAGTAATGGCGCAACTTTCTCGAGGCCATGAGAAGGCCGAAAAGCAATTTCTGCACACCAGAGTACCTTGACCTAGCCCCCTGCAGAAGGGAACTGACAAAGTAAACTGGGCGCTGCACCATCCTCTTCCGTATCTCCTCTTGCGCCTGCGCAGATCCATCTTTGTCGGGACCAGAGCTTGTCGGGGAAGCCCCCTGCTTGTCGCTGGATGTGTCTGCCGCGGTTGCTGGCTCATCATCTGCCTCCCTCTCCGCTACTAATGCAGCACTAACCACTTGATTGGTTGCCGCTAGGTACAGCAGCAACTTCTCTTGTGGCTTAGGTGCGACAAGTATTGGAGTGGAGGACAGGTATCTCTTCAAGTCTTGCAGCGCAGCCTCCACTTCCAGAGTCCATTTCATTGGACATGCCTTTTTTAATATTTTGAAAAAATGGCAGGGCATGCTCAGCAGACTTAGAGATAAACCTGCTGAGAGCAGCCACGCAACCGGCAAGTCTTCGTACATCTTTGACACGCTTTGGTGCTTCAATCTGCTCAATGGCCTTGATCTTGTCGGGATTGGCTTCAATTCCCCTCTGAGACACGAAGAACCCGAGAAGCTTGCCGGAAGGGACTCCAAACACACACTTCTCGGGGTTGAGCTTGAGGCTGATCTTGCGCAAATTTGCAAAGGTCTCGTCTAAATCTTGAATCAGGGTTGCCCTGTCCTTGCTCTTGACCACTATGTCATCCATGTAGGCTTCCACATTTCTGTGTATTTGTGGCTCAAAAGCGGTATGGACTACTCTTGCAAATGTTGAACCAGCATTCTTCAAACCAAAAGGCATCCGTTTGAAACAGTACGTGCCACATGGAGTGATGAATGCTGTCTTCTCCTCATCCTCTTCTGCCATGAAGATCTGATGGTATCCTGAGTATGCGTCAAGAAATGAAAGCAAGTCACATCCGGCCGTGGAGTCGACAATCTGGTCAATGTGCGGCAAGGTAAATGGGTCTTTGGGACAAGCTTTATTGACATCGGTGAAGTCGATACAAAGCCTTTATTTCCCGTTTGCCTTGCGCACGACTACAGGATTGGCCAACCACGTAGGATGGAGCACTCCTCTGACAAGGCCTGATGCTTCCAACTTCTTGATCTCTTCTGCGATGAATTCTTGGCGCTTCATAACTTGTTTCCTGACTTTCTGCTTGATGGGCCGCGCATGAGGACAGACAGCAAGATGGTGCTCAATTACTTTCCTGGGAACACCGGGGATGTCAGACGGTTGCCATGCAAACACGTCGACGTTCGCCCGCAGGAAAGCAATGAGCGCGCTTTCCTATTTAGGGTCAAGTGTGGCACTGATGGTGAAGGTACCACCAGTGCCGTCCTCCTTGGCGGACACCTTCTTGGTCTCTGGCAGAGCCGCCATTGTCTTCTTACACTTGCCGGTGGTGCTCGATGGTGCGTCCTCGACGGTAGCGCAGCACTCCGAAGAGGTGCGCTTGCCGGAGCGGGCATCAGAACTCTTGCCGGGCTTGGTCTTCTTCTTCCCCCCGGGAGCTTCAGCGGCAAGTGACTTGTGATACGTCTCAAACGTATCTACTTTTCCAAACACTTTTGATATTGTTTTGGCCTCATTCTTGCATGATTTGAACTAAACTAACCCGGACTGACGCTGTTTTCAGCAGAGCTGCCTGTATGGTTTATTTGTGTGCAGGAAAACGGATTTTTAGGTACCTCAGAAAAATCCACGAAAAATCACAGAAAATCCACGCACCCGAAGGAACCAGGAACCAGAAGTGGGGCCAGAGGGGGGCCAGGGGGTGCCCAGGCGCCCTGTGGGCGCGCCCCCACCCTGGGCCGCGCCGGGGGGGGGGGGGCGCCTGGGTGGGGCCCACACCCCCTGGTGCCCTACTTTAGCCCATATTTTTACTCCCGACGCAGAAACCCCAGATCGGAAGTTCTTTCACAGTTTTCGTCGCGGAGCCGCCGCCACCCTCTGTTCTTCTTTGGGAGGGCTAATCTGGAGGCTGAATTGGCCTCCAGAGAGGGGAGATCGTCGCCATCGTCATCATCATCACCACTCCATCATCCCTCCATGTGTGAGTAATTCCCCCGCTGTAGGCGAAGGGGATGGTAGGGATTGGATGAGTTAGGTCATGTAATAGTTTATTAGATTGTTTGGGCATGTTGCCTATCATCTACTATGGTGTTTATCATCTTTGCTTCAACTTGTTATTCTTAATGCTTGACACTTAGGGCCCAAGTTCCATGATTTCAGATCTGAACCATATGTGTTTGTATGAATATATTTGTGTTCGTGATCCTATCAATGAGTTGTTTGCACCTGTTACGGTTCGGAACCGGCGATCCCAAAAGTGACAGCTTGGGACACCAAAGGGGATGGTCCGTAGTTTGAGGATTACATGTATCCATTGAGTTCATTGCTTTGTTCCGGTGCTCTTTGACAGGAGCACCTTAATATCCATAAGTTCCTTTTGGCCCCATTCGTAGCGGGATGGTAGGACAAAAGATGTTGTGCAAGTTCTTATTACAAGCACGTACAACTACCTACGGGATACATGCCTAATGTTTGATATTTGCCTAGATGATCATTACTTTTCCGTGTGCCGTGCCCCAAGTTAGAATCTATCTCATCCATGCAGCGCCCGACCATCCATCTCCCTAGCCTACAGTGTTTTAAATCCTGCTTGTCACTAGTTGCTACTTTTGCCATTTACTACTGCTATTTACTTTTGCTGTTTACTTTTACTATTACTATCATTACTATCATATCACTGTTACCACTTATCTTTTGTTGCAAGTAAGTATATTTCAGGTGCGGTTGAATTGACAACCCAAGTGTCAAAGCTTATAAATACTCTTTGGCTCCCCGTGTGTCGAATCAATAAATTGGGTTATTCTTACCCGCGAAGACTATCTCAATCCCTTACGGTTGAGGGTTATCAAGTACCGTTTTCTGGCGCCGTTGCCGGGGAGCATAGCAATATTTACAAGTCTACTTGAGGTATCCTACCTGCTGCACTTTATCTACTCTGGGTAAGAAAGGAGACCCCAAGGTTCCGATCTTACTATCTACTACAAGAAGAGGTACTGCTCTAAGCACTAGTGCTACACTTGATTCACCTTCCGTTATGAGTAAGTTTGCCTCACCACCACCACATGATGCTCCTACTGAATCTGTTACTATGTCTGATACTCTTGATGATGCTTCTACTACTTTTGATGATGATATTAATTCGCTTGGTTATGCTCTTGAGAAACAAATTGCTGCTGCTGCTAAAAAGTCTGGAATTGAACTTCCTGTTACTCGCTACCCTATTGGTGAAACTTATGATTATCCTGATTTGATTAAACTTGAGAGACTCCTTGATGATGATTACTATATACTAGATGAAGAATTATGCAGGGAACTGACAGAGTTTTCTGGCTCTGACCCTGAAGCTATTAAGAAACTGTTTGAAAAACACTCTCTGAAGAACAAAACCGTTCCTAATCCTGAGTTTGCTACATCTCCTATATGCATTGATGATCCTGATTTTAATTTCTCTGTTGATCTTTCACTTATACATATGGTTGAAGCTGACCCCTTTTATGGTAGAGAAAATGATGATGATATTGCACACCTGACTAAACTCGGTGAGTTGGGTAGCCTGTTTACCACAGATGAGAAGATACGATACTTTTATGTGAGCAAGCTTCTTCCTTTCTCCTTGAAGGAGGGTGCTAAAGCATGGTATGATTCACTCCCATGCGGTTCCATTAAGAGTCCTCAGGACTTAGCTCACTCTTTTGTTGATAAGTACTTTCCTGCTCACATGCAACATGCTGCTTTACAAAGAATTTATAACTTTAAACAGTTGCAGGATGAGTCCCTCCCTAAAGCTTGGGGGAGGTACTGCGGTCTGATTCGGGCTAGACCAGGACATGAAATCCCTAAGAATGAACTAATCTATATATTCTATGCTGGTCTAACTGATGAATCCAGGTCCTATTTGGACAGTTGTGCTGGTTGTGTTTTCAGGAAAAGAACACCGGACGATGCGGAAGATTTAATGGGCAGGATTGCCAAAAACCATGAAGATTGGTCCGTCCCTGAACCACCTCCACCAACAAAGAAGAGGGGCATGTTTGTTCTGAGCCCCGAGGATATGCGAGAAGCAAAGAAGTCTATTAAAGAGAAAGGTATTAAAGCTGAAGACGTGAAGAATCTACCCCCTATTGAGAAACTGTGTGAGCCTACCACTCACCCTCCTATGGTAGAGGTACACTCTCTTTTAGATTTCAACGCAAGTGACATCCCTCATGGTAAGCCTCCTGATCAATGTTTAGATGAGTTTGATAATTTTATTATGAAACAAAATCATTTTAATGAGATGATAGAAAGTCAGTTGCATGATAATTCCCTTGCTATCAAAAAACTGCTTGATGTTTTAGATAGAACAGTTAATGATGTTCAATGTCTTGTGAAGCAATTTCTTATGGTTCAAACTCAGCTTGATCAAATTTCTAATGTGCAAAGAGATTTGCTTGCTAACAATGCGAAACAAGATAATTTGCAGGCTTTCGGGATTAAGACCCGAGGAGGAACTAGCACTCAAGATCCTCTTTATCCAGAGGGGCATCCGAAGAGAATCGAGTAGGATTCTCAAATGCAGGAAGAAGAAACTGTTGGCTCTCCAAAGAAAAAGAAGAAACATAAGGAGACTGACAGTTCTAATGATCCTATTGCAGATGAAGAACCAGCTATTGATCCCAACAGTGTATCTATCTCCGATGCTGAGACAGAAGACGGTGCTGAACCTGAAGGTAATAATAATGAGAAGAATGATCCACCTGAAGTTCGACAAGAAGAAGCACCTGACAAACGTAAGAGGTACACTAAAGAAGACTTCATCGCAAGAAAACATGGGAAGGAAAGAGAACCATGGGTACAGAAACCAATGCCCTTTCCAGGTAAGTCCATCAAATCTAAAGAAGAAGAGCATTATAATAAGTTTTGTGAGTGGATTAAACCTTTTTTTCTTCAGATACCCTTGACTGATGCTATTAAGTTACTTCCTTATTCAAAATATATGAAAGATATTGTCACTAACAAAAGAAAAATTCCTAATGATGCAATATCTACTATGCTTGCTAACTACTCTTTCAGTGGCAAGATTCCTGAGAAGCTCGGTGATCCAGGTATACCCACCATTCCTTGCTCCATAAAGAATAATTATGTCAAAACTGCTTTATGTGATCTTGGAGCAGGACTGAGTGTTATGCCTCTCTCTCTTTACGAGAGGCTTTGTTTAGAAAAAATAATTCCTACAGATATCTCCCTTCAGATGGCTGACAAGTCAACCGTTGTTCCGATAGGTATTTGTGAGGATGTTCCAGTTGAAGTTGCTAATTGTTTAATTCTTACTGATTTTGTTGTGCTTGACATGCCTGAGGATGGGAGCATGTCCATTATTCTTGGTAGACCTTTTCTTAACACCGCAGGTGCTATTATTGATTGCAATAAAGGGAAGGTTACCTTCCATGTGAATAATAAAGAACACACGGTATATTTTCCAAAGAAGACCGACATGAGGCATGCCCTCAACTCTATAGAGAATATCGAGACCGTGAAGATTGGAGAATGGGATTGTCCACTACATGTGCATCACAAATACAAAACTATCATGGTAGGGACAATGTCCATCAAGGTAAAGGTTCAGTGATTACTCCGTAGGAGGTGAGACTTTTTGCTCTATATATCGCCTGTTTGTTGGTAAGACTTGATCAACCTTATTAACAAATATGTTTTATATGGATAAAAATTTGAGCTTGTTATGTTTTCACTTGTTTTTAGTTTTGTCCTACCTGTTGTACCAAGTATTTATGTTTTTGAAGCTTCACAGTACTACTAACTGCTTCAAGTTTTCAGAGAGTTTCACAGCTTTTTGAACTTCGAAAAAATTTCAACAGTGAAGTTTTCAGAAAAATTCCAGAAAAATTATAATAAAAATTTCCAAGGCGGGAGAGACCCAGAGGGGCCTGGGGCCAGCCAGGGGGGGCTACCAGTGGCCCAGGCGGCCAGCTGGCGCGGCCCAGCCCCTGGCCGCGCCCACAGGGCGCCTGAGGTCCACGGGACTCCCCTCCAGGTACTTCTTCTTCCTCCCTCTCTCTCTTTCTCCAAAAACACAAGTTCTGCTTTTGTTCTTGTGTTCTTGCTATTCTTGGAGGCGATTCTTCGATCTCTCTCTACAGCCCGTCATTTGAGCTGAAATTTTGAGCAAATACTCCCTGGTATGTGACTCCTCCACCCCTCAAATTAGATTTTTGATTGGTGGCCTCATTTGTGAGTATTTAGTAGTTCTTGGTGCTGTAGAGATGAGCTTGCATGCATGTGTAGAAAGTTATTTTCCAAGTTTTGATGCAAGTTTATGCCTTGGGCAAGTGAGTTGAGTAGTTTGCCTTAGCTCACTTTGTTTTAATCCTTGTTTTTGTAAATTGTAAAAAAAAATCAGAAATGAGTTTGTTAGGAAGGGCAAAAGGGTGGCTTGAGAAGAGGAGGCCCGCACACTTCGATCGAGTTACTAGAGACGCAGCTTCACCATCGACTGCTAGGGTGAGCTATAATAAAGATCATGTGCCCCTGGAGTTGTTGGGAGACACAAGTCTAGCACGTGCGATGACGTTTCCATGCGATGAATTCATGGAAGCTGCGGGAATCAAGGATGAGTTTTATAATCTTTGTGCTAATGCAGGTTTGACACGACTCGTCACGAGCCGTGTTACTCAGTATCAAAAACTCACCTCTAATTTCATTAACAGTTTTAGATATAATCCTGATTCAGGTGCTATTGAGTTTAAAATTTACAATGATCTTATCACCATGACTTTGGGAAATTTTTGTGAAATAATAGGTGTGCCGAACGTTGGGAGGACGGCTAGGATGGCCACTCAGCCCTCCGAGCTGAAAACCGTCATCAACTCTCTCTGCAGCATGGGTACGAGGGATATTCATCGGTCGAAGATCTCCAGCATCTTATTCCGTCACCTCAGGTATTTTGCATATTATATTGCTAGAGGGGTGTTAGCTCGTGACAACACGAGCAGCATTTCTGCTCCGGATATTGCTATCTTGGCAGCAGCCCTCTCACGGAGGTCTGATTATAATCTGGGTACCTTAATTGCTCGACACCTTGCTATGAACGGTAACAAGGGGGACTTATATGGTGGCGTTTACGCCACACTTATCTTAGAGCATCTTGGAGGCACCCCACACCCTGATGATACTCCTTTTACTTATTTAAGCTTTGATCTTGCTGCTATGAAAAGGCATAAGTTTGTTACCATGGGTTCTGAACTTAATAATCTTATCTATATCTTGCGTTTCGGAACTGCCGCGGAACACGAGATCCGTCTACCTGCACCTCTTTTGTTTGATTTTTCTCGCAGGAACGGATGGTCCTTTGATGTTGTTCAGTTCAATGAGTTCATGGTCCAGCATCAGTTTCATAACCCCATGGAGGGGGTTGTGCCCGACGAGGAGAGGCACGGTGAGATACCACATTTTCAGGAAGAGACCGCCACCGAGTTTGGTGAAGGGTCTTCCTCTGTTTGCCGTTCGGAGCCTTCCTCGTGGGAGACTCCGAGGAGTTCGGTGTACGCGCCAGCATCCTTCTACGACCCGTGGACTCACCACCATACCCCTGGAGCAGGAGGCTCCTGGGGGCAGTAGCTGCTACCAACTTAGGCCAAAAGCCTAAGCTTGGGGGAGTATGTGCCCTTCTCACTTTTCCATTGTATTATCCGTTTTATTTGCTTTGATCTTTTCGATGTTTTTGCCCGTTCTTCTTTATTTATCTCTTTGCAAAAACAACAAAAAGATTTTCTCTTTCTTTTGCTTTTTATTTAACCTTTGAAAAAAAAGATTTCCTTTCTCTCTTTATTTTGCTTTGTTTTCAGGGATCAGCTCGAGTCCGTGATGGCATTTGATTATATTTCCTACGTTCGATCGTGCAAGTGACAAGCAGTGATGACGAAGATCGACTGAAAGGAAACAACAAGGAAGACCGGTATGAACTCTTATTGTTTCTAATTTTGTACATATGCATGTACTTATGATCTAGAGACTAGCTTGTAGCGACATAGTGCTATGTTTACAATGCTCTTCCAGTGGTTCATGCTTTCCTTGTGGCTAGTCCCGAATAACTAGAGTATATAATGTGTTATTGAAATGATCTATATGCATTGCACTGTTCATAGTCTGGTATACTAAGGTGGTATTTCCCTTTAGAGAATTTTTGGATTGACTTGGCACATGCTTACACATGTTACGACTAAAAAGTCTACTTTGCCTTGATGATCTTTGAGTTTTAGAATAGTTATATCACTTTCATGCCCGATTCAATGTTGCTTTGTCGCTCTGCATGATTATGACCGTTATTGCTCTCTAGTTGGTCGCTTCCCAGTCTTTTGCTAAACCTCCACCTGTACTAAGCGGAATGACTGCTTGTGCATCCAAACCCTTTAAACCAGTTATGCCATATGAGTCCACCATACCTTCCTATACATGGTATTTACCTGCCATCCCTAACGAAGACTTTCGTGTACCATCTCGAAATTATTCAAAAAGCAATTCTCTTTTTGTGCCTATGTTTTAGCTCATGAGGAAGTAGTAGTTAATTCATGATCTTTTTAAGTTGGACAAGTTTCACCCCTGGATTGCATGTATAATGTGCAAACCCCTAATACGAGAAGGAACTGGCATTGAGTGCGCCCGGCTCAAAAAGATAATATAACAAACAAACCCTCCTTCACGCTTTGTTCATGAGAAATCAGAAAACTTTGGCAGTGATAAACAAAGGAGATTAAGAGGATGTGATCGTCCTCATGCGGGAGCCGTTCCTCGAGACTTGTCCACTTAAAAGGTGATTGAGTTATCTGCTTGCATTCGTAGACGAAATATGCATTTCTCAAAACATGTTTACTTCTGTTTTTAAAACCAAGAGCTCTGGTACATGTTTAGTTTTTGTTTCCGACCACGGGTTTTCAACCTTGCCAATAAAAGCCACGGTTCGAGAGTCTCACCTTCTTTCTTCAAAGCACTAACTAGGAGAGCATAATTGTCATTCTGAGTGTAATGTGCATTGTCCCAAAGTATTACATTGTCTTCTGCATACTTGTGATATGATTTATTCTGAAATTCTTAGTTCTAGTCTCCTTTAAAACTCTGGAGGAGTCTCTGCATTTATGTTTTGCTTCACTCATGGAGGCTAGCGAGATACCACCCTAATATGCTCAAGCTATGTGCAATGTAATCTTGTCTTGATTTTTAGTAATATATTATTTACTTTTAAGTATTTGTGACTGGTCACTTGAAAGAAGGATTGCTCCTTGCATTGTCCTCATAGTACTGTTTCAATACTTGCTAAACTCTTTTCGTAGTACATGCTTATATACATCTAATGAAGCAAAAGAGTTTGTCAAAGTTTTCTTTGTTGCGTCCAGTTCGTTGAACTGAATTGCTTGAGGACAAGCAATATGCTAAGCTTGGGGGAGTTGATACGTCTCAAACGTATCTACTTTTCCAAACACTTTTGATATTGTTTTGGCCTCATTCTTGCATGATTTGGACTAAACTAACCCGGACTGACGCTGTTTTCAGCAGAGCTGCCTGTATGGTTTATTTGTGTGCAGGAAAACGGATTTTTAGGTACCTCAGAAAAATCCACGAAAAATCATAGAAAATCCACGCACCCGAAGGAACCAGGAACCAGAAGTGGGGCCAGAGGGGGGCCAGGGGGTGCCCAGGCGCCCTGCGGGCGTGCCCCCGCCGTGGGCCGCACCGGGATGGCGCTTGGGTGGGGCCCACACCCCCTGGTGCCCTACTTTAGCCCGTATTTTTACTCCCGACGCAGAAACCCCAGATCGGAAGTTCTTTCGCAGTTTTTCGTCGCGGAGCCGCTGCCACCCTCTGTTCTTCTTCGGGAGGGCTAATCTGGAGGCTGAATTGGCCTCCGGAGAGGGGAGATCGTAGCCATCGTCATCATCATCACCACTCCATCATCCCTCCATGACTTCTCCCTCCATGTGTGAGTAATTCCCCCGCTGTAGGCGAAGGGGATGGTAGGGATTGGATGAGTTAGGTCATGTAATAGTTTATCAGATTGGGAGGCATGTTGCCTATCATCTACTATGGTGTTTATCATCTTTGCTTCAACTTGTTATTCTTAATGCTTGAAACTTAGGGCCCGAGTGCCATGATTTCAGATCTGAACCATATGTGTTTGTATGAATATATTTGTGTTCGTGATCCTATCTATGAGTCGTTTGCACCTGTTACGGTTCGGAACCGGCGATCCCAAAAGTGACAGCTTGGGACACCAAAGGGGATGGTCCGTAGTTTGAGGATTACATGTATCCATTGAGTTCATTGCTTTGTTCCGGTGCTCTTTGACAGGAGAACCTTAATATCCATAAGTTCCTTTTGGCCCCGTTCGTAGCGGGATGGTAGGACAAAAGATGTTGTGCAAGTTCTTATTGCAAACACGTACAACTACCTACGGGATACATGCCTAATATTTGATATTTGCCTAGATGATCATGACTTTTCCGTGTGCCATGCCCCAAGTTAGAATCTATCTCATCCATGCAGCGCCCGACCATCCATCTCCCTAGCCTACAGTGTTTTAAATCCTCCTTGTCACTAGTTGCTACTTTTGCCATTTACTACTGCTATTTACTTTTGCTGTTTACTTTTACTATTACTATCATTACTATCATATCACTGTTACCACTTATCTTTTGTTGCAAGTAAGTATATTTCAGGTGCGGTTGAATTGACAACTCAACTGTCAAAGCTTATAAATACTCTTTGGCTCCCCGTGTGTCGAATCAATAAATTGGGTTATTCTTACCCGCGAAGACTATCTCGATCCCTTGCGGTTGAGGGTTATCAACTTGCGATCTGTTGCGGCTGCTGCTTCCTAGTAGATCTTGTCGGCGCAGATAAGGGCATCCTTCTTGTTGCCAGGGACGGAGATGACGCTTATCGGGCCTGGCATCTTCAGCATGTTATATGCGTAGTGAGAGGCGGCCATGAACTTGGCGAGTGCTGGACGGCCGAGTATCCCATTGTAAGGTAATGGAAAATCGGCAATGTCAAAAGTGACCCTCTCAGTCCTGAAGTTCAACTTGCCGCCAAATGTCACTGGCAACGTGCCGGTCTCTTCGAGCTCGCTGTCAGGGATCTGGAGTTTGTGGAGCACAACGGAGGAGATCAGGTTCAAGCCGACCCCGCCGTCAACTAGCATCTTAGTGACCTTGAAGTTGCAGATAGTTGGTAAAACCAACATCGGCAAGCACCCGACTGCAGTTGTGCGATCAGGGTGGTCCTCAATATCAAAGATGATAGGCGTGCTGGACCATTTCAAAAGCATGCGTGACTCGACAGGTGGTTCTGCCGCATTAACTTCCCGCACCCACTGTTTGAGTTGGCGGTGTGAAGTATGCAGAGAAGCACCGCCGTCAACGCACAAGACTTCTGTGGCTTTCTGGAACTCCTGCTCACTGGTCTCGACATCATCCATGTCTTCGTCGTCGTCGTCATCTTCATCCTTGTCGCGGCCACGGGGAGGTCTGTCTCCTTGCCGCTGCTTGGCCTTGCCGCGGCGTCCTCCCCGGCCGGGGCGCTTCTGGCCGGATCCTCCAGCACCTCTTTGGGCCTTCTCCTTGTCGCGCCGCTCGTACTCAGCCTTTTGCTGCTCGACAAGCTGCTCGACCCTCTTGCAGTTCTGGAGGTCATGACCCTTGGTGCGGTGGATCTTGCAGTACTGCTTGTCGGTGCCGTCCTGCTTGTCGGCTGCCGCCACAGCCTGGCAGTTGGTGCATGCGGCAATCTCCTTGCCGGAGCTACCAACTTTGGCTTTCTTGGCGCCACCTTCGTTGCCGGACTGCTCAACGACTAGCACATCTTTGCCTTTCTTTTTCATGTTGTTCCGCCGCCAGTTTTTCTTTGCCGGGGCAGCATCTTCGCTGTCAGATCTTCCTGCTTCCGTATCCTCTCCGGGGAGTTTCCTCCCTTCCTCAGCACGTGCACACTTGTCGGCCAGGGCGTACAGCTCACTGACGTCCCTGATCTTGCACATCGCCATCTCCTCCCTCATCCTGCGGTTACGCACGTTCTGATGGAACGCGCTGATGACTGCGGCAGGGTGGACATCTGGGATGTTGTGCTGTACACGGCTGAATCTCTGAATGTACTTGCGCAGGGCTTCTCCTTCCTTCTGGGCGAGCAGATGAAGGTCACTTTCTTGGCCATGAGGTTTGTGGCCGCCTGTAAAGGCGCCGACAAACTGATGGCATAGGTCTGCCCAGGAGGATATGGAGTTGTCCGGCAAGTGCATGAGCCAGGACCTGACGTTGGGCTTGAGTACCAGTGGGAAGTAGTTGGCAAGGATCTTGTCGTCTCGCGCCCCAACAGCTTGCACCGCGATGGTGTAGATGATGAGGAACTCCGACGGATGCGTCTTGCCGTCGTACTTCTCTGGTACGTCTGGCTTGAAATTCTTCGTACTTGGCCACTGGACTTGTCGCAGCTCACGAGTAAACACAGGGCAACCTACCGCGTACGGCAAGTCGCCTGGTTCCCCTGGCGCATGCATGTCGACAGCGGGCCCAGCGCGCTGGTCGGATTGACGTTGCGCTTCTCTTCGGCGCTCGATGCGAGTGCGAGCGTCTTCTTGCTGTCGTTTGTGAAGAACTTGGCGCTGATCGCGACGAGCTCACGGATCTGATGACGCGGTGGAGTCGCTGTCGAGGTGGATCCGGCGAGTCGGCAATCTTGGCCTTCGGGGCGGAGAGTGCACGGTGGTTGCACCCCTACCGGTCTTGTCGCCATCGGCTCGCGCCTGGCTGACTTGCCGCGGCTGCGATGTACTCGGCTGCCATGGAGTATCGCCGTTGGCGAAGGCGATGAGACTTTGAATGGTGGCCCTCCAGTGGTCGATCTTGTCTGCGGCTGGAGGGTAGTCTAGGAGCAGTTGAGCTCGTGCCAAAGCTTCTGCTGCAGTGGCGGGTAGCGGTGGCGAACGGTCTGAGGAGCGGGATATGCTCGGACTTCTAACTATGTTAGAAGGAGCAGTATCCCGTCCAGGTGACCGTGCCTTGCTCGTGCCGGCATGTTGGCGTGCATGCTGGTCTTGAGCATTCCGAGATCCACCAGCTCGATCTTGGTCCAGCAAACGTATGGTACCATGAGTACCATGACGCTGCCGGTCGCGCGCCTCCTGAGATGGGCGCGGTGCATGTATGGACGCCGAGGTCTTGGAGTGCGCCCGGTCGTTGTGGGAGTCGACTACGCCGCCGATGGGCAGCACAACTTTGTCCTTGGACTTGGCGGCACCGTGAGCTCCCTCGTCGACGCCCGTTCTTCCGCCGGCGTCTACCCCAGTAACCGTTTGCTCCGGCGGTGGTGGGATCGACGCGGACGGAGCAGCCGCCTCCGAAGCCATCTTCTTCGGCGGCATGTTGATGAAGAGGATGAAAATCTAGCTCGTGTGAACGCCGGATCAGGTTCACACAATCTCGACGCACCCCTACCTGGCGCGCCAAAGATGTCGGGGGAAACTGATCCACGAACACCTATGGGCCCGTCGGGCCAAGTCCCTTTCGGTTTGGCGGGGGCGGAGATCGCACGAAGAGCAGAGCAAAGCGAAGCACACGAGCAGTTTACCCAGGTTCGGGCCGCATGGATGCGTAAAACCCTACTCCTGCTTTGTGGTTTGTATTGAGTTCTTGCTCGGGAGCGCTGAGTGCTACAGTACACTCTAGCAGCTAACGAGACCGAGCGTGAGAGTTCTTCTGCTTCGAACCCCCTTCTACGTTGCGCATGGGCTTCCTTTTATATGCTCAAGGGGTCACCGACAGGTGGCCACGCAGATAAGGGTAAAAATGGAAAAGTGTTGCGGTTGGTACAGCTACCTGTACAGTGTATCATACCTAACCTTGACGGCAGGGGACAAGGGCATTAAATGCCCGTCTGTGTCGCCCAAACAGTGCAAAAAGGTGCCGTCAGGGACGCCAACGTTCGCCACGGCGGCGAACTTGTCAGCGCCGCTTGCCACCGCTCACCGCTCACCGCTGGTTGCACAGCCTCCCGCCACGTACGTCTGGAAGGGTCTGATACGTCTCAAACGTATCTACTTTTCCAAACACTTTTGATATTGTTTTGACCTCATTCTTGCATGATTTGAACTAAACTAACCCGGATTGACGCTGTTTTCAGCAGAGCTGCCTGTATGGTTTTATTGTGTGCAGGAAAACGGATTTTAGGTATCTCAGAAAAATCCACGAAAAATCACAAAAAATCCACGCACCCGAAGGAACCAGGGGCCAGAAGAGGGGCCAGAGGGGGGCCAGGGGGTGCCCAGGCGCCCTGTGGGCGCGCCCCCCTGGGCCGCGCCGGGGGGTCGCCTGGGTGGGGCCCACACCCCCTGGTGCCCTACTTTGCCTCGTATTTTTACTCATGACGCGGAAACCCCAGATCAGAAGTTCTTTTCGCAGTTTTCCGTCGCGGAGCCGCCGCCACCCTCTGTTCTTCCTCGGGAGGGCTAATCTGGAGGCTGAATTGGCCTCCGGAGAGGGGAGATCGTCGCCATCGTCATCATCATCACCACTCCATCATCCCTCCATGACTTCTCCCTCCATGTGTGAGTAATTCCCCTGCTGTAGGCGAAGGGGGTGGTAGGGATTGGATGAGTTAGATCATGTAATACTTTGTCAGATCGTTGGGGGCATGTTGCCTATCATCTACCATGGTGTTTATCATCTTTGCTTCAACTTGTTATTCTTAATGCTTGACACTTAGGGCCCGAGTGCCATGATCTCAGATCTAAACCATATGTGTTTGCATGAATATATTTGTGTTCGTGATCCTATCTATGAGTTGTTTGCACCTATTACGGTTCGGAACTGGCGATCCCAAAAGTGGCAGCTTGGGACACCAAAGGGGATGGTCCGTAGTTTGAGGATTACATGTATCCATTGAGTTCATTGCTTTGTTCCGGTGCTCTTTGACAGGAGCACCTTAATCTCCATAAGTTCCTTTTGGCCCCGTTCGTAGCGGGATGGTAGGACAAAAGATGTTGTGCCAGTTCTTATTGAAAGCACGTACAACTACCTACGGGATACATGCCTAATGTTTGATATTTGCCTAGATGATCATTACTTTTCCGTGTGTCGTGCCCCAAGTTAGAATCTATCTCATCCACGCAGCGCCCAACCATCCATCTCCCTAGCCTACAGGGTTTTAAACCATGCTTGTCACTAGTTGCTACTTTTGCCATTTACCTTCACTATTTACTTTTTGCTGTTTACTTTTACTATCACTATTATCACTATCATATCACTGTTACCACTTATCTTTTGTTGCAAGTAAGTATATTTCAGGTGCGGTTGAATTGACAACTCAACTGTCAAAGCTTATAAATACTCTTTGGCTCCCCGTGTGTCGAATCAATAAATTGGGTTATTCTTACCCGCGAAGGCTATCTCGATCCCTTACGGTTGAGGGTTATCAAGTACCGTTTTCTGGCGCCGTTGCCGGGTAGCATAGCAATATTTACAAGTCTACTTGTGGTATCCTACCTGCTGCACTTCATCCACTATGGGTAAGAAAGGAGACCCCAAGGTTCCGATCTTACTATCTACTACAAGAAGAGGTACAGCTCTGAGCACTAGTGCTACACTTGATTCACCTTCTATTATGAGTAAGTTTGCCTCACCACCACCACATGATGCTCCTACTGAATCTGTTACTATGTCCGATACTCTTGATGATGCCTCTACTAATTTTGATGATATTAGTTCGCTTGGTTATGCTCTTGAGAAACAAATTGCTGCTGCTGCTAAAAAGTCTGGAATTGAACTTCCTGTTACTCGCTACCCTTTGGTGAAACTTATGATTATCCTGATTTGAGTAAACTCAAAGAGAGGCTCCTTGATGATGATTACTATATGCTTGATGAAGATTTATGCAGGGAAATGACAGAGTTTTCTGGCTCTGACCCTGAAGTTATTAAGAAACTATTTGAAAAACACTCTTTGAAGAACAAAACCGTTCCTGGTCCTGAATTTGCTACATCTCCTATATGCATTGATGATCCTGATTATGATTTCTTAGTTGATCTTTCACTTATACCTATGGTTGAAGCTAACCCCTTTTATGGCAGAGAAAATGATGATGCTATTGCACACCTGACTAAACTCGGTGAGTTAGGTGGCCTGTTTACCACAGATGAGAAGATACGATACTTTTATATCACCAAGCTTCTTCCTTTCTCCTTGAAGGAAGGTGCTAAAGCATGGTATGATTCACTCCCATGCGGTTCCATTAAGAGTCCTCAAGACTTAGCTCACTCTTTTGTTGATAAGTACTTCCCTGCTCACATGCAACATGCTGCTTTACAAAGAATTTATAACTTTAAACGGTTGCAGGATGAGTCCCTCCCTAAAGCTTGGGGGAGGTACTGCGGTCTTATTCGGGCTAGACCAGGACATGAAATTCCTAAGAATGAATTAATCGATATATTCTGTGCTGGTCTAACGGATGAATCCAGGTCCTATTTGGACGGTTGTGCTGGTTGTGTTTTCAGGAAAAGAACACCGGACGATGCGGAGGATTTAATGGGCAGGATTGCCAAAAACCATGAAGATTGGTCCGTCCCTGAACCACCTCCACCACCAAAGAAGAGGGGCATATTTGTTCTAAGCCTCGAAGATATGCGAGAAGCAAAGAAGTCTATTAAAGAGAAAGGTATTAAAGCTGAAGACGTGAAGAATCTACCCCCTATTGAGAAGCTGTGTGAGCCTACTACTCACCCTCCTATGGTAGAGGTACACTCTCTTTTAGATTTCAACGCAAGTGACATCCCTCATGGTAAGCCTCCTGATCAATGTTTAGATGAGTTTTATAATTTTATTATGAAACAAAACCATTTTAATGAGAGGTTACAAAGTCAATTGCATGATAATTCTCTTGCTATCAAAAAACTGCTTGATGTTTTAGATAGAACAGCTAATGATGCTCAATGTCTTGTGAAGCATTTTCATATGGCTCAAACTCAGCTTGACCAAATATCTAATGTGCAAAGAGATCTGCTTGCTAACAATGCCAAACAAGATAATTTGCAGGCTTTCAGGATTAAGACCCGAGGAGGAACTAGCACTCAAGATCCTCTCTATCCAGAGGGACATCCGAAGAGAATCGAGCAGGATTCTCAAATGCAAGAAGAAGAAATTGTTGGCTCTCCAAAGAAAAAGAAGAAACATAAGGAGACTGACAATTCTAATGATCCTATTGCAGATGAAGAGCCAGCTGTTGATCCCAACAGTGTATCTATATCCGATGCTGAGACTGAAGACGGTGCTGAACCTGAAGGTAAGGATAGTGAGAAGAATGATCCGCCTGAAGTTCGAGAGGAAGAAGCACCTGACAAACGTAAGATGTACACTAAAGAAGACTTCATCGCAAGAAAACATGGGAAAGAAAGAGAACCATGGGTACAGAAACCCATGCCCTTTCCAGGTAAGTCCATCAAATCTAAAGAAGAAGAGCATTACAATAAGTTTTGTGAGTGAATTAAACCTCTTTTTCTTCAAATCCCTTTGACTGATGCTATTAAGTTACTTCCTTATTCAAAATATATGAAAGATATTGTCACTAATAAAAGAAAAGTTCCTAATGATGCAATATCTACTATGCTTGCTAACTACTCTTTCAGTGGCAAGATTCCTGAGAAGCTCGGTGATCCAGGTATACCCACCATTCCTTGCTCCATAATGAATAATTATGTCAAAACTGCTTTATGTGATCTTGGAGCAGGAGTGAGTGTTATGCCTCTCTCTCTTTACGAGAGGCTTTGTTTAGAGAAACTAATTCCTACAGATATCTCCCTTCAGATGGCTGACAAGTCAACCGCTGTTCCGATAGGTATTTGTGAGGATGTTCCCGTAGAGGTTGCTAATTGTTTAATTCTTACTGATTTTGGTGTGCTTGACATGCCCGAGGATGGGAGCATGTCCATTATTCTTGGTAGACCTTTCCTTAACACACGGTATATTTTCCGAAGAAGATCGACAGGAGGCATGCCCTCAACTCTATAGAGAATATCGAGACCGTGAAAATTGGAGAATGGGACTGTCCACTACATGTGCCTCACAAATATAAAACTATCATGGTGGGGACAATGTCCATCAAATTAAAGGTTTAGTAACTACTTCGTAGGAGGTGAGACTTTTTGCTCTATATATCGCCTGTTTGTTGGTAAGACTTGATCAACCTTACTAGTAAACATGTTTTATATAGATAAAAAGTTGAGCTTGTTATGTTTTCATTTGTTTTTAGTTTTTGGCCTACTTGCTGTACCAAGTATTTATGTTTTGAAGCTTCACAATACTACTCTCTACTTCAAGTTTTCAGAGAGTTCCGCAGCTTTTTGAACTTCGAAAAAATTTCAACAGTGAAGTTTTCAGAAAAATTCCAGAAAAATTGAAATAAAAATTTCCACGACGGGAGAGACCCAGAGGGACCAGGGGCCAGCCAGGGGGACCCACCAGTGGCCCAGGCGGCCAGCTGGCGCGGCCCAGCCCCTGGCCGCGCCCACAGGACGCCTGGGGCCCACAGGACCCCCCTCCAGGTATGTCTTCTTCCTCTCTCTCTCTCTTTCTCAAAAAACGCGAGTTCTGCACTTGTTCTTGTGTTCTTGCTGTTCTTGGAGGCGATTCTTCGATCTCTCCCTACAGCCCCTCATTTGAGCTGAAATTTTGAGCAAATACTCCCTGGTATGTGACTCCTCCACCCCTCCAATTATATTTTTGATTGGTGGCCTCATTTGTGAGTATTTAGTAGTTCTTGGTGCTGTAGAGATGAGCTTGCATGCATGTGTAGAAAGTTATTTTCCAAGTTTTGATGCAAGTTTATGCCTTGGGCAAGTGAGTTGAGTAGTCTGCCTTAACTCATCTTGTTTTAATCCTCATTTTTGTAAATTGCAAAAAAAAATCAGAAATGAGTTTGTTAGGAAGGGCAAAAGGGTGGCTTGAGAAGAGGAGGCCCGCACACTCCGATCGAGTTACTAGAGCCGCAGCTTCACCATCGACTGCTAGGGTGAGCTATAATGAAGATCATGTGCCCCTGGAGTTGTTGGAAGACACAAGTCCAGCACGTGCGATGACATTTCCATGTGATGAATTCCTCGAAGCTGCGGGAATCAAGGATGAGTTTTATAATCTTTGTGCTAATGCAGGTTTGACATGACTCGTCACGAGCCGTGTTACCCAGTATCAAAAACTCACCTCCAGTTTCATTAATAGTTTTAGATATAATCCTGATTCAGGTGCTATTGAGTTTAAAATTTACAATGATCTATCACCATGACTTTGGGAAATTTTTGTGAAATAATAGGTGTGCCGAACGTTGGGAGGACGGCTAGGATGGCCACTCAGCCCTCTGAGCTGAAAACCGTCATCAACTCTCTCTGCAGCATGGGTACGAGGGATATTCATCGGTCGAAGTTCTCCAACATCTAATTTCCTCACCTCAGGTATTTTCCATATTATATTGCCAGAGGGGTGTTAGCTCGTGACAACACGAGCAACATTTCTGCTCCGGATATTGCTATCCTGGCAGTAGCCCTCTCAGGGAGGTCTGATTATAATCTGGGTGCCTTAATTGCTCGACGCCTTTCTATGAACGGTAACAAGGGGGACTTATATGGTGGCGTTTATGCCACACTTATCTTAGAACATCTTGGAGGCACCCCACACCCTGATGATAATCCTTTTACTTATTTAAGCTTTGATCTTGCTGCTATGAAAAGGCATAAGTTTGTCACCATGGGTTCTGAGCTTGATAATCTTGTTTATATCTTGCGTTTCAGAATTACCGCGGAACGCGAGATCCGTCTACCTGCACCTCTTTTGTTTGATTTTTCTCGCAGGAACGGATGGTCCTTTGATGTTGTCCAATTCGATGAGTTCATGGTCCAGCATCAGTTTCATAACCCCATGGAGGGGGTTGTGCCCGACGAGGAGAAGCACGGTGAGTTACCACATTTTCAGGAAGAGACCGCCACCGAGTTTGGTGAAGGTTCTTCCTCTGTTTGGCGCTCGGAACCTTCCTCGTGGGAGACTCCGAGGAGTTCGGTGTACGCGCCAGCATCCTTCTACGACCGTTGGACTCACCACCATACCCCCGGAGCAGGAGGCTCCTGGGGGCAGTAGCTGCTACCAACTTAGGCTAAAAGCCTAAGCTTGGGGGAGTAAGTGCCCCTCTTACTTTTCCATTGTATTATCCATTTTATTCACTTTGATCTTTTCGAAGTTTTTGCCCGTTCTTCTTTATTTCTCTCTTTGCAAAAACAACAAAAAGATTTACTCTTTCTTTTGCTTTTATTCAACCTTTTAAAAATCCAAAAAGATTTCCTTTCTCTCTTTAGTTTTCTTTGTTTTCAGAGTTCACCTCGAGTCCGTGATGGCATTTAATTATATTTCCTACGTTCGATCGTGCAAGTGACAAGCAGTAATGACGAAGATCGACTGAAGGGAAGCAACAAGGAAGACCGGTATGAACTCTTTTTGTTTCTATTTTTGTACATATGCATGTACTTATTGTTGGAGATATGCCCTAGAGGCAATAATAAAAGCATTATTATCATATCTCCTTGTTCATGATAATTGTCTGTTATTCATGCTTGAATTGTATTGTACGGAAACAGCGATACATGTGTGAATACATAGACCATAATGAGTCCCTGGTAGGCCTCTAGTTACCAGCTCGTTGATCAACAGATGGTCACGGTTTCCTGACCATGGACATGAGATGTCGGTGATAACGGGATCACATCATTAGGAGAATGATGTGATGGACAAGACCCAAACTTGAGCATAACACGAGATCGTATAGTTCGTAATGCATAAGCTTTTCGGTGTCAAGTATTTATTCCTTAGACCATGAGGTTGTACAACTCCCGGATACCGTAGGAGTACTTTGGGTGTGCCAACCGTCACAACATAACTGGGTGGCTATAAAGGTACGCATCGGGTATCTCCGAAAGTGTCTGTTGAGTTGGTACGAACCGAGACTGGGATGTTGTCACTCCGTATGACGGAGAGGTACCTCTGGGCCCACTCGGTAAGACATCATCATAATGAGCTCAATGTGACTAAGTAGTTAGTCACGGGATGATGGATTACGGATCGAGTAAAGATACTTGCCATAACGAGATTGAACAAGGTATCGGGGATACCGACGATCGAATCTCGGGCAAGTACCGTACCGATGGACAAAGGGAATAACATACGGGATTGAGTGAATCCTTGACATATTGGTTCATCCGATGAAGATCATCGAGGAACACGTGGGAACCAACATGGGTATCCAGATCCCGCTGTTGGTTATTGACCAGAGAGTGGTCTCGGTCATGTCTACGTGTCTCCCGAACCCGCAGGGTCTACACACTTAAGGTTCGGTAACGCTAGGGTCGTAGAGATAAATGCACGTGGAAACCCGAAAGTTGTTCGGAGTCCCGGATGAGATCCCGGACGTCACGAGGAGTTCCGGAATGGTCCGGAGGTAAAGATTGATATATGGGAAGTCCAGTTTCGGCCAACGGGTGATCTCCGGGGGTCACCGGGAGCGTCCCGGGACCACCGGAGGGGCCCCGAGGGTCCACCGGGTGGGGCCACCCATCCCGGTGGGGCCCCTAGGCCGCGAGGGGATGTGACCAGCCCTCTGGGCTGGCGCACCACTAAGGGAGGCCCACCACCCCTGCGCCTAGGGTTCAAACCCTAAAGGGGAGGGGGGCTCCACTTGCCTTGGGGGGCAAGGAACCCCCCTTGGCCGCCGCCCCCTAGCAGATTGGATCTGCAGGGGGTCCAGCCGCCCCCCCTGGCCCCTATATATATGTGGGGGGGGATAGGGCAGCCGCACCCAAGCCCTGGCGCCTCTCCCCCTCCCGTCACACCTCCCAACTCCCACACAGGGCGCCCGGCGAAGCCCTGCTGCGATCTCCACTGCATCCGTCATCACGCCGTCGTGCTGCCGGATCTCTGACGACTTCTCCTCCCCCCTTGCTGGATCAAGAAGGAGGTGACGTTGCTGCACCGTACTTGTGTTGAATGCGGAGGTGCCGTCCGTTCGGCGCTGGATCATCGGTGACGAAGAACGTGAAGAGTACGACTACTTCATCCTTGCTTCGTTGAAAGCTTCCGCACGCAATCTTCATAACGGTATGTAGATGCACTCTTAGTTACTCGTTGCTAGATGTCTCCATAGTTGGATCTTGGTGAAGACGTAGAATTTTTTAGAATTATGCTCCGTTCCCCAACAGTGGCATCTGAGCCTAGGTTTTATGCGTAGCATCTTGCATGAGTAGAACACAAAGCAGTTGTGGGCGTATGATCTTGTTCAACTTTCTTACCGTTACTAGTCAATCTTGATTCGGCGGTATTGTGGGATGAAGCGGCCCGGACCGACCTTACACGTACTCTTACGTGAGACTGGTTCCACCGACAGACATGCACTAGATGCATAAGGTGGCTGGCGGGTGTCTGTCTCTCCTACTTTAGTCGGATCGGATTCGATGAAAAGGGTCCTTATGAAGGGTAAATAGAAGTTGACAAATCACGTTGTGGTTTTGGCGTAGGTAAGAAACGTTCTTGCTAGAAATCCTATAGAAGCCACGTAAAACTTGCAACAACAATTAGAGGACGTCTAACTTGTTTTTGCAGCATGTGTTTTGTGACGTGGTATGGCCAAGAACGAAGATGTGATGAATGATATATGTGATGTATGAGATTGATCATGTTTTTGTAATAGGGAATCACGACTTGCATGTCGATGAACTTGACAACCGGCAGGAGCCATAGGAGTTGTCTTAATTATTGTATGACCTGCGTGTCATTGAATAATGCCATGTAATTACTTTACTTCGTTGCTAAACGTTAGCTATAGTAGTAGAAGTAATAGTTGGCGTGACGACTTCTTCAAGACACGATGATGGAGATCATGATGATGAAGATCATGGTGTCGAGCCGGTGACAAGATGATCATGGTGCCCCGAAGATGGAGATCCAAGGAGCAAGATGATATTGGCCATATCATGTCACTTTAATTGATTGCATGTGATGTTTATCATGTTTATGCATCTTGTTTACTTAGAACGACGGTAGTAAATAAGATGATCTCTCACTAAAATTTCAAGTAATGTGTTTCCCCTAACTGTGCACCGTTGCTAAAGCTCGTTGCTCCGAAGCACCACGTGATGATCGGGTGTGATAGGTTCTAACGTTCGCATACAACGGGTGTAAGACAGATTTACACACGCAATACACTTAGGGTTCACTTGACGAGCCTAGCATGTACAGACATGGCCTCGGAACACGGAAGACCGAAAGGTCGAACACGAGTCGTATAGAAGATACGATCAACATGAAGATGTTCACCGTTTTTTGACTAGTCCGTCTCACGTGATGATCGGACACGGACTACTCGATTCGGATCGTGTATCACTTAGATGACTAGAGAGATGTCATTCTGAGTGGGAGTTCATTAAAATTTGATTAAGATGAACTTAATTATCATGAACTTAGTCTAAATTCTTTACAATATCTCTTGTAGATCAAATGGCCCACGCTCTAGTTTCCCTCAACTTCAACGCGTTCCTAGAGAAAACCAAGCTGAAAGACGATGGTAGCAACTATACGGATTGGGTCCGTAACCTGAGGATCATCCTCATAGCTGCCAAGAGATCATATGTCCTAGAAGCACCGCTAGGTGATGCACCTGCTCCCGATGCTGACCAAGACGGTTTGAACGTCTGGTAGTCGCGTAGTGATGATTACTCCCTGGTTCAGTGCGGCATGCTTTACAGTTTAGAATCGGGGCTCCAAAAGCGTTTTGAGCACCATGGAGCATATGAGATGTTCGAAGAGCTGAAAATGGTTTTCCAAGCTCATGCCCGAGTCGAGAGATATGATGTCTCCGACGCATTCTACAGCTGTAAGATGGAAGAGAACAGTTCTGTCAGTGAGCACATCCTCAAGATTTCAGGATTGCACAACCGCTTGTCTCAGCTGGGAATGAATCTCCCAGATGAAGCGGTCGTTGACAGAATCCTCCAGTCGCTCCCACCAAGCTTCAAGAGCTTCGTGTTGAACTTCAATATGCAGGGGATGGAGAAGTCCATTCCCGAGGCGTATTCGATGCTGAAATCAGCGGAGGTAGACATCAAGAAAGAACATCAAGTGTTGATGGTCAATAAAACCACTAAGTTCAAGAAAGGCAAGGGTAAGAAGAATTTCAAGAAGGACGGTAAGGGAGTTGCCGCGCCTGGCAAGCCTGTTGCCGGGAAGAAGCCAAAGTATGGACCCAAGCCAGAGACTGAGTGCTTTTATTGCAAGGGAACGGGTCAGTGGAAGCGGAACTGCCCCAAATACTTAGCAGACAAGAAGGTCGGCAACGTCAAAGGTATATATGATATACATGTTATTGATGTGTACCTTACCAGCACTCGTAGTAGCTCCTGGGTATTCGATACCGGTGCAGTTGCTCACATTTGTAACTCAAAACAGGAGCTGCGGAATAAACGGAGACTGGCGAAGGATGAGGTGACGATGCGCGTCGGGAATGGTTCCAAGGTCGATGTGATCGCCGTCGGCACGCTGCCTCTACATCTACCCTCGGGATTAGTTTTAAACCTGAATAATTGTTATTTAATACCAGCTTTGAGCATGAACATTGTTTCTGCATCTCGTCTTATGCGAGATGGATATTCTTTCAAATCGGAGAATAATGGTTGTTCTATTTATTTGAGAGATATATTTTATGGTCATGCCCCACTGGTCAATGGTTTATTTTTGATGAATCTCGAACGTAGTGATACACATATTCATAGTGTAGATGCCAAAAGATGTAAAGTTGATAATGATAGTCCCACATACTTGTGGCATTGCCGCCTTGGTCATATTGGTGTCAAACGTATGAAGAAGCTCCATTCGAATGGACTTCTAGAGTCTCTTGATTATGAATCATTTGACACGTGCGAACCATGCCTCTTGGGCAAGATGACCAAGACTCCGTTCTCCGGAACAATGGAGCGAGCAACCAACTTGCTGGAAATCATACATACCGATGTGTGCGGTCCAATGAGTGTTGAGGCTCGCGGAGGCTACCGTTATGTTCTCACCCTCACGGATGACTTGAGTAGATACGGGTATATCTATTTGATGAAACACAAGTCTGAGACCTTTGAAAAGTTCAAGGAATTTCAGAATGAGGTTGAGAATCAACGTGACAAAAAAATAAAGTTCTTGCGATCGGATCGTGGGGGTGAATATTTAAGTCATGAATTTGGCACACACCTTAGGAACTATGGAATCGTTTCACAATTGACACCGCCCGGAACACCTCAACGTAACGGTGTGTCGGAACGTCGAAATCATACTCTGTTGGACATGGTGCGATCTATGATGTCCCTCACCAATTTACCGCTATCTTTTTGGGGTTATGCTTTAGAGACCGCCGCATTCACTTTAAATAGGGCTCCGTCAAAATCCGTTGAGACGACTCCATATGAACTTTGGTTTGGCAAGAAACCGAAGCTGTCGTTTTTGAAAGTTTGGGGTTGCGATGCTTATGTCAAGAAACTTCAACCTGAAAAGCTCGAACCCAAATCGGAAAAATGCGTCTTCATAGGATACCCAAAAGAAACTATTGGGTACACCTTCTACCACAGATCTGAAGGCAAAGTCTTTGTTGCCAAGAATGGATACTTTCTAGAGAAAGAGTTTCTCTCGAAAGAAGTGAGTGGGAGGAAAGTAGAACTTGATGAGGTGACAGTCACCACTCCTGTACCGGAAAGTAGCGGAGCACAGGAAACTGTTCCTGAGGTGCCTGCACCGACAAGGGAGGAAGTTAATGATAATGATCATGAAGAAACAGATCAAGTTACTACTGAACTTCGAAGGTCCACAAGGGCACGTTCCGCACCAGAGTGGTACGACAACCCTGCACTGGAAATCATGTTGTTAGACAACGGTGAACCTTCGAACTATGAAGAAGCGATGGCGGGCCCAGATTGCAATAAATGGCTTGGAGCCATGAAATCCGAGATAGAATCCATGTATGAAAACAAAGTATGTACTTTGGTGGACTTGCCTGATGATAGGCACGCCATAGAAAACAAATGGATATTTAAGAAGAAGACAGACGCGGATGGTAATGTAACCATCTATAAAGCTCAGCTTGTCGCTAAGGGTTATCGACAAGTTCAAGGGATTGACTACGATGAGACTTTCTCTCCCGTAGCGATGCTGAAGTCAGTCAGAATCATGTTAGCTATTGCCGCATTCTATGATTATGAGATATGGCAAATGGATGTCAAAACACCATTCCTTAATGGCTTCCTCAAGGAAGAGTTGTATATGATGCAACCGGAAGGTTTTGTCGATCCAGAGAACGCTAACAACGTATGCAAGCTCCAGCGCTCGATTTACGGGCTGGTGCAAGCATCTCGGAGTTGGAATATTCGCTTTGATGAGGTGATCAAAGCGTTTGGCTTTATACAAACTTATGGAGAAGCCTGTATTTACAAGAAAGTGAGTGGGAGCTCTGTAGCATTTCTCATATTATATGTGGATGATATATTGCTGATGGGAAATGATATAGAATTCTTGGAAAATGTAAAGGCCTACTTGAATAAAAGTTTTTCAATGAAGGACCTTGGAGAAGCTGCTTACATATTAGGCATCAAAATCTATAGAGATAGATCGAGACGCCTCATTGGTCTTTCACAAAGTACATACCTTGACAAAATATTGAAGAAGTTCAATATGGATCAGTCAAAGAAAGGATTCTTGCCTGTTTTGCAAGGTATGAGATTGAGTAAGACTCAGTCGCCGACCACGGCAGAAGATAGAGAAAAGATGAGTGTCATTCCCTATGCCTCGGCAATAGGTTCTATCATGTATGCCATGCTGTGTACCAGACCTGATGTGAACCTTGCCATAAGTTTGGTAGGGAGGTACCAAAGTGATCCCGGTACGGAACACTGGACAACGGTCAAGAACATCCTGAAGTACCTGAAAAGGACTAAGGATATGTTTCTCGTTTATGGAGGTGACGAAGAGCTCGTCGTAAAGGGTTACGTCGATGCTAGCTTCGACACAGATCTGGATGACTCTAAGTCACAAACCGGATACGTGTATATTTTGAATGGAGGGGCAGTCAGCTGGTGCAGTTGCAAGCAAAGCATGGTGGCAGCATCTACATGTGAAGCGGAGTACATAGCTGCTTCTGAAGCAGCACAGGAAGGAGTCTGGATGAAGGAGTTCATCACCGACCTAGGAGTCATTACAAGCGCGTCAAGCCCAATGACTCTCTTCTGTGAGAACACTGGTGCTATTGCTATTACCAAGGAGCCCAGGTTTCACAAGAAGACCAAGCACATCAAGCGCCGTTTCAACTCCATCCGAAATTATGTTCAGGATGGAGAAATAGATATTTGTAAAGTGCATACGGATCTGAATATCGCAGGCCCGTTGACTAAACCTCTTTCACGAGCAAAACATGATCAACACCAGAACTCTATGGGTGTTCGATTCATCACAATGTAACTAGATTATTGACTCTAGTGCAAGTGGGAGACTGTTGGAGATATGCCCTAGAGGCAATAATAAAAGCATTATTATCATATCTCCTTGTTCATGATAATTGTCTGTTATTCATGCTTGAATTGTATTGTACGGAAACATCGATACATGTGTGAATACATAGACCACAATGAGTCCCTGGTAGGCCTCTAGTTACCAGCTCGTTGATCAACAGATGGTCACGGTTTCCTGACCATGGACATGAGATGTCGGTGATAACGGGATCACATCATTAGGAGAATGATGTGATGGACAAGACCCAAACTTGAGCATAACACGAGATCGTATAGTTCGTAATGCATAAGCTTTTCGGTGTCAAGTATTTATTCCTTAGACCATGAGGTTGTACAACTCCCGGATACCGTAGGAGTACTTTGGGTGTGCCAACCGTCACAACGTAACTGGGTGGCTATAAAGGTACGCATCGGGTATCTCCGAAAGTGTCTGTTGAGTTGGTACGAACCGAGACTGGGATGTTGTCACTCCGTATGACGGAGAGGTACCTCTGGGCCCACTCGGTAAGACATCATCATAATGAGATCAATGTGACTAAGTAGTTAGTCACGGGATGATGGATTATGGATCGAGTAAAGAGACTTGCCATAACGAGATTGAACAAGGTATCGGGGATACCGACGATCGAATCTCGGGCAAGTACCGTACCGATGGACAAAGGGAATAACATACGGGATTGAGTGAATCCTTGACACAGTGGTTCATCCGATGAAGATCATCGAGGAACACGTGGGAACCAACATGGGTATCCAGATCCCGCTGTTGGTTATTGACCAGAGAGTGGTCTCGGTCATGTCTACGTGTCTCCCGAACCCGTAGGGTCTACACACTTAAGGTTCGGTAACGCTAGGGTCGTAGAGATAAATGCACGTGGAAACCCGAAAGTTGTTCGGAGTCCCGGATGAGATCCCGGACGTCACGAGGAGTTCCGGAATGGTCCGGAGGTAAAGATTGATATATGGGAAGTCCAGTTTCGGCCAACGGGTGATCTCCGGGGGTCACCGGGAGCGTCCCGGGACCACCGGAGGGGCCCCGGGGGTCCACCGGGTGGGGCCACCCATCCCGGTGGGGCCCCTAGGCCACGAGGGGATGTGACCAGCCCTCTGGGCTGGCACACCACTAAGGGAGGCCCACCTCCCCTGCGCCTAGGGTTCAAACCCTAAAGGGGAGGGGGGCTCCACTTGCCTTGGGGGGCAAGGAACCCCCCTTGGCCGCCGCCCCCTTGCAGATTGGATCTGCAGGGGGTCCAGGCACCCCCCCTGGCCCCTATGTATATGTGGGGGGGGGAGAGGGAAGCCGCACCCAAGCCCTGGCGCCTCTCCCCCTCCCGTCACACCTCCCAACTCCCACGCAGGGCGCCCGGCGAAGCCCTGCTGCGATCTCCACTGCATCCGTCATCACGCCGTCGTGCTGCCGGATCTCTGACGGCTTCTCCTCCCCCCTTGCTGGATCAAGATGGAGGTGACGTTGCTGCACCGTACGTGTGTTGAACGCGGAGGTGCCGTCCGTTCGGCGTTGGATCATCGGTGACGAAGAACGTGAAGAGTACGACTACTTCATCCTTGCTTCGTTGAAAGCTTCCGCACGCAATCTTCATAACGGTATGTAGATGCACTCTTAGTTACTCGTTGCTAGATGTCTCCATAGTTGGATCTTGGTGAAGACGTAGAATTTTTTTGAATTATGCTCCGTTCCCCAACACTTATGATCTAGAGACCAGCTTGTAGCGACATAGTGCTATGTTTACAATGCTCTTTCAGTGGTTCATGGTTTCCTTGTGGCTAGTCTCAAATAACTAGAGTATATAATGTGTTATTGAAATGATCTACATGCATTGCACTGTTCATAGTCTAGTATACTAAGGTGGTATTTCCCTTTAGAGAATTTTTGGATTGACTTGGCACATGCTTACACATGTTAAGACTAAAAAGTCTACTCTGCCTTGATGATCTTTGAGTTTCAGAATAGTTATATCACTTTCATGCCCGATTCAATGTTGCTTTGTCGCTCTGCATGATTATGACCGTTATTGCTCTCTAGTTGGTCGCTTCCCAGTCTTTTGCTACACTTCCACCTGTACTAAGCGGACTGACTGCTTGTGCATCCAAAATCCTTAAAACCACTTATGCCATATGAGTCCACTATACCTTCCTATACATGGTATTTACCTGCCATTCCTAACGAAGACTTTCGTGTACCATCTCGAAATTAATCAAAAGCATTTCTCTTTTTGTGCCTATGTTTTAGCTCATGAGGAAGTAGTAGTTAATTCATGATCTTTTTAAGTTGGTCAAGTTTCACCCCTGGATTGCATGTCTAATGTGCAAGCCCTTAATACGAGAAGGAACTGGCATCGAGTACGCCCGGCTCAAAAAGATAATATAACAAACAAACCCTCCTTCACGCTTTGTTCATGAGAAATCAGAAAACTTTGGCAGTGATAAACAAAGGAGATTAAGAGGATGTGATTGTCCTCATGCGGGAGCCGTTCCTCGAGACTTGTCCACTCAAAGAATGATTGAGTTATCTACTAGCATTCGTTGACGAAATATGCACCTCTCAAAAACGTTTTTACCTCTGTTTCTAAAAACCAAGAGCTCTGGTACATGTTTAGTTTTTGTTTCCGATCACGGGTTTTCAACTTTGCCAACAAAAGCCACGGTTTGAGAGTCTTCACCTTCTTTCTTCAAAGCACTAACTAGGAGAGCATAATTGTCATTCTGAGTGTAATGTGCATTGTCCCAAAGTATTACATTGTCTTCTGCATACTTGTGATATGATTTATTCTGAAATTCTTAGTTCTAGTCTCCTTTAAAACTCTGGAGGAGTTTCTGCATTTATGTTTTGCTTCACTCATGGAGACTAGCGAGATACCACCCTAGTATGCTCAAGCTATGTGCAATGTAATCTTGTCTTGATTTTCAGTAGTATATTATTTACTTTTAAGTATTTGTGACTAATCACTTGAAAGAAGGATTGCTCCTTGCATTGTCCTCATAGTACTGTTTTAATACTTGCTAGACTCTTTTCGTAGTACATGCTTATATACATCTAATGAAGCAAAAGAGTTTGTCAAAGTTTTCTTTGTCGCGTCCAGTTCGTTGAACTGAATTGCTTGAGGACAAGCAATATGCTAAGCTTGGGGGAGTTGACACGTCTCAAACGTATCTACTTTTCCAAACACTTTTGATATTGTTTTGACCTCATTATTGCATGATTTGAACTAAACTAACCCGGACTGGCGTTGTTTTCAGCAGAGCTGCTTGTATGGTTTTATTGTGTGCAGGAAAACGGATTTTCAGGTATCTCAGAAAAATCCACGAAAAATCACAGAAAATCCACGCACCCGAAGGAACCAGGGGCCAGAAGAGGGGCCAGAGGGGGGCCAGGGGGTGCCCAGGCGCCCTGTGGGCGCCCCCCTGGGCCGCGCTGGGGGGTCGCCTGGGGGTCGCCTTGGGGTTCAACAACTATGGAAATCGCTTCGGGCCCGCAAAACTGTGAGTAATAGTCCACGGAACGGGTTAGAATTGGCCAAAACTGTGAGTGTTGACGACGGACACGTAAACGCACCCCGGGGATCGTCAATCGTGGAAATCACTCTGGGACCCAAGAACGGTAACTAATAGTGCACGAAACGGACCAGAATCGACAAAAACCACGAGTGTTGATGACCAACACATAAACGCACCCAGGGTTCGTTAATCGTGGAAATCAGTTCGGACCCCAAAATAGTGAGTAATAGTCCATGAAACGGGCCAGAATCGGTCAAAACTGTGAGTGTTGATGACCGACACATAACCGCACCTTGGGGTTCAACAACTATGGAAATCGCTTCGGGCCCGCAAAACGGTGAGTAATAGTCCACGAAACGGGTGAGAATTAGCCAAAACTATGAGTGTTGACGACGCACACGTAAACGCACCCCGGAGATCGTCAATCATGGAAATAGCTCTGGGAACCCGAAATATTGAGTAATAGTGCACGAAACGGACCAGAATCGGCCAAAATTGTGAGTGTTGATGACCGACACGTAAACGCACCCCGGTGTTCGCCAATCGTGGAAATCACTCCGGGACCCCAAAACTGAGTATTAGTCCAAGAAACGGGCCAAAATCTGCCCAAACTGTGATTGTTGAGGATCGACGCGTAAGCGCACCTTGGGGTTCATCAACCATAGAAATCAGTTCGGGACCCCGAAACGGTGAGTAATAGTCCATGAAACGGGCCAAAATCTGCCAAAATTGCGAGTGTTGACGACGGACACGTAAACACACCTCGGGAATCGTCAATCGTGGAAATAGCTCTGGGACCCCAAAACGGTGAGTAATAGTCCACGAAACGGGCCAGAATCAGCCAAAACTGCGAGTGTTGATGACCGACATGTAAGCGCACCTTGGGGTTCAACAACTATGGAAATCGCTTCGGGTCCGCAAAACGGTGAGTAATAGTCCATGAAATGGGTCAGAATTAGCCAAAACTATGAGTGTTGACGACGCACACGTAAACGCACCCCGGAGATCGTCAATCATGGAAATAGCTCTGGGAACCCAAAATATCGTGTAATAGTGCACGAAATGGACCAGAATCGGCCAAAATTGTGAGTGTTGATGACCGACACGTAAACGCACCCCGGTGTTCGCCAATCGTGGAAATCACTCCGGGACCCCAAAACTGAGTAGTAGTCCAAGAAACGGGCCAAAATCTACCCAAACTGTGATTGTTGATGACCGACGCGTAAGCGCACCTTGGGGTTCATCAACCATGGAAATCGGTTCGGGACCTAAAAACGGTGAGTAATAGTCCACGAAACGGGCCAAAATCTGCCAAAATTGCGAGTTTTGACGACGGACACGTAAACGCACCTCGGGAATCATCAATCGTGGAAATAGCTCTGGGACCCCAAAACGGTGAGTAATAGTACACGAAACGGGCCAGAATCAGCCAAAACTGCAAGTGTTGATGACCGACACGTAAGCGCACCTTGGGGTTCAACAACTATGGAAATCGCTTCGGGCCCGCAAAACAGTGAGTAATAGTCCACGAAACGGGTGAGAATTAGCCAAAACTATGAGTGTTGACGACGCACACGTAAACGCACCCCGTAGATCGTCAATCATGGAAATAGCTGTGGGAACCCGAAATATTGAGTAATAGTGCACGAAACGGACCAGAATCGGCCAAAATTGTGAGTGTTGATGACCGACACGTAAACGCACCCAGGTGTTCGCCAATTGTGGAAATCACTCCGGGACCCCAAAACTGAGTAGTAGTCCAAGAAATGGGCCAAAATCTGCCCAAACTGTGATTGTTGATGACCGACGCGTAAGCGCACCTAGGGGTTCATCAACCATGGAAATCGGTTCGGGACCCCGAAACGGGCCAAAATCTGCCAAAATTGCGAGTGTTGACGACGGACACGTAAACACACCTCGGGAATCGTCAATCGTG
>LR738711.1:964467539-964484936 GCA_902687465.1 Secale cereale
GGGCCCGAAGCGATTTCCCTAGTTGTTGAAGCCCAAGGTGCGCTTACGTGTCGGTCATCAAGAATCGCAGTTTTGGCCGATTCTTGGCCGATTCATGGACTATTACTCACCGATTTGGGGTCCCAGAGCTATTTCCACGATTGGCGATCCACGGGGTGCGTTTACGTGTCCGTCATCAACACTCGCAATTTTGGCAGATTTTGGCCCGTTTCGTGGACTATTACTCACCGTTTTGGGATCCCGAACCGATTTCCAAGGTTGATGAACCCCAAGGTGCGCTTACGCGTCGGTCATCAAAAATCACAGTTTGGGACGATTTTGGCCCGTTTCTTGGACTATTACTCAGTTTTGGGGTCCCGGAGTGATTTCCACGATTGGCGAACACCGGGGTGCGTTTACTTGTTGGTCATCACTACTTACAATTTTGGCCGATTCTGGTCCGTTTTGTGCACTATTACTCAATATTTTGGGTTCCCAGAGCTATTTCCATGATTGACGATCCCCAGGGTGCGTTTACGTGTCCGTCGAAAACACTCATAGTTTTGGCCAATTTTGTCCCGTTTCGTGGACTATTACTCACCGTTTTGCAGGCCCGGAGCTATTTCCATAGTTGTTGAACCCCAAGGTGCGGTTAGGTGTCGGTCATCAACACTCGCAGTTTTGGCCGATTCTGGCCCGTTTCGTGGACTATTACTCACTATTCTGGGGTCCGAAGTGATTTCCACGATTAACGAACCCTAGGGTGCGTTTACGTGTTGGTCATCCACACTCGTGGTTTTTGTCGATTCTGGTCCGTTTCGTGCACTATTAGTTACCGTTCTTGGGTCACAGAGTGATTTCCACGATTGACGAACCTCGGTGTGCGTTTACGTGTCCGTTATCAACGCTCACAATATTGGCCAATTCAGGTCCGTTTCGTGCACTATTACTCACCGTTTTGGGGTCCTAGAGCGATTTCCATGTTTGACGATCCCTAGGATGCATTTACGTGTCGATCATCAACACTCGCAGTTTTGGCCGATTCTGCCCCGTTTCATCGACTATTACTCATTGTTTTGGGGTCCCGGAGCGATTTCCACGATTGACGTTCCAAGGGATGCGTTTACGTGTCTGTCATCAACACTCGCAATTTTGGCAGATTTTGGCCCGTTTCGTGGACTTTTACTCACCATTTTGGGGTCTCGAACCGATTTCCATGGTTGATGAACCCCAAGGTGCGCTTACTCGGTCATCAACAATCACAGTTTGGGCAGATTTTGGCCCGTTGCTTGGACTATTACTCAGCTTTGGGGTCCCGGAGTGATTTCCACGATTGGCGAACACCGGGGTGCGTTTACGTGTCTGTCATCAACACTCACAATTTTGGCCGATTCTGGTCTGTTTCGTGCACTATTACTCAATATTTTGGGTTCCCAGAGCTATTTCCATGATTGACGATCCACGGGGTGCGTTTACGTGTCCGTCGTCAACACTCATAGTTTTGGCCAATTCTGACCCGTTTCGTGGACTATTACTCACCGTTTTGCGGGCCCGAAGCGATTTCCCTAGTTGTTGAGGCCCAAGGTGCGCTTACGTGTCGGTCATCAACACTCGCAGTTTTGGCCGATTCTGGCCCGATTCGTGGACTATTACTCACCGATTTGGGGTCCCAGAGCTATTTCCACGATTGGCGATTCCCGGGGTGCGTTTACGTGTCCGTCATCAACACTCGCGATTTTGGCAGATTTTGGCCCGTTTTGTGGACTATTACTCACCGTTTTGGGGTCCCGAACCGATTTCCATGGTTGATGAACCCCAAGGTGCGCTTACGCGTAGATCATCAACAATCACAGATTGGGCCGATTTTGGCCCGTTTCTTGGACTATTACTCAGTTTTGGGGTCCCCGAGTGATTTCCACAATTGGCGAACACCGGGGTGCGTTTACTTGTCGGTCATCACTACTTACAATTTTGGCCGATTCTGGTCCGTTTCGTGCACTATTACTCAATATTTTGGGTTCCCAGAGCTATTTCCATGATTGACGATCCCAGGGGTGCGTTTACGTGTCCGTCGTCAACACTCATTGTTTTGGCCAATTCTGTCCCGTTTCGTGGACTATTACTCACCGTTTTGCGGGCCCGAAGCAATTTCCATAGTTGTTGAACCCCAAGGTGCGGTTAGGTGTCGGTCATCAACACTCGCAGTTTTGGCCGATTCTGGCCCGTTTCGTGGACTATTACTCACTATTCTGGGGTCCGAAGTGATTTCCACGGTTAACGTACCCTAGGGTGCGTTTACGTGTTGGTCATCCAGACTCGTGGTTTTTGTCGATTCTGGTCCCTTTCGTGCACTATTAGTTACCGTTCTTGGGTCACAGAGTGATTTCCACGATTGACGAACCCCGGTGTGCGTTTACGTGTCCGTTATCATCGCTCACAATATTGGCCAATTCCGGTCCGTTTCGTGCACTATTACTCACCGTTTTGGGGTCCTAGAGCGATTTCCACGATTGACGATCCGTAGGATGCATTTACGTGTCGATCATCAACACTCGCAGTTTTGGCCGATTCTGCCCCGTTTCATCGACTATTACTCATTGTTTTGGGGTCCCGGAGCGATTTCCACGATTGACGCTCCCCGGGATGCGTTTACGTGTCCGTCATCAACACTCGCAATTTTGGTAGATTTTGGCCCGTTTCGTGGACTATTACTCACCGTTTTGGGGTCCCGAACCGATTTCCATGGTTGATGAACCCCAAGGTGCGCTTACGCGTCGGTCATCAACAATCACAGTTTGGGCAGATTTTGGCCCGTTGCTTGGACTATTACTCAGTTTTGGGGTCCCGGAGTGATTTCCACGATTGGCGAACACCGGGGTGCGTTTACGTGTCGGTCATCAACACTCACAATTTTGGCCGATTCTAGTCCGTTTCGTGCACTATTACTCAATATTTTGGGTTCCCAGAGCTATTTCCATGATTGACGATCCCCGAGGTGCGTTTACGTTTCCGTCGCCAACACTCATCGTTTTGGCCAATTCTGACCCGTTTCGTGGACTATTACTCAACGTTTTGCGGGCCCGAAGCGATTTCATTAGTTGTTGAGGCCCAAGGTGCGCTTACGTGTCGATCATCAACACTCACAGTTTTGGCCGATTCTGGCCCGTTTCGTGGACTATTACTCACCGTTTTGGGGTCACAGAGCTATTTCCACGATTGACGATTCCCGGGGTGCGTTTACGTGTCCGTCGTCAACACTCGCAATTTTGGCAGATTTTGGCCCGTTTCGTGGACTATTACTCACCGTTTTGGGGTCCCGAACCGATTTCCATGGTTGATGAACCCGAAGGTGCGCTTACTCGGTCATCAACAATCACAGTTTGGGCAGATTTTGGCCCGTTGCTTGGACTATTACTCAGCTTTGGGGTCCCGGAGTAATTTCCACGATTGGCGAACACCGGGGTGCGTTTACGTGTCGGTCATCAACACTCACAATTTTGGCCGATTCTGGTCCGTTTCATGCACTATTACTCAATATTTTGGGTTCCCAGAGCTATTTCCATGATTGACGATCCACGGGGTGCGTTTACGTGTCCGTCGTCAACACTCATAGTTTTGGACAATTCTGACCCGTTTCGTGGACTATTACTCACCGTTTTGCGGGCCCGAAGCGATTTCCCTAGTTGTTGAGGCCCAAGGTGCGCTTACGTGTCGGTCATCAACACTCGCAGTTTTGGCCGATTCTGGCCCGATTCGTGGACTATTACTCACCGATTTGGGGTCCCAGAGCTATTTCCAAGATTGACGATTCCTGGGGTGCGTTTACGTGTCCATCATCAACACTCGCAATTTTGGCAGATTTTGGCCCGTTTTGTGGACTATTACTCACCGTTTTGGGGTCCCGAACCGATTTCCATGGTTGATGTGAAGGAAATATGCCCTAGAGGCAATAATAAAGATGTTATTTGTATTTCCTTATATCATGATAAATGTCTTTTATTCATGCTAGAATTGTATTAACCGGAAACTTAGTACATGTGTGGATACATAGACAAAACAGTATGTCCCTAGTATGCCTCTACTAGACTAGCTCATTGATCAAAGATGGTTATGTTTCCTAGCCATAGACATGAGTTGTCATTTGATCAACGGGATCACATCATTAGGAGAATGATGTGATGGACAAGACCCATCCGTTAGCATAGCACTATGATCGTTTAGTTTAACTGCTATTGCTTTCTTCATGACTTATACATGTTCCTATGACTATGAGATTATGCAACTCCCGAATACCGTAGGAACACCTTGTGTGCTATCAAACGTCACAACGTAACTGGGTGATCATAAAGATGCTCCACAGGTGTCTCCGAAAGTATTCGTGGTGTTGGCATAGATCAAGATTAGGATTTGTCACTCCGAGTGTCGGAGAGGTATCTCTGGGCCCTCTCGGTAACACACATCACAATAAGCCTTGCAAGCAAAAGACTAATGAGTTAGTCACGAGATGATGTGTTACGGAACGAGTAAAGAGACTTGCCGGTAACGAGATTAAACTAGGTATAGAGATACCGACGATCGAATCTCGGGCAAGTAACATACCGTTTGACAAAAGGAACAACTGATGTTGTTATGCGGTTCTGACCGATAAAAGATCTTCGTAGAATATGTAGGAGCCAATATGAACATCCATGTTCCGTTATTGGTTATTGACCAGAGATGAGTCTCGGTCATGTCTACATAGTTCTCGAACCCGTAGGGTCCGCACGCTTAACGTTTGATGACGATCGGTATTATGAGTTTTTGAGTATTGATGTACCGAAGGTAGTTCGGAGTCCCGGATGAGATCACGGACATGAAGAGGAGTCTCGGAATGTCCGAGACATAAAGATTGATATATTGGACGGCTATATTCGGACACCGGAAGTATACCGGAAAAGTTTCGAATTTATCGGGAATGCCGGAGGGGGTTACCGGAACCCCCTACGAGAGGGGATGGTCCATAGTGGGCCTAAAGGGTGAGAGAGAGGCAGCCCATAGGGCTGGCCGGCGCCCCCACCTAGGAATCCTAGTTGGACTAGGATTGGGGGGGCGCCACCTCTCCTATTCCTTTCCCCCTTCTTCCTTTCGGTGAATCCTACTAGGAATAGGATTGCAATCCTATTCCTAGTAGGACTCCCTCCCTAGCCGCACCAGGAGAGGTTGGCCGGCCTCCCTCCCCTGCTCCTTTATATACGGGGGCAGGGGGGCACCCAAACACACACAAGTTGAATTGTTTTAGCCGTGTGCGGTGCCCCCCTCCATAGAATCACACCTCGGTCGTACCGTCGCGGAGCTTAGGCGAAGCCCTGCGCCGGTGAACACATCATATCCGTCACCACGCCGTCGTGCTGACGAAACTCTCCCGTGAAGCTCAACTGGATCAAGAGCTCGTGGGACGTCATCAAGCTGAACGTGTGCTGAACGCGGAGGTGCCGTACGTTCGGTGCTTGATCGGTTGGATCGCGAAGAAGTTCGACAACATCAACCGCGTCACTTGACGCTTCCGCTCCCGGTCTACGAGGGTACGTAGACACACTCTCCCCTCTCGTTGCTATGCATCTGGTAGATAGATCTTGCGTGATCGTAGGAAAATTTTAAAATACTACGTTCCCCAACAGTGGCATCATGAGCCAGGTCTATGCGTAGATGATATGCACGAGTAGAACACAATGAGATTGTGGACGATACTAGTCATACTGCTTACCAGCATGTCATACTTTGCTTCGGCGGTATTGTGAGATGAAGCGGCCCGGACCGACATTACACGTACGCTTACGCGAGACTGGTTTCACCGTTACGAGCACTCGTTGCTTAAAGGTGACTGGCGGGTGTCTGTCTCTCTCACTTTAGCTGAATCAAGTGTGGCTACGCCCGGTCCTTGTGAAGGTTAAAACAGCACATACTTGACGAAACATCGTTGTGGTTTTGTATGCGTAGGTAAGAACGGTTCTTGCTAAAGCCCATAGCACCCACGTAAAACTTGCAACAAACAAAGTAGAGGACGTCTAACTTGTTTTTGCAGGACATGTTGTGATGTGATATGGTCAAGACATGATGAGTTATACGGTTTTGTATGAGATGATCATGTTTTGTAAAGTTATCGGCAACTGGCAGGAGCCATATGGTTATCACTTTATTGTATGAAATGCAATCGCCATGTAATTGCTTTACTTTATCACTAAGCGGTAGCGACAGTCGTGGAAGCAATAGTTGGCGAGACGACAACGATGCTACGATGAAGATCAAGGTGTCAAGCCGGTGACGAAGGTGATCATGACGGTGCTTTGAAGATGGAGATCAAAAGCACAAGATGATGATGGCCATATCATGTCACATATTTTGATAGCATGTGATGTTTATCTTATTATGCTTCTTATTTTGCTTAGAACGACGGTAGCATTATAAGATGATCCCTTACTAAATTTCAAGGTATAAGTGTTCTCCCTGAGTATGCACCGTTGCGAAAGTTCGTCGTGCCGAGACACCACGTGATGATCGGGTGTGATAAGCTCTACGTTCAAATACAACGGGTGTAAGCCAGTTTTGCACACGCAGAATACTCGGGTTAAACTTGACGAGCCTAGCATATACAGATATGGCCTCGGAACACTGGAGACCGAAAGGTCGAGCGTGAATCATATAGTAGATATGATCAACATAAGATGTTCACCATTGAAAACTACTCCATCTCACGTGATGATCGGACATGGTTTAGTTGATTTGGATCACGTGATCATTTAGATGACCAGAGGGATGTCTATCTAAGTGGGAGTTCTTTAAATTAATATGATTAAATTGAACTTTAATTTATCATGAACTTAGTCCTGATAGTTTTGCATATCTATGTCGTTGTAGATCAATGGCCCGTGCTACCGTTCCTTTGAATTTTAATGCATTCCTAGAGAAAGCTAAGTTGAAAGATGATGGTAGCAATTACACGGACTGGGTCCGTAACCTGAGGATTATCCTCATTGCTGCATAGAAGAATTATGTCCTTGAAGCACCGCTAGGTGACAAGCCCCCTTCCGCTGATGCAGACGCTTTTAACGTCTGGCAGTCGCGGTCTGATGACTACACGATAGTTCAGTGTGCCATGCTTTACGGCTTAGAACCGGGACTTCAACGACGTTTTGAACGTCATGGAGCATATGAAATGTTCCAGGAGTTGAAGTTAATATTTCAAGCAAATGCCCGAATTGAGAAATATGTGATTTCCAATAAGTTCTACAGCTGCAAAATGGAGGAGAATAGTTCTATCAGTGAACACTTGCTCAGAATGTCATGGTACTACAATCATATGACTCAACTTGGTTGCAAAGTTGACGAGGATAGTGTTATTGATAGAGTTCTTCAATCACTGCCACCAAGCTATAAAGGCTTCGTGATGAACTATAACATGCAAGGGATGCAAAAGACAATTCCCGAGCTCTTCGCTATGCTCAAAGCTGCGGAGGTAGAAATCAAAAAGGAGCATCAAGTGTTGATGGTTAACAAGACCACTAGTTTCAAGAAAAAGGGCAAGGGAAAGAAAGGGAACTTCAAAAAGAATAGCAAGTCAGTTGCTACTTCAACGAAGAAACCCAAATCTGGAGCCAAGCCTGAAACTGAGTGCTTCTACTGCAAGGGGACTGAACACTGGAAACGGAACTGCCCCAAGTATTTGGCGGATAAGAAGGATGGCAAGGTGAACAAAGGTATATGTGATATACATGTTATTGATGTGTACCTTACTAACTCTCGTAGTAGTACCTGGGTATTTGATACCGGTTCGGTTGCTAATATTTGTAACTCGAAACAGGGACTACGGATTAAACGAAGATTAGCTAAGGACGAGGTGACGATGCGCGTGGGAAACGGTTCCAAAGTCGATGTGATCGCCGTCGGCACGCTACCTCTACATCTACCTTCGGGATTAGTTTTAGAACTAAATAATTGTTATTTGGTGCCAGCGTTGAGCATGAACATTATATCTGGATCTTGTTTATTGCGAGACGGTTATTCATTTAAATCAGAGAATAATGGTTGTTCCATTTTGATGAATAATATCTTTTATGGTCATGCACCCTTAAAGAGTGGTCTATTCTTACTGGATCTCGATTATAGTGATACACATATTCATAATATTGAAACCAAAAGATGCAAGGTTAATAATGATAGTGCAACTTATTTGTGGCACTGCCGTTTAGGTCATATTGGTGTAAAACGCATGAAGAAACTCCATAAAGATGGACTTTTGGAATCACTTGATTATGAATCACTTGGTGCTTGCGAACCATGCCTCATGGGCAAGATGACTAAAACTCCGTTCTCCGGAACTATGGAGCGAGCAACAGATTTGTTGGAAATCATACATACTGATGTATGTGGACCAATGAGTGTTGATGCTCGCGGTGGGTAACGTTATTTTCTGACCTTCACTGATGATTTGAGCAGATATGGGTATATCTACTTAATGAAACACAAGTCTGAAACATTTGAAAAGTTCAAAGAATTTCAGAGTGAAGTAGAGAATCATCGTAACAAGAAAATAAAGTTCCTACGATCTGATCGTGGAGGAGAATATTTGAGTTACGAGTTTGGTCTTCATTTGAAACAATGTGGAATAGTTTCACAACTCACGCCACCTGGAACACCACAACGTAATGGTGTGTCCGAACGTCGTAACCGTACTTTATTGGATATGGTGCGATCTATGATGTCTCTTACCGATTTACCACTATCGTTTTGGGGTTATGCTTTATAGACAGCTGCATTCACGTTAAATAGGGCACCATCTAAATCCGTTGATACGACGCCTTATGAACTATGGTTTGGCAAGAAACCAAAGTTATCGTTTCTTAAAATTTGGGGCTGCGATGCTTATGTGAAAACACTTCAACCTGATAAGCTCGATCCCAAGTCGGAAAAATGTGTCTTCATAGGATACCCAAAAGAGACTGTTGGGTACACCTTCTATCACAGATCCGAAGGCAAAATATTCGTTGCTAAGAACGGATCCTTTCTAGAAAAAGAGTTTCTCTCGAAAGAAGTGAGTGGGAGGAAAGTAGAACTTGATGAGGTAATTGTACCTTCTCCCATATTGGAAAGTAGTACATCACAGGAAATTGTTCCAGTGATTCCTACACCAATTAGTGAGGAAGTTGATGATAATGATCATGAAACTTCGGATCAAGTTTCTGCTGAATGTCGTAGATCAACCAGAGTACGTTCCGCACCAGAGTGGTACGGCAACCCAGTTCTGGAAATCATGTTACTAGACCATGATGAACCTACGAACTATGAGGAAGCGATGATGAGCCCAGATTCCGCAAAATGGCTTGCAGCCATGAAATCTGAGATGGGATCCATGTATGAGAACAAAGTGTGGACTTTGGTTGACTTGCCCGATGATCGGCAGGCCATCGAAAATAAATGGATCTTCAAGAGGAAGACCGACGCAGACAGTAATATTACTGTTTACAAAGCTCGACTTGTTGCGAAAGTTTTTCGACAAGTTCAAGGAGTTGACTACGATGAGACTTTCTCACCTGTAGCGATGCTTAAGTCTGTCCGAATCATGTTAGCAATTGCCGCATTTTATGATTATGAAATCTGGCAAATGGATGTCAAAACTGCATTCCTAAATGGATATCTCAAAGAAGAGTTGTATATGATGCAACCAGAAGGTTTTGTCGATCCAAAAGGTGCTAACAAAGTATGCAAACTCCAGCGATCCATCTATGGACTGGTGCAAGCATCTCGGAGTTGGAATATACGCTTTGATGAGGTGATCAAAGCATATGGTTTTATACAGACTTTTGGAGAAGCCTGTATTTACAAGAAAGTGAGTGGGAGCTCTGTAGCATTTCTAATATTATATGTAGATGACATATTGTTAATTCGAAATGATATAGAATTTCTGGATAGCATAAAAGGATACTTGAATAAAAGTTTTTCAATGAAAGACCTCGGAGAAGCTGCTTACATATTAGGCATCAAGATCTATAGAGATAGATCAAGACGCTTAATTGGACTTTCACAAAGCACATACCTTGATAAGATTTTGAAAAGGCAGTCAAGAAAGGATTCTTGCCTGTTTTACAAGGTATGAAGTTGAGTAAGACTCAATGCCCGACCACTTCAGAAGATAGAGAGAAAATGAAAGTCATTCCCTATGCCTCAGCCATAGGATCTATCATGTATGCAATGCTGTGTACCAGACCTGATGTGTGCCTTGCTATAAGTCTAGCAGGGAGGTACCAAAGTAATCCAGGAGTGGATCACTGGACAGCGGTCAAAAACATCCTAAAGTATCTCAAAAGAACAAAGGATATGTTTCTCGTATATGGAGGTGACAAAGAGCTCGTCATAAACGGTTACGTCGATTCTAGCTTTGACACTGATCCGGATGACTCAAAGTCACAAACCGGATATGAATTTTTATTGAACGGTGGAGCTGTGAGCTGGTGCAGTTCCAAGCAGAGTGTCGTGGCGGGATCTACGTGTGAAGCGGAATACATAGCTGCTTCAGAAGCAGCAAATGAAGGAGTCTGGATGAAGGAGTTCATATCCGATCTAGGTGTAGTACCTAGTGCATCGGGTCCAATGAAAATCTTTTGTGACAACACTGGAGCCATAGCCTTGGCGAAGGAATCCAGGTTTCACAAGAGAACAAAGCACATCAAAAGACGCTTCAATTCCATCCGCGATCTAGTCAAGGAGGGAGACATAGAGATTTGCAAAATACATACGGATCTTAATGTTGCAGACCCGTTGACTAAGCCTCTTCCACGGGCAAAACATGATCAGCACCAAGACTCCATGGGTGTGAGGATCATCACTTTGTAATCTAGATTATTGACTCTAGTTCAAGTGGGAGACTGAAGGAAATATGCCCTAGAGGCAATAATAAAGATGTTATTTGTATTTCCTTATATCATGATAAATGTCTTTTATTCATGCTAGAATTATATTAACCGGAAACTTAGTACATGTGTGGATACAGAGACAAAATAGTCTGTCCCTAGTATGCCTCTACTAGACTAGCTCATTGATCAAAGATGGTTATGTTTCCTAGCCATAGACATGAGTTGTCATTTGATCAACGGGATCACATCATTAGGAGAATGATGTGATGGACAAGACCCATCCGTTAGCATAGCACTATGATCGTTTAGTTTAACTGCTATTGCTTTCTTCATGACTTATACATGTTCCTATGACTATGAGATTATGCAACTCCCGAATACCGTAGGAACACCTTGTGTGCTATCAAACGTCACAACGTAACTGGGTGATCATAAAGATGCTCTACAGGTGTCTCCGAAAGTATTCGTGGTGTTGGCATAGATCAAGATTAGGATTTGTCACTCCGAGTGTCGGAGAGGTATCTCTGGGCCCTCTCGGTAACACACATCACAATAAGCCTTGCAAGCAAAAGACTAATGAGTTAGTCACGAGATGATGTGTTACGGAACGAGTAAAGAGACTTGCCGGTAACGAGATTAAACTAGGTATAGAGATACCGACGATCGAATCTCGGGCAAGTAACATACCGTTTGACAAAAGGAACAACGTATGTTGTTATGCGGTTCTGACCGATAAAAGATCTTCGTATAATATGTAGGAGCCAATATGAACATCCAGGTTCCGCTATTGGTTATTGACCAGAGATGAGTCTCGGTCATGTCTACATAGTTCTCGAACCCGTAGGGTCCGCACGCTTAACGTTTGATGACGATCGGTATTATGAGTTTTTGAGTATTGATGTACCGAAGGTAGTTCGGAGTCCCGGATGAGATCACGGACATGACGAGGAGTCTCGGAATGTCCGAGACATAAAGATTGATATATTGGACGGCTATATTCGGACACCGGAAGTATACCGGAAAAGTTTCGGATTTATCGGGAATGCCGGAGGGGGTTACCGGAACCCCCTACGAGAGGGGATGGTCCATAGTGGGCCTAAAGTGTGAGAGAGAGGCAGCCCATAGGGCTGGCCGGCGCCCCCACCTAGGAATCCTAGTTGGACTAGGATTGGGGGGGCGCCACCTCTCCTATTCCTTTCCCCCTTCTTCCTTTCGGTGAATCCTACTAGGAATAGGATTGCAATCCTATTCCTAGTAGGACTCCCTCCCTAGCCGCACCAGGAGAGGTTGGCCGGCCTCCCTCCCCTGCTCCTTTATATACGGGGGCAGGGGGGCACCCAAACACACACAAGTTGAATTGTTTTAGCCGTGTGCGGTGCCCCCCTCCACAGAATCACACCTCGGTCGTACCGTCGCGGAGCTTAGGCGAAGCCCTGCGCCGGTGAAAACATCATATCCGTCACCACGCCGTCGTGCTGACGAAACTCTCCCGTGAAGCTCAACTGGATCAAGACCTCGTGGGACGTCATCAAGCTGAACGTGTGCTGAACGCGGAGGTGCCGTACGTTTGGTGCTTGATCGGTTGGATCGCGAAGAAGTTCGACAACATCAACCGCGTCACTTGACGCTTCCGCTCCCGGTCTACGAGGGTACGTAGACACACTCTCCCCTCTCGTTGCTATGCATCTGGTAGATAGATCTTGCGTGATCGTAGGAAAATTTTAAAATACTACGTTCCCCAACATGATGAACCCCAAGGTGCGCTTACGCATCGGTCATCAACAATCATAGTTTGGGCCGATTTTGGCCCGTTTCTTGGACTATTACTCAGTTTTGGGGTCCCGGAGTGATTTCCACGATTGGCGAACACCGGGGTGCGTTTACTTGTCGGTCATCACTACTTACAATTTTGGCCGATTCTGGTCCGTTTCGTGCACTATTACTCAAAATTTTGGGTTCCCAGAGCTATTTCCATGATTGACGATCCCCGGGGTGCGTTTACGTGTCCGTCATCAACACTCATAGTTTTGGCCAATTCTGTCCCGTTTCGTGACTATTACTCACCATTTTGCGGGCCCGAAGCGATTTCCATAGTTGTTGAACCCCAAGGTGCGGTTATGTGTCAGTCATCAACACTCGCAGTTTTGGCCGATTCTGGCCCGTTTCGTGGACTATTACTCACTATTCTGGGGTCCGAAGTGATATCAACGGTTAACGAACCCTAGGGTGTGTTTACGAGTTGGTCATCAACACTCGTTGTTTTTGTCGATTCTGGTTCGTTTCGTGCACTATTAGTTACCATTCTTGGGTCACAGAGTGATTTCCACGATTGACGAACCCCGGTGTGCGTTTACGTGTCCGTTATCAACGCTCACTATATTGGCCAATTCTGGTCCGTTTCGTGCACTATTACTCACTGTATTGGGGTCCTAGAGCGATTTCCACGATTGATGATCCCTAGGATGCATTTACGTGTCGATCATCAAGACTCACAGTTTTGTCCGATTATGCCCCGTTTCATGGACTATTAATCATTGTTTTGGGGTCCCGGAGTGATTTCCACGATTGACGTTCCCCGGGATGCGTTTACGTGTCCGTCATCAACACTCGCAATTTTGGCAGATTTTGGCCCGTTTCGTGGACTATTACTCACCGTTTTGGGGTCCCGAACCGATTTCCATGGTTGATGAACCCCAAGGTGCGCTTACGCGTCGGTCATCAACAATCACAGTTTGGGCAGATTTTGGCCCATTGCTTGGACTATTACTCAGCTTTGGGGTCCCTGAGTGATTTCCACGATTGGCGAACACCGGGGTGCATTTACGTCTCGGTCATCAACACTCACAATTTTGGCTGATTCTGGTCCGTTTCGTGCACTATTACTCAATATTTTGGGTTCCCAGAGCTATTTCCATGATCGACGATCCCCGGGGTGCGTTTACGTGTCCGTCGTCAACACTCATAGTTTTGGCCAATTCTGACCCGTTTTGTGGACTATTTCTCACCGTTTTGCGGGCCCGAAGTGATTTCCATAGTTGTTGAGGCCCAAGGTGTGCTTACGTGTCGGTCATCAACACTCGCAGTTTTGGTCGATTCTGGCCCGTTTCGTGGACTATTACTCACCGTTTTGGGGTCCTAGAGCTATTTCCACGATTGACGATTCCCGGGGTGCGTTTACGTGTCCGTCGTCAACACTGGCAATTTTGGCAGATTTTGGCCCGTTTCATGGACTATTACTCACCGCTTTGGGGTCCCGAACCGATTTCCATGGTTGATGAACCCCAAGGTGCGCTTACGCGTCGGTCATCAACAATCACAGTTTGGCCTGATTTTGGCCCGTTTCTTGGACTATTACTCAGTTTTGGGGTCCCGGAGTGATTTCCACGATTGACGAACACCAGGGTGCGTTTACTTGTTGGTCATCACTACGTACAATTTTTGCCGATTCTGGTCCGTTTCGTGCACTATTAGTTACCATTCTTGGGTCACAGAGTGATTTCCACGATTGACGAACCCTGGTGTGCGTTTACGTGTCCGTTATCAGCGCTCACAATATTGGCCAATTCTGGTCCGTTTCGTGCACTATTACTCACCGTTTTGGGGTCCTAGAGCGATTTCCACGATTGATGATCCCTAGGATGCGTTTACGTGTCGATCATCAAGACTCGCAGTTTTGTCCGATTCTGCCCCATTTCATGGACTATTACTCATTGTTTTGGGGTCCTGTAGTGATTTCCACGATTGACGTTCCCCGGGATGCGTTTACGTGTCCGTCATCAACACTCGTAATTTTGGCAGATTTTGGCCCGTTTCGTGGACTATTACTCACCGTTTTGGGGTCCCGAATCGATTTCCATGGTTGATGAACCCCAAGGTGCACTTACGCGTCGGTCATCAACAATCACAGTTTGGGCAGATTTTGGCCCATTGCTTTGACTATTACTCAGCTTTGGGGTCCCTGAGTGATTTCCACGATTGGCGAACACCGGGGTGCGTTTACGTCTCGGTCATCAACACTCAAAATTTTGGCCGATTCTGGTCCGTTTCGTGCACTATTACTCAATATTTTGGGTTCCCAGAGCTATGTCCATGATTGACGATCCCCGGGGTGCGTTTACGTTTCCGTCGTCAACACTCATAGTTTTGGCCAATTCTGACCCGTTTCATGGACTATTACTCACCGTTTTGCGGGCCCGAAGCGATATCCACAGTTGTTGAGGCCCAAGGTGCGCTTACGTGTCGGTCATCAACACTCGCAGTTTTGGTCGATTCTGGCCCGTTTCGTGGACTATTACTTACCGTTTTGGGGTCCCAGAGCTATTTCCACGATTGACGATTCCCGGGGTGCGTTTACGTGTCCGTCTCCAACACTGGCAATTTTGGCAGATTTTGGCCCGTTTCGTGGACTATTACTCACCGCTTTGGGGTCCCGAACCGATTTCTATGGTTGATGAACCCCAAGGTGCGCTTACGGGTCGGTCATCAACAATCACAGTTTGGTCCGATTTTGGCCCGTTTCTTGGACTATTACTCAGTTTTGGGGTCCCAGAGTGATTTCCACGATTGGCGAACACCAGGGTGCGTTTACTTGTTGGTCATCACTACGTACAATTTTTGTCGATTCTGGTCCATTTCGTGCACTATTAGTTACCATTCTTGGGTCACAGAGTGATTTCCACGATTGACGAACCCCGGTGTGCGTTTACGTGTCCGTTATCAACGCTCACAATATTGGCCAATTCTGGTGCGTTTCGTTCACTATTACTCACTGTTTTGGGGTCCTAGAGCGATTTCCATGATTGATGATCCCTAGGATGCGTTTACGTGTCGATCATCAAGACTCGTAGTTTTGTCCGATTCTGTCCACGATTGACGTTCCCCGGGATGCGTTTACGTGTCCGTCATCAATACTTGCAATTTTGGCAGATTTTGGCCCGTTTCATGGACTATTACTCACCGTTTTGGGGTCCCGAACCGATTTCCATGGTTCATGAACCCCAAGGTGCGCTTACGCGTCGGTCATCAACAATCACAGTTTGGGCAGATTTTGGCCCATTGCTTGGACTATTACTCAGCTTTGGGGTCCCTGAGTGATTTCCACGATTGGCGAACACCGGGGTGCGTTTACGTCTCGGTCATCAACACTCAAAATTTTGGCCGATTCTTGTCCGTTTCGTGCACTATTACTCAATATTTTGGGTTCCCAGAGGTATGTCCATGATTGACGATCCCCGGGGTGCGTTTACGTTTCCGTCGTCAACACTCATAGTTTTGGCCAATTCTGACCCGTTTCATGGACTATTACTCACCGTTTTGCGGGCCCGAAGCGATTTCCACAGTTGTTCAGGCCCAAGGTGCGCTTACGTGTCGGTCATCAACATTCGCAGTTTTGGCCGATTCTGGCCCGTTTCGTGGACTATTAGTGCACGAAACGGACCAGAATCGGCCAAAATTGTGGAAATCACTCCGTGACCCCAAAGCTGAGTAATAGTCCAGGCAACGGGCTAAAATCTGCCCAAATTGTGATTGTTCATGACCGACGCGTAAGCGCACCTTTGGGTTCATGAACCATGGAAATCGGTTCGGGACCCCAAAATGGTGAGTAAATAGTCCACAAGACGGGCCAAAATCTGCCAAAATTGCGAGTGTAGATGACGGACACGTAAACGCATCCCGGGGAACGCCAATCGTGGAAATCGCTCCGGGACTCCAAAACAATGAGTAATAGTCCATGAAACGGGGCAGAATCGGCCAAAACTGCGAGTGCTGATGATCGACAAGTAAACGCATCCTAGGGATCGTCAATCGTGGAAATCGCTCTAGGACCCCAGAACGCTGAGTAATAGTGCACGAAACGGACCAGAATTGGCCAATATTGTGAGCGTTTATAACGGACACGTAAACGCACACTGGGGTTCGTCAATCGTGGAAATCACTGTGGGACCCAAGAACGGTAGCTAATAGTGCACGAAACGGACAAGAATCGACAAAAACCACGAGTGTTGATGACCCACACGTAAACGCACCCCAGGGTCCGTTAACCGTGGAAATCACTTCGGACCCCACAATAGTGAGTAATAGTCCATGAAACGGGCCAGAATCGGCCAAAACTGCAAGTGTTGATGACCGACACATAACCGCACCTTGGGGTTCAACAACTATGGAAATCGCTTCGGGCCCGCAAAACGGTGAGTAATAGTCCACGAAACGGGACAGAATTGGCCAAACCTATGAGTGTTGACGAAGGACACGTAAACACACCCCGGGGATCGTCAATCATGGAAATAGCTATGGGAACCCAAAATATTTAGTAATAGTGCACGAAACGGACCAGAATCGGTAAAAATTGTAAGTAGTGATGACCGACACGTAAACGCACCCCGGTGTTCGCCAATCGTGGGAATCACGCCGGGACCCCAAAACTGAGTAATAGTCCAAGAAACGGGCCAAAATCGGCCCATACTGTGATTGTTGATGACCGACGCGTAAGCGCACCTTGGGGTTCATCAACCATGGAAATCGGTTCGGGACC
>LR738711.1:964488161-964501482 GCA_902687465.1 Secale cereale
TAGTGCACGAAACGGACCAGAATCGGCAAAAATTGTAAGTAGTGATGACCGACACGTAAACGCACCCCGGTGTTCGCCAATCGTGGGAATCACGCCGGGACCCCAAAACTGAGTAATAGTCCAAGAAACGGGCCAAAATCGGCCCAAACTATGATTGTTGATGACCGACGCGTAAGCGCACCTTGGGGTTCCTCAATCATGGAAATCGGTTCGGGACCCCAAAACGGTGAGTAATAGTCCACGAAACGGGCCAAAATCTGCCAAAAGTGCGAGTGTTGACGACGGACACGTAAACGCTCCCCGGGAATCGTCAATCGTGGAAATAGCTCTGGGACACCAAAACAGTGAGTAATAGTCCACGAAACGGGCCAGAATCGGCCAAAACTACGAGTGTTGATGACCGACACGTAAGCGCACCTTGGGCCTCAACAACTATGGAAATCGCTTCGGGCCCGCAAAACGGTGAGTAATAGTCCACGAAACGGGCCAGAATTGGCCAAAACAATGAGTGTTGACGACGGACACGTAAACGCACCCCGTGGATCGTCAATCATGGAAATAGCTCTGGGAACCCAAAATATTGAGTAATAGTGCACGAAACGGACCAGAATCGGCCAAAATTGTGAGTGTTGATGACCGACACGTAAACGCACCCCGGTGTTCGCCAATCGTGGAAATCACTCTGTGACCCCAATGCTGAGTAATAGTCCAGGCAACGGGCTAAAATCTGCCCAAATTGTGATTGTTGATGACCGACGCGTAAGCGCACCTTGGGGTTCATCAACCATGGAAATTGGTCCGGGACCCCAAAACGGTGAGTAAATAGTCCACGAGACGGGCTAAAATCTGCCAAAATTGCGAGTGTACATGATGGACACGTAAACGCATCCCGGGGAACGCCAATCGTGGAAATCGCTCCGGGACCCCAAAACAATGAGTAATAGTCCATGAAAAGGGGCAGAATTGGCCAAAACTGCGAGTGTTGATGATCGACAGGTAAACGCATCCTAGGGATCGTCAATCATGGAAATCGCTCTAGGACCCCAAAACGGTGAGTAATAGTGCAAGAAACGGACCAGAATTGGCCAATATTGTGAGCGTTGATAACGGACACGTAAACGCACATGGGGGTTCGTCAATGGTGGAAATCACTCTGGGACCGAAGTACGGTAACTAATAGTGCACGAAACGGACCAGAATCGACAAAAACCACGAGTGTTGATCACCCACACGTAAACGCACCCCAGGGTCCGTTAATCGTAGAAATCACTTCGGACCCCAGAATAGTGAGTAATAGTCCATGAAACGGGCCAGAATTGGCCAAAACTGCGAGTGTTGATGACGACACATAACCGCACCTTGGGGTTCAACAACTATGGAAATCGCTCCGGGCCCGCAAAACGGTGAGTAATAGTCCACGATACGGGACAGAATTGGTCAAAACTATGAGTGTTGACGAAGGACACGTAAACGCACCCCGGGGATCGTCAATCATGGAAATAGCTCTGGGAACCCAAAATATTGAGTAATAGTGCACGAAACGGACCAGAATCGGCCAAAATTGTAAGTAGTGATGACCGACACGTAAACGCACCCTGGTGTTCGCCAATCGTGGAAATCACGCCGAGACCCCAAAACTGAGTAATAGTCCAAGAAACGGGCCAAAATCGGCCCAAACTGTGATTGTTGATGACCGACGCGTAAGCGCACCTTGGGGTTCCTCAACCATGGAAATCGGTTCGGGACCCCAAAACGGTGAGTAATAGTCCACGAAACGGGCCAAAATCTGCCAAAATTGCGAGTGTTGACGACGGACACGTAAACGCACCCCGAGAATCGTCAATCGTGGAAATAGCTCTGGGACACCAAAACGGTGAGTAATAGTCCACGAAACGGGCCAGAATCTGCCAAGACTGCGAGTGTTGATGACCGACACGTAAGCGCACCTTGGGCTTCAACAACCATGGAAATCGCTTCGGGCCCGCAAAACGGTGAGTAATAGTCCACGAAACGGGTCAGAATTGGCCAAAACTATGAGTGTTGACGACGGACACGTAAACGCACCCCGTGGATCGTCAATCATGGAAATAGCTCTGGAACCAGAATCGACCAAAATTGTGAGTGTTGATGACCGACACGTAAACGCACCCCGGTGTTCGCCAATTGTGGAAATCACTCCGTGACCCCAAAGCTGCGTAATAGTCCAAGCAACGGGCTAACCACTACAAGAAATATGTCAACTTATGACCTTTTGTTAGTGACCCTGGAACAATTGGTCATAGATCTATGACCATTTCAGACCAATTGGTCAAAAGCTGTTCGGGGGGCTCCAAACCCTAAACTATAACGACCATTTTGGTCAGAAAGGTCATAATTTCCTTACACGAAATGGTCACAAAGCAGATAGCACTGGTTCGCTGCCTTATTTCTAGCTTTTCATGACCAATATAGATGGTCATAACCTTGAAAATTGTGGTGGGTTGCTACGGCTAGGCGCCACCTCATCAGTTTTGCCTATGTGTCATGTCCATGTGGCAGTTTTTGCCCTAGGTTGTGAAGCAACCTATATTTCTGTCATTCCCAAAATTCCCCAAAAAATCTCATAAATTCTTTGGGTCATATCTTCGTCAAATATGTAAAAAACCTTCCTTTCCTAGTTCAAAAATAATTCAAAAATATTCATTTTCCTATTCTGTTCAAAAAAACACTTTGTGAAGGAAGTACCACTTTGGCATGTCCAAACGGTATCCATTTTCTACAGTGCTTTCCTATGCCCAAATAACTATCCTCCACTAAATGCTAGCTCAATCCATTCATTATTTTGAGCCCATCTTCAACATTCGTATTTATGTCCAGTGTGGTACTTTGCAAAGCAAGTACCACCTAGAATCCTCCTTTTGAGCTGAAAATTTGTGAAGACGGTCTTCTTAGTAACTGATCATCGTCAACCAAAACTCACGCCCATTAGCCATGTGCATTTCCCGTACCGCTAATCAAACACTTGGCTGCTAATTCATGTTTGAGCATCGATCGGTCTCCTCGTGAGAATCTTATGTTGTAATTTTCTTCCTAGCACCTACCTGGGGAGTGGCCAACCCACTAGACATGCCTAGGCCGCCCAGAACACATGGCAACGCCACAGTCACGCGGTGACCACGCGGCGGGCATGCGAGTTTACGCGCTCTAGAGTTGGGGCCCTCGACCACCGCCCAAACCTCGACCTATCGCCACCAAACCATGTATTTATGATTAAATAGGTACTTATGTAACTAGAAATGATTTTTGGAAAAAATAAATAGCAAACTATGAGGCAGCCGCAGTTCAAATTTGACCCGCTTCCACCTGAATCGGCGGAAATTTGTCTTTTTCACGAGAGGTGCATCAAAACTTTTTACACCCAACCATTTTGTCAATTGTGCATTAAATATGTCCTAGTATTTTAGAAAATTGATTTGGTCAAATTTTGCAACAATTATTTGGGAAGTCCTTCACAAAAAAACCTCCTTTTGGGCACTCGAAAAATGGAAAATGGTTTTTTCGTCCAAAGAAAATGAAAACTTCCTTAAGCAATATTGTTTGCCATTCCAAGATGCACCCTTGTGCACAATATGAGATCATTTGAACAAACTATGCCATGAATGTGGCCATAGGATTGATCATTTGGCTTGAAAGCCATGAATCTTCACGCATGATAGCTCATTTCTGAGAACACTTTTTTAAAAGAATTGCCGTATTACAAGTTTATTATTTTTCCTAGTAACTTGGTCATATATAATGACACCATGCGAAAGTGTTCCAATTTTTTGATTTTTTTTGAATTTTTTATGCCCGTTTCGAAATGCGGTCAAAACGGCGGGAATGACCGTTCCTAGCTAGTGGTTGAATCTTGGAATTTTTTTGGTGTTTCTATGATTAAATAGATACTTAAGTACCTAGAAATGATTTTTGGAAAAAATAAAGGGCAAACTACAAGGCAGCTACAGTTAAAATTTGACCCGCTTCCAACTGAATCGATTGAAATTTGTCTTTTTCAGGAGAGGTGGATCAAAACTTTTTACACCATACCATTTTGTCAATTGTGCATTAAATATGTCCTAGTATTTTAGAAAATTGATTTGGTCAAATTTTGCAACAATTATTTGGGAGGTCCTTCATAAAAAAACCTCCTTTTGGGCACTCGAAAAATGGAAAATGAATATTTCGTCCAAAGAAAAAAAAAATTTCCTTAGGAAACATTGTTTGCCATTCCAAGATTCACCCTTGTGCACAATATGAGATCATTTGAACAAACTATGCCATGAATGTGGCCATAGGATTAATCATTTGGCTTGAAAGCCATGAATCTTCACGCATGATAGCTCATTTCTGAGAACACTTTTTTAAAAGAATTGGCGTATTACAAGTTTATTATTTTTCCTAGTAACTTGGTCATATATAATGACACCATGCGGAAGTGTTCCAATTTTTTGATTTTTTTTGAATTTTTTATGCCCGTTTCAAAATGCGGTCAAAACGGCGGGAATGACCGTTCCTAGCTAGTGGTTGAATCTTGGAATTTTTTTGGTGTTTCTATGATTAAATAGATACTTAAGTACCTAGAAATGATTTTTGGAAAAAATAAAGGGCAAACTACAAGGCAGCTACAGTTCAAATTTGACCCGCTTCCAACTGAATCGACTGAAATTTGTCTTTTTCAGGAGAGTTGGATCAAAACTTTTTACACCCAACCATTTTGTCAATTGTGCATTAAATATGTCCTAGTATTTTAGAAAATTGATTTGGTCAAATTTTGCAACAATTATTTGGGAGGTCCTTCACAAAAAAACCTCCTTTTGGGCACTCGAAAAATGGAAAATGAATATTTCGTCCAAAGAAAATAAAAACTTCCTTAGGAAACATTGTTTGCCATTCCAAGATTCACCCTTGTGCACAATATGAGATCATTTGAACAAACTATGCCATGAATGTGGCCATAGGATTGATCATTTGGATTGAAAGCCATGAATCTTCACGCATGATAGCTCATTTCTGAGAACACTTTTTTAAAAGAATTGCCGTATTACAAGTTTATTATTTTTCCTAGTAACTTGGTCATATATAATGACACCATGCGAAAGTGTTCCAATTTTTTGATTTTTTTTGAATTTTTTATGCCCGTTTCAAAATGCGGTCAAAACGGCGGGAATGACCGTTCCTAGCTAGTGGTTGAATCTTGGAATTTTTTTGGTTTTTATATGATTAAATAGATACTTAAGTACCTAGAAATGTTTTTTGGAAAAAATAAAGGGCAAACTACAAGGCAGCTACAGTTCAAATTTGACCCGCTTCCAACTAAATCGACTGAAATTTGTCTTTTTGAGGAGAGGTGGATCAAAACTTTTTACATCCAACCATTTTGTCAATTGTGCATTAAATATGTCCTAGTATTTTAGAAAATTGATTTGGTCAAATTTTGCAACAATTATTTGGGAGGTCCTTCACAAAAAAACCTCCTTTTGGGCACTCGAAAAATGGAAAATGAATTTTTCGTCCAAAGAAAATAAAAACTTCCTTAGGCAACATTGTTTTCCATTCCAAGATTCACCCTTGTGCACAATATGAGATCATTCGAACAAACTATGCCATGAATGTGGCCATAGGATTAATCATTTGGCTTGAAAGCCATGACTCTTCACGCATGATAGCTCATTTCTGAGAACACTTTTTTAAAAGAATTGCCGTATTACAAGTTTATTATTTTTCCTAGTAACTTGGTCATATATAATGACACCATGCGAAAGTGTTCCAATTTTTTGATTTTTTTTGAATTTTTTATGCCCGTTTCAAAATGCGGTCAAAACGGCGGGAATGACCGTTCCTAGCTAGTGGTTGAATCTTGGAATTTTTTTGGTGTTTCTATGATTAAATAGATACTTAAGTACCTAGAAATGATTTTTGGAAAAAATAAAGGGCAAACTACAAGGCAGCTACAGTTCAAATTTGACCCGCTTCCAACTGAATCGACTGAAATTTGTCTTTTTCACGAGAGGTGGATCAAAACTTTTTACACCCAACCATTTTGTCAATTGTGCATTAAATATGTCCTAGTATTTTAGAAAATTGATTTGGCAAATTTTGCAACAATTATTTGGGAGGTCCTTCACAAAAAAAACTCATTTTGGGCACTCGAAAAATGGAAAATGAATTTTTCGTCCAAAGAAAATAAAAACTTCCTCAGGCAACATTGTTTGCCATTCCAAGATTCACCCTTGTGCACAATATGAGATCATTTGAACGAACTATGCCATGAATGTGGCCATAGGATTGATCATTTGGCTTGAAAGCCATGAATCTTCACGCATGATAGCTCATTTCTAAGAACACTTTTTTAAAAGAATTGCCGTATTACAAGTTTATTATTTTTCCTAGTAACTTAGTCATATATAATGACACCATGCGAAAGTGTTCCAATTTTTTGATTTTTTTTGAATTTTTTATGCCCGTTTCAAAATGCGGTCAAAACGGCGGGAATGACCGTTCCTAGCTAGTGGTTGAATCTTGGAATTTTTTTGGTGTTTATATGATTAAATAGATACTTAAGTACCTAGAAATGATTTTTGGAAAAAATAAAGGGCAAACTACAAGGCAGCTACAGTTGAAATTTGACCCGCTTCCAACTAAATCGACTGAAATTTGTCTTTTTCACGAGAGGTGGATCAAAACTTTTTACACCCAACCATTTGGTCAATTATGCATTAAATATGTCCTAGTATTTTAGAAAATTTATTTGGTACAATTTTGCAACAAATATATTATAGGTCCTTCACAAAAAAAACTCATTTTGGGCACTCGGAAAATGGAAAATTGATCACGACCTTTTTAGATGGTCATAACGGCATCAAAGGCTGCACTTCGTTCTGATTGGTCTATGGGCATGTCACGCGGATCAAGCATTAGAGACCGTCGGATGCTGCCAGATCCAACGGCCCACACCCTTCATCCTCTCCGCACCCACACCCACCCGAAAGCATCTCCCCTCACCTACACCACATGTCGTTGAGGACACTGACATGTGGGCCTAATTCCTCGCGGGCCCGCCTGTCAGTGGCCGAATGCCACCACTCACCCACCGCACACCACTCCTCCCCCCTCCCTCTCTCCCCCGCACACCACTGCTCCCCCCACGACCCGCAGCCCAAACCCTAACCCCTCTCACCTCTCCCTCCACGACCTCCTCCTCGCCTCCATCGCCGCCGCCATCGCCGCCATCTACGGCTGATCCCGCCGTGACCTCCCCTCCCCGCACGGCAACCCTTCCTCCCACCCACGCCATCCCTCCTTCCCCTCACAGTTTCTCCCTACCCTCCACCCTCTGCTCCCTACCTCGATCCCCCAGATCCAATCGACCGTCCCTTTCCTCCGGTCACCATGGCGGGGCGTGCGGCGGTGCGGAGCTGCGTGCAGACGACGCTCAAGGCGGCCAGCAACGGCGGCGCGCTCCCCGTGGTGGATCTGGCGCCGTTCTTCGCCATGGAGGACGCCGACGACGCGGGAGCGTGCGCCCGGGCCACCGAGGCCGTGCGCGCGGCGTGCCAGGCCACCGGGTTCTTCCGCGCGGTGAACCACAGCGTTCCGCACGAGCTCATGGCGCGCGCTCTCGATCTGTCGGCGGCGTTCTTCGCGCTCCCGGACGAGGAGAAGGCCAAGGTGCGGCCCGCCGAGGGCGCCTCCGCCTCGCCGCTCCCGGTGGGGTACGCGCGGCAGCGCCCGCACTCCGCGGACAAGAACGAGTACCTGCTCCTCTTCAACCCCGAGCTCGGGCTCAACCACTACCCAGCCGAGCCGGCCGGATTCAGGTTACTTCTTTCTTACTCTGCTTCAGTGGTGAATCCTGATTGTACTAGTTCTTAGACACCTCTGCTTCAATTCTCGTGGTTGTGCCCGTGCCCCCCGCCGTCCTGCGTGGTTGTGCCCGTGCCCCAGCCCAGGTGCGGCAAGCCAGTAACCGGCAATGCCCACTGCCTGGCGGGCGGTGGCTGGTACCCCTGCAAGCCAGCGCCGGCAGCCCAATCCGCACTTCGGCACTCTGCTTGTTCCCGATCTGACGTACTGCCCATTCCCCAAATTTTGATGAACTGGGGTACATGTGGATGAACTGATGAACACATTCCAGTGCAGATACTTTGTTAATAATCAGTGGATGGAAAATAGATTGATCAAACTTGGCAACAGTTTGGCGATCACTATTATCTTTCATGTCCATACAAACTGTTCAATTGGAAGCTGTAGTAGATGCACATTTCAGTCGATAGATGGTGCTGGTAGATGTTGATTTCTTCCACAACAAATAGTTTTTGGTTGTGAAACTAAGCATCTGAACACAGATTCTAGGTGGACGAACACTCGAGTACCAGAGTTTGAATCATGGACCACTAACTGCTTGATTGGTTTCGGCCGATGGTTTCTACTAGGATAAGCATGAACGAAGAAGCTCCATGTGTTAACTGCTACGCATTTGGGGTGTCCTGAACCAATTAACATGTTGTGATGTGATAACCAATTAACCTGTTGTACTCGGGTGTCAAGTTGGTGCTGTACTGTAGTCTGTAGTATGCACCTGCATATGCATGAAATAATAGTTAATATCTTGATCCAAGTCTAAGCTTTCATACTTGAAATGTTACTCCTGCCAACAGGACAACAGGGTGAGGAAGCTACGGCTGGGCTTCCAGTGTGTGGGGATCCTCTATGCTGACCTCGGGACATCGCCGCTCTACGTCTTCTTCAACACCTTCAAGTACGACGTCGGGCACGAGGACGATGTGCCGGGCGGCCTCTCCCTCATCATCTACAGCTTCCTGCTCTTCGCCATGGTCAAGATCATATTCATCGCGCTCTTATATTTAGGAATGGAAGTACTACTTGCTAAATGTGTTAGGTGGTGTTGAGTATTGGATAGCCATGTATGTGCTCAGATTTCACCTTTCTGCGTTCGAGCTTGTCCGTGCTACTCCATATGACTGCTTTTATTTGTCAACCATGCCTTGCACATCAAGTTAATATGTATGCATGTAACTACTAGATATTTCCATATTCTGGAAACAATCGTATATGATTAGGGTTTCCACACGTCGTTGTTGTCTTAGCTTTGCGTGTTATATGTTGTGAAACACAATCTTATATATGCGTTACCTCACAATCATGTTTTACTTAACTGATCTAGTGCAGCAGTATGTTGATACACAACAGCATGGTCTTTTTTGCAAATCTTCTGGTGTTCATATAGGAATGGACAGTTTCATGATTGTAGGATGTTATAGCTAGGCTTATATATTATATGTATATATGGAACTCATGTAAGGGAATTAGAACTAGAGAAATATATACGCACATGTACCTCAGCTATTGCAAATACCAACTATGCATCATCTTGTTAATTACTACACATCATCTTGTTGCAGCATTATTGGTGAAACAAATTTGTTTTTTTGGCATGCAGATTTGCTGTCGATGGCACTAGGTGGACAAGTTGTACCTTCGTAGTAGTACTACATCAACCTGATGGAACCTTCAAGTTGTTTCATTGATATTCCATGAATATATACTACTACAGCAGCCTGTTACTATTGCTACATGCCATTCTTTTTATCTTCAGGAATGATTTTGACACCCAAATGCTTGTGAGAATACGATGCTTTAGCCAAGATATATGATGCAAAGTATGTTGCTGCTAGTGCTAGGTCCTCTTTGTGGGATTTGAACTTTGCAACACTGAGGATATCTTTTATGTTGCACCTGAAATTTTCTATTGAAGTCGTTAGGCTAAGTAGTTGCTTGTAGGACTTGAGCATCGGTTCTACTCTGAAAATCATGTGTGTTTGACGGTATAATTATCTTTGGTTCATCTACACTTGGTACCTTGTATGAAGCTAGAACATCAAGTTTCTAGACCATGGTTAGCCCGAGTCTTTGTTCAACTTCCTATTAGTAGAAAGCAATGTTAGTGTGTCCCAGTTTGGCTGTTTCATCTGTTCCAGTGCCATCTGATGAGGTGCCTGGATCTAGGTGCCATCCCCGCCTCTGTGTCGAGACATACAATTTGTGGTGGCATAGTAGCGTCAGTGCTGTGTACTAATGTTTAGCATGGATGATGTACATACGGAGTGTCTACACGCGAGACTATCTAATCCCACCCAATTAATGGTTTGTTTTAATCATGCTGCTGGTTTTAATCATGGATATGGGAGAATGCATGATGGACATGCTGGTTGGTTAATACTCCTCTCTGTGATAGTGCATTAGGAACTCTGCATGCTGCTGTCCTTTGTCTCATCATCTTAACTACTACAGTAGTAGGAGTATTTTATATGTTGTTCATTTCTTGGCCACCCAGCATGTTTGCTAATCATACATCTGCCTCATGTTATATGATCCCTGCCTAGTAACTTCATTATATGTTGACTTGTGGTGTTGGTATAGTTTAGTCAGATTAATATATATACTGCTGTGCTACTACTACTACTTGTGGCAAGGAATAGAAGATTTGTTAAGTAAGAAGCTAGGATTATCTAATAAAATTTCTGCTATATATATATATGCATCAAACTGAGATTGCTAACATCATTTATAGAAGATACACCCTTTGAATTGAACTGATCGGTTCAGTTTTGTATATTCTTCACCCCAGCCTTCTATCATGCTTGAAACTAGTGCTCTACTCATGTTGTAAGATAGGATTTTCACTTCCTGCCATCGCAGCCTTCTATCATGATTACAAGATTTTTCTTTGCACGCCAGCAGCACCAGTACCTTGCTGCTGTTGGGAACAGAAGGGAGCTATTGCATGCACCGAATCCAGGGAGAAAATCACCTTTGGCATGAACGCCATCACCTTGGGCATGCTCGTAAAAATCTGCCTATTTTGATTTTGCGATATGTGTTCAAATTTGCCTCTGTAAAAATCTGCAGGTTGTTCAGATGGCCTTCGAGTGCCCGCATTGCAGCAAAAGGTATCGCGGCGTCCGCGTCAGCAGAAATGTGTGGCTAGGTAAGGGCCTTGTAGTATTTAACTATTTACATTATGAAATGTGTGGTCAGTAGGTATGTTTCCCAGGTTATATGGTAATAGTTGTACACCTTATCGTTCAATTTCGTGTGTGTTTATAGAATGACAAGTTTGGTTAATTATGCCCTGCCTGTATCTTTTAGAGTTTACTTCATTGGTAGCATATTCAGCTGTACTAATTAATATTGTACATGATGGAGAATTTAGACAACAATAACAAACTGTAGCCATGAATACTCATATAGAAACTTGGACAACCATCTTGTTTAATTTGGTGATGTTCCTCCATGCTAAGAGCTAATCTGCTGCACTGTTATTCAACTTACACCGACAGTTTTAATTTCGCTGAAATTAGGTTTTCTTTTCTAAGTTCATGTCCGTGGACGACCACTACTACCCTCCATGCACTTGTCAATTCTAGCTTAAATGGTTTGTTCATAATATATTTGCCCCAGTTTTCTTGATTATTCTCTACTGATTCATGTAACAGGGCAACCGAGGAAGACATGTTGCTATTTTGTTTGTTCCCAGCCCTGACTATGGGTGTCCAGCGAGTCCGACATGTTGTTCATCTGACTATGGTCGTCCAGCTTACATCTGTTGTGCCTAGTTTGTGATTGCTATGAAGGAGCTTGTAGAGCTTGTAAAATATAGTATTACACTTGTAGTCGTTGCTGTGATTGCCATTGTATTAAATGATCTGGTTGCTTATGTTCCTGAATGGTCGTTGTTGTCGTTTATGTGATTTGGAGGATCATGTGTGTTTTCTGTCTCTGCCAATTTAAATAGTAGTTGAAATATGAAGACTATGAGTGTGATAGATGGGACCCACTTACTAGAACATGACAAATGGGACCCAGCGGGGACCCACCTTACTAACTGACCACAATATGCAAATAAAAAAACGAAAAATGAAAATGCTGAGACAAAAAGGCCGTGGTCCAAAAATAAAAAGGCTGCAATGGTGGGCTTGGCCCATGAAGCCTAGCAAAAATTGATAGGAAATAAATATGGAAAGGCTGAATTAATGGGCTCGGCCCATATAGACATCAAATCGGACCGGGCTGATTCTTGTCAATGACCTTTTCATTTGGTCGTAATTTTGCCACGCCAGCTTGCCACGCCGGATCCAACGTGGCCTGGGCAAACTGCTAGCGACCAAAACAGAAGGTCATAGAATCAATGACCTTTTGCTTTGGTCGTAAACGTCTACCGCCTTCTCACAGAGAAGGTCGCTATAGTCAGTTTATGACGGCCAGCTTTTGACCTTATGTTTTTGGTCACAAAAAGGTCACAAATGGAAATTTGTGACCATTCAGTGACCAATAGTGGTGGTCACAAGTTGACATATTTCTTGTAGTGAACATCTGCCCAAATTGTGATTGTTGATGACCGACGCGTAAGTGCACCTTGGGGTTCATCAACCATGGAAATCGGTTCGGGACCCCAAAACGGTGAGTAAATAGTCCACGAGACGGGCCAAAATCTGCCAAAATTGCGAGTGTAGATGACGGACACGTAAACGCATCCCGGGGAACGTCAATCGTGGAAATCGCTCCGGGAGCCCAAAACAATGAGTAATAGTCCATGAAACGGGGCAGAATCGGACAAAACAGCGAGTGTTGATGACTGACAAGTAAACGCATCCTAGGGATCGTCAATCGCGGAAATCGCTCTAGGACCCCAAAACGGTGAGTAATAGTGCACGAAACGGACCAGAATTGGCCAATATTGTGAGCGTTGATAACGGACGCTTAAACGCACACCGGGTTTCGTCAATCGTGGAAATCACTCTGGGACCCAAGAATGGTAACTATTAGTGCACGAAACGGACAAGAATCGACAAAAACCACGAGTGTTGATGACCCACACGTAAACGCACCCCAGGGTCCGTTAATCGTGGAAATCACATCGGACCCCAGAATAGTGAGTAATAGTCCATGAAACGGGCCAGAATCGGCCAAAACTGCGAGTGTTGATGACCGACACATAACCGCACCTTGGGGTTCAACAACTATGGAAATCGCTTCGGGCCCGCAAAACGGTGAGTAATAGTCCACGAAACGGGACAGAATTGGCCAAAACTATGAGTGTTGACGAAGGACACGTAAACGCACCCCGGGGATCTTCAATCATGGAAATAGCTCTGGGAACCCAAAATATTGAGTAATAGTGCACGAAACGGACCAGAATCGGCCAAAATTGTAAGTAGTGATGACGGACACGTAAACGCACCCCGGTGTTCGCCAATCGTGGGAATCACGCCGGGACCCCAAA
>LR738711.1:964527675-964554582 GCA_902687465.1 Secale cereale
CACCTTTGGCCTCAACAACTATGGAAATCGCTTCGGGCCCGCAAAACGGTGAGTAATAGTCCACGAAACGGGCCAGAATTGGCCAAAACTATGAGTGTTGACGACGGACACATAAACGCACCCCGTGGATCGTCAATCATGGAAATAGCTCTGGGAACCCAAAATATTGAGTAATAGTGCACGAAACGGACCAGAATCGGCCAAAATTATGAGTGTTGATGACCGACACGCAAACGCACCCCGGTGTTCGCCAATCATGGAAATCACTCCGGGACCCCAAAGCTGAGTAATAGTCCAAGCAACGGGCCAAAATCTGCCCAAACTGTGATTGTTGATGACCGACGCGTAAGCGCACCTTGGGGTTCATCAACCATGGAAATCGGTTCGGGACCCCAAAACGGTGAGTAAATAGTCCACGAAACGGGCCAAAATCTGCCAAAATTGCGAGTGTTGATGACGGACACGTAAACGCATCCCGGGGAACGTCAATCAAGGAAATCGCTCCGGGACCCCAAAACAATGAGTAATAGTCCAAGAAACGGGGCAGAATCGGCCAAAACTGCGAGTGTTGATGATCGACAAGTAAACGCATCCTAGGGATCGTCAATCATGGAAATCGCTCTAGGACCCCAAAACAGTGAGTAATATTGCACGAAACGGACCAGAATTGGCCAATATTTCACAGCGTGGATAACGGAGACGTAAATGCACACCGGGGTTCGTCAATCGTGGAAATCACTCTGGGACCCAAGAACGGTAACTAATAGTGCACGAAACGGACAAGAATCGACAAAAACCACGAGTGTTGATGACCCACACGTAAAAGCACCCCAGGGTCCGTTAATCATGGAAATCACTTCGGACCCCAGAATAGTGAGTAATAGTCCATGAAACGGGCCAGAATCGGCCAAAACTGCGAGTGTTGATGACCGCCACATAACCGCACCTTGGGATTCAACAACTATGGAAATCGCTTCGGGCCCGCAAAACGGTGAGTAATAGTCCACGAAACGGGACAGAATTGGGCAAAACTATGAGTGTTGACGAAGGACACGTAAACGCACCCGGGGATCGTCAATCATGGAAATAGCTCTGGGAACCCAAAATATTGAGTAATAGTGCACGAAACGGACCAGAATCGGCCAAAATTGGAAGTAGTGATGACCGACACGTAAAAGCACCCTGGTGTTCGCCAATCGTGGAAATCACTCCAGGACCCCAAAACTGAGTAATAGTCCAAGAAACGGGCCAAAATCGGCCCAAACTGTGATTGTTGATGACCGACGCGTAAGCGCACCTTGGGGTTCATCAACCATGAAAATCGGTTCGGGTCCCCAAAACGGTGAGTAATAGTCCACGAAACGGGCCAAAATCTGCCAAAATTGCGAGCGTTGACGACGGACACGTAAACGAACCCCGGGAATCGTCAATCGTGGAAATAGCTCAGGGACACCAAAACGTTGAGTAATAGTCCACGAAACGGGCCAGAATCGACCAAAACTGCGAGTGTTGATGACCGACACGTAAGCGCACCTTGGGCCTCAACAACTATGGAAATCACTTCGGGCCCGCAAAACGGTGAGTAATAGTCCACCAAAACGGGTCAGAATTGGCCAAAACTATGAGTGTTGACGACGGACACGTAAACGCACCCCGGGGATCGTCAATCATGGAAATAGCTCTGGGAACACAAAAAATTGACTAATAGTGCACGAAACGGACCAGAATCGGCCAAAATTGTAAGTAGTGATGACCGACACGTAAACGCACCCCGGTGTTCGCCAATCGTGGGAATCACGCCGGGACCCCAAAACTGAGTAATAGTCCAAGAAACGGGCCAAAATCGGCCCAATCTGTGATTGTTGATGACCGACGCGTAATCGCACCTTGGGGTTCATCAACCATGGAAATCGGGAAGACGGGAAAAACCATGTTGCGGAGATGCAGGACGATGGCGTCTTCCACCTCCCACCCACCACCTCCGGCGATCTCTCCACACCACCTCTAATCTGAGGTTTCTTTCCGATCAATCTCTTCGGCGTCTTCTCCTCGTTCTGGTGATATCATTTTCTTATGGCGATCTACACTAGATGCACCCTTGGTTTGGACTTCTCCAAGGGTTTGGAGTTTGCGGATAAGGTTTTCAGATCTACTGGTCTATCAATTCATCCTACGGATGATTCTGGACATTTCACGATGGTTGTTTCTTTTGGGAGACATGATTTTCGTCTCACAGAAGATTCTGTTGCGGCGGCTTTGGAAGCGGCCATTGGAGGTTCTGTTATCGAATTTGGAGTTTCATACATACATGACAAGGTTTATTCTTTTAACGTATCCTCTAAGCAAGTTGGTTTCCTGGTTCTTAATCTCCATTCTTTTACTTGCCTGAACTTCAAATGTTATTTCAATCTCTGGGGTCGTGGTGGCCCTAATTGGGAACGCGAATTTCGTCGTTGGATTATAGAGTGTGACGCTGAGTGGATACTCATTAGTCCGTCCAAACGACGAGCTGCTCTTGGCATGCTTGCCATGCATCATCCACCGCGTAAGTCCTCTCTTCGATCAGGTGCAAAGGTTCAGAAGAGGATTTCTTTTGCTACCATGCAAAACTATGATGCTTGCAAAGGTTATAGATACCCCGCAACTCAGGCTGAGATTGACACCATTATTGAAGCGGGCTATGATGTTTCAGCCCATGAGAGGGTTCTCATTCATCCCTCGCCGCCGGTGAATCTACGTTGGACGGCGGCGGCGCCGCCGATCATTTTTGGTACGGTTCAATCAAAAGATCTCATTCCTAATATTGCGCCGGCTTCTTCGCAACCACAGGATCTGCATGCCTGCGATACGTTGCTGGTTCTTCCAAAGTCCGCCCCGGAACTTCCGGCCGCCCATGTTGGGCTCTCTGCATCTGGGCCTTCTGCACTTGGGCCGATTGCACCCGGCCCTCTGCCTGTTGAGTTGCCCTCGTCGCAAGAGGCACGCGATCAGTTTAACGATATGGTGGATGACATGGTGGCCCGGGTGTTAACGTGCTCTAAATGCTTGCAAAAGGGCCACATGTCTGTTTCCTGCCCCGTTTGTTTGGCTTGCAATCGTTCGGGCCACCGCAGCTCTCAATGCAAGCAATGGGCTTTGGATAACGGTCTAGTTTGGAAAGTCAAAAATAAGGTGCCACAAAATCTTGGTAAATTGAAGGAGGTGGAATCAGTTCCTGCCACGAGTCCTATTCCTATTCTACCTCCTCGCGTCTCCTCGGTTTTAGAGACGACCTCCCACGCGCACCAGCAGAGTCCTATCCCATCGCCGCCGTCCTCCACCATTGTCCAATCTTCATCTTCTCCACCACCCACCACCTTGCTTCCTTCATCAGCCATGGCCAACTTCGCCATTAACCCTGACGAATTCCTACCGCCGGGCTTTGGAGTCATTGATGGTGGGCCAACGAGGTTGCCGCGGACGTTTCTTTCTCCGGCGGTCGCTCCAGATCAACATCATGAGCAGTACGCAATCGGCATTGTGGAGCCCCCTCCGCCGCCTGGTCAGAATCTGCAATTCCGACAGCTGGTTAGTGACTTTGTTATGAATCAACTTCATCGAGATGTTCTTAGCGATCAGTAGTGGATCGAGGGTGTTGGGCTTTTTGAGTTTAGAAGTGCTGCTTCCAGACAGGCCATCATGGATCATCCTCCATATGACCTTGCCAATGGGCACTTTGTTCGTTTCATCCCACATAATCATGGTATCAATTATCGAGCCACCCAAGGTTTTCGCAGAGGCTGGCTCATGATATTGGGGATTCCATTGGACTACCGCAACGCTAAGTATATTTCTGATGCAGTGAGTACCTTTGGTCGTTATCATCAGTGGCATCAAGATGATCTTCGCATGGTTCGCACTCTGGTTTATGCTTCCTTTCCCTGTCCTGAGCAAGTTCCGCGTGATATTGTCTATCGAGAGTATGGTGATTTCGGAGCCCTCAGAGTCTCCTGGACTGCTCCTGTTTACGTCCTCTCCGCGGAGTTTGCTGACATTCTACCTGCGGATGAAGATCCCATGCCGGTCAATGGCAATCCGCATCCTTTGCCAGGGCATCTTCAGTTTGACAATTTCAACTTCGTTATGCCTGAATATCCTCAGCTTGGATGGAATGAGCCCCAACTCGCCTGGAACGAGCCCGCTGTACAGCAGCAAAACAATGATGAGGTTGCAGTGGATGACTGGGTCCAAGATGACAATCCGCATGAAGTATCGCAGGAATCTGTGGTGATGGACAACTCTGGGCCAGGTCAAAGCTCTGACAGTGATAGTCATGCCCATGCCCTCGCTGTGTACCAGCCACCTGCGGTTCAGCCGCCGATTTTTGTTGGCCGCGTTCTTACTTTCTTTGGACCTGAAATTCCACCGCAGATGCTCTGGGCCCGTTGTTTTTCTCAATTGATGCCTTCTCTGGAATTTCTGCATGTTCCTAAAGGTATGCCTAAGCTCAGTCCTATTCAGCCGTTTGTGTTGCCAAAGGATACTTGGGAGCTTTCTTTCTCCACTTCGCGGCTATGCAACGAGCTAGTGTTTCTACCGCCTGCACTCTGTCCCCCAGAGCCTGCAGTCAAGAAGCCCAAAGTCGTTCGCTCTCTCTGTTTTGATGAAGCTGCGCCTTCCATTGATGCAATGACAGTGTCTGATCCTCTGACCACGGTTGAGATGGATACGTTTAACTTTTCTGCAACATCCAAGACGACTCGGAGGAGAAAGTTTTCTGCTGTTGTGGAAACCCAGGTCAGACGAAGTGCTCGACTCTCTGCTCTCCGAGATGGTTTCAGACACAGTTCGTCAAAGCCTGCTCCTTTGAAGAAGCCATCAACCAAGCCGTTGAAAAAGCGGAAGGTGCAGGAGCATACGTCTGATGAGGCAGCTGATGCAGTTCCACCGCCCACGCCAATTCACGTTCTTCAGAAGATTGGACACCACCTTGGCATCGCTCCGGAGAAGATCTCGGCCGACATGCTTAATGCTGATCCGGAAACTTCGTCCGCTTCTTCTTCGGCGTATAATGTTTAATCTTTTATTCGTGCTGGGTTTATGGTTAACCCATGTTAAAACCATTTATCTTGCTAGGATTTCTTTTTCAGTAATTGAAGTTACATGCAACTTGCGGCTCTGGAAGGGTCATCATTATGTGATGCCTGTTTTGCTACTTATATTTTGGGGTTGTAATGACTAATACATCTTTTAGAGATTGGAAAGTGCTTTGCTGGAATGTGCGTGGACTGAATTCTGAAAATCGCCAACGTGCTGTTCGCCAGAAAATAGAGGAGAGTGGCTGCTCTGTTATTTGTCTGCAGGAAACTAAATGTGAGATTATGGATCAACGATTTATTCGAAAGTTTTGCCCTCGTCGTTTTGATCATTTTATTTTTGTCCCCTCGGTTGGGGCTTCTGGTGGCATGATTGTTCTTTGGAACTCTGCAGTCTTCACTGGCAAGCTGATTGAATCTCTCAGTTTTGGTATCACAGTGGAGTTTACATCAAGATATAGTTCTGACGTCTGGACCTTGGTTACTGTTTATGGTCCTTGCCAAAACCCTGCTAGAGACGCATTTATCTCATGGTTGTATAACCTTGACATTCCCACAGATGCTAACTGGCTTTTGCTTGGAGATTTTATTTTTCTTAGGTCCATGGACAACAGAAACAAACCGGGTGGTAATGTTAATGATATGCTTTTGTTTAATGAAGTAATAGGACACCTTGGTCTTATTGAGCTTCCTTTGAAAGGTAGACGGTTCACTTGGTCAAATATGCAGTCTATACCTTTGTTGGAGCAAATTGATTGGTTCTTTACTACAGTTAACTGGACTTGTCTTTTCCCAAACACAATGGTGATACCTCTAGCTAGATCTACATCTGATCATACACCTTGTGTGGTCTCCATTAAAACCATGATTCCAAAAGCAAAGATATTTCGTTTTGAGAATTACTGGGTTGACCTGCCTGGTTTTATGGACTATGTTAGTCAAACTTGGTCTAAACCGGTCCACAGGATTTCATCTGCTGCTACCTTATCTGCAAAATTTAAGAATCTCAGATATGCTCTCAAGGTTTGGCATACTAACCTTTCAAAAAATCAAGAGGCTAATCCAATACTATAACAAGGTAATTTTACATTTGGATACTCTTGAAGAGCTTAGACCTTTATACATTCATGAAGCTAACTTCAGAAGAATTGTGAAGTTACACCTGGAAGAGATTCTCAGATTACAGTTCATTTACTGGAAACAAAGGTGCACAATTAGAAACATCAAAGTTGGGGAAGACAATACAAAGTTCTTTCATGCTATGGCTACTGAGAGATTCAGGTCCAACACAATTTCCAGTATTACTGTGGATAATGATATTATCTCTGACCATGCTACCATGTCTGCCCTATTTTTGCAAGAATTCAAAGATAGAATGGGTTGTTCCAATGGTATCAATATGGGATTTGATCTAGATTCCATCATTACAAAAGTGGAGGGTTTGGATGATTTAACTAAACCCTTTTCTCAAGAGGAAATTGAGCTGGTCATTAAGCAGATGCCATCTGATAGAGCTCCTGGACCTGATGGTTTCACTGGTCTTTTCTTGAAAAAATGCTGGAATATCATCAAAGAGGATTTCATGAAGTTAGTGCAAGAATTCTATGATGGATCCCTAAACCTGGAATGTATTAACACTTCCCTGATAACTCTGATTCCAAAGAAACTCAGTTCTGTAACTATGAATGACTATAGGCCTATTTCACTGACTAACACATGCCTAAAGTTTTTAACAAAACTTTTAGCTAATAGGCTGCAAAGAGTCATTCTTTCTTGTTTGCATAAGAATCAGTATGGATTCTTGAAGTCTAGATCCATTCAGGACTGTTTGGCATGGTGTTTTGAGTATATACATCAATGCCAAACATCCAAAAGGCCTATTGTGCTTCTAAAGATGGACTTCACTAAAGCCTTTGACACCATTGAACATGAAGCTATCTTAAGGATCCTCAGATATAAGGGTTTCAATGGGAAGTGGATTTCATGGATCAAGACCATTCTATCTTCTGGTTCTTCATCCATTTTGCTGAATGGGGTACCTGGTAGTCACTTCCACTGTAAGAGAGGGGTCAGACAAGGGGATCCCATGTCTCCTTTGCTTTTTGTTCTTGCTGCTGACCTCCTACAATCTGTGGTGAATGACATGTGCAGTAGAGGCATCTTAACTCTACCAATCCCTACAAACTGTCCACATTACCCAATTGTTCAATATGCAGATGATACTTTAATTGTTCTTCCTGCTATAGATCATCAACTCATTGCCCTGAAGGACATGCTAGATGTTTTTGCAGCTTCAACTGGACTATCAGTAAACTTTGCTAAATCTATGATGATCCCCATCAATTTATCTGCTGAGGAGGCACATAGGTTTTCCACATTATTAGGCTGTCAGCTTGGCACCATGCCATTTACTTATTTAGGTTTGCCTATGGGTACAACTAAGCCTACTGTCCAAGACTTGCTCCCTTTGGTGCATAGAATTGAAAGAAGGCTCTCTGCATCTTCCTGTTTCCTTAATCAAGGCTGCAGACTACAGCTTCTTCAGTCTGTCTTATCTTCTATGCCTATATATTTCTTTTGCTCTCTGGACATCCCAATTGGCATTCTTAAACAAATTGAAAGGATACAGAGACAGTGTTTGTGGAGAGGCAATTCTGATACACCAAAACAGTCTCTTGCAGCATGGAAATTGGTTTGTTTACCAAAGGATAAAGGGGGTCTTGGAGTGCTTAACCTCAAAGTGCACAATGAAGCTCTGTTGATGAAATTTCTTCATAAGTTTTACAACCATCATGATATCCCTTGGGTAAGCTTGGTCTGGGATTCATACTATCATGATTCTGTGCCTCATTCAACTATTCTTTGTGGATCTTTTTGGTGGAGAGATGTTTTCAAATTATCTGCCAAATATTTGTCCATTGCCAAACCTCACCTTGGTGATGGAACTTCCATACTTTTCTGGCATGATCCTTGGCTGTCTGCCCTCAATGGAGAGCCATTGAGCAATTATTACCCCAGGCTATACTCTTTTTGTGATTGATGGTCATCTTTCTGTTGCTCAAGTTTTGGCTCAGGATCTTTTGGGATCTTTTCATATGCCTCTATCCACACATGCTTTTGATGAACTGCAGCATCTGCAAAATGCTTTGAGCTCTCAGGGTACTTCACAGGACATTGATAGCTGGATTTGGCCTTTTAATAAAGGATCCTTTAGGCCCAAATCATACTATACTCAGGTTCATCAACAAATTGTTTCTGACCCTATCTTTTCTTGGATATGGAAGAGTGCCTGCACAATGAAGATCAAAATGTTTGGTTGGCTTCTCCTTAGAGACAGGCTCAACACCAGAGATATGCTTCAACGCAGACATTGGCATGTGGATGACTTAACCTGTGTTCTCTGTTCTCATCTTATACATGAAGATGTCAGCCATCTTTTCTTCTCCTGCATATTCAGCCAAAGAGTTTGGAACTATTTGCAAATCTCATGGGATCCTACACTTGGTATGAGTACCTACCAAATGGCTTGCAAAGCAAGGACTGACTTTGGTCAACCTTTCTTTACTGAAGTGGTTTTTACTGCTGCCTGGAATATTTGGATTACCAAGAATGGAAAGGTCTTCAGGAATGTATCTCCTCTTTTCAGGCGATGGAGGCACAACTTTATTCATGACATGACTCTCTTATCTCATAGGATAAAATGTAAATATAAGGATAGCTTCATGTATTGGTCAGCTAATTTACCTTAGCCCCTTCTTTTCCTCAACCTTTGTAAGTATCTCTAACTTTGTTGTATTTTCATTCTTTTATAAATAAATAAAGTGGGCTGTGGGGCTTTTGCCCTGCAGTATATAGTCAAAAAAAACCATGGAAATCGGTTCGGGAACCCAAAACGGTGAGTAATAGTCCACGAAACGGGCCAAAATCTGCCAAAATTGCGAGCGTTGACGACGGACACGTAAACGCACCCCGGGAATCGTCAATCGTGGAAATAGCTCTGGGAACCCAAAACGGTGAGTAATAGTCCACGAAACGGGCCAGAATCGGCCAAAACTGTGAGTGTTGATGATCGACACGTAAGCGCACCTTGGGCCTCAACAACTATGGAAATCGCTTCGGGCCCGCAAAACGGTGAGTAATAGTCCATGAAACGGGCCAGAATTGGCCAAAACTATGAGTGTTGACGACGGACACGTTAACGCACCCCGTGGATCGTCAATCATGGAAATAGCTCTGGGAACCCAAAATATTGAGTAATAGTGCACGAAACGGACCAGAATCGGCCAAAATTGTGAGTGTTGATGACCGACACGTAAATGCACCCCGATGTTCGCCAATCGTGGAAATCACTGCGGGACCCCAAAGCTGAGTAATAGTCCAAGCAACGGGCCAAAATCTGCCCAAACAGTGATTGTTGATGACCGACGCGTAAGCGCACCTTGGGGTTCATCAACCATGGAAATCGGTTCGGGACCCCAAAACGGTGAGTAAATAGTCCACGAAACGGGCCAAAATCTGCCAAAATTGCGAGTGTTGATGACGGACACGTAAACGCATCCCGGGGAAAGTCAATCGTGGAAATCGCTCCGGGACCCCAAAACAATGAGTAATAGTCCATGAAACGGGGCAGAATCGGCCAAAACTGCGAGTGTTGATGATCGACAAGTAAACGCATCCTAGGGATCGTCAATCATGGAAATCGCTCTAGGACCCCAAAACGGTGAGTAATAGTGCACGAAACGGACCAGAATTGGCCAATATTTCAGAGCGTTGATAACGGGCACGTAAACGCACACCAGGGTTCGTCAATTGTGGAAATAACTCTGGGACCCAAGAACGGTAACTAATAGTGCACGAAACGGACAAGAATCGACAAAAACCACGAGTGTTGATGACCAACACGTAAACGCACCCCTGGGTCCGTTAATCGTGGAAATCACTTCGGATCCCAGAATACTGAGTAATAGTCCATGAAACGGGCCAGAATCGGCCAAAACTGCGAGTGTTGATGACCGCCACATAACCGCACCTTGGGATTCCACTACTTTGGAAATCGCTTCGGGCCCGCAAAACGGTGAGTAATAGTCCACGAAACGGGACAGAATTGGGCAAAACTATGAGTGTTGACGAAGGACACGTAAACGCACCCCGGTGATCGTCAATCATGGAAATAGCTCTGGGAACCCAAAACATTGAGTAATAGTGCACGAAACGGACCAGAATCGGCCGAAATTGGAAGTAGTGATGACCGACACGTAAAAGCACCCTGGTGTTCGCCAATCGTGGAAATCACTCCGGGACCCCAAAACAGAGTAATAGTCCAAGAAACGGGCCAAAATCGGCCCAAATTGTGATTGTTGATGACCGACGCGTAAGCGCACCTTGGGGTTCATCAACCATGAAAATCGGTTCGGGTCCCCAAAACGGTGAGTAATAGTCCACGAAACGGGCCAAAATCTGCCAAAATTGCGAGTGTTGACGACGGACACGTAAACGCACCCCGAGAATCGTCAATCGTGGAAATAGCTCAGGGACCCCAAAACGGTGAGTAATAGTCCACGAAACGGGCCAGAATCGACCAAAACTGCGAGTGTTGATGACCGACACGTAAGCGCACCTTGGGCCTCAACAACTATGGAAATCACTTCGGGCCTGCAAAACAGTGAGTAATAGTCCACCAAAACGGGTCAGAATTGGCCAAAACTATGAGTGTTGACGACGGACACGTAAACGCACCCCGGGGATCGTCAATCATGGAAATAGCTCTGGGAACCCAAAATATTGACTAATAGTGCACGAAACGGACCAGAATCAGCCAAAATTGTAAGTAGTGATGACCGACACGTAAACACACCCCGGTGTTCGCCAATCGTGGGAATCACGCCGGGACCCCAAAACTGAGTAATAGTCCAAGAAACGGGCCAAAATCGGCCCAAACTGTGATTGTTGATGACCGACGCGTAAGCGCACCTTGGGGTTCATCAACCATGGAAATAGGTTCGGGACCCCAAAACGGTGAGTAAATAGTCCATGGAACGGGCCAAAATCTGCCAAAATTGCGAGTGTTGATGACGGACATGTAAACGCATCCCGGGGAACGTCAATCGTGGAAATCGCTCCGGGGCCCCAATACAATGAGTAATAGTCCATGAAACGGGGCAGAATCGGCCAAAACTGCGAGTGTTGATGATCGACAAGTAAACGCATCCTAGGGATCGTCAATCATGGAAATCGCTCTAGGACCCCAAAACAGTGAGTAATAGTGCACGAAACGGACCAGAATTGGCCAATATTTCAGAGCGTTGATAACGGACACGTAAACGCACACCAGGGTTCGTCAATCGTGGAAATCACTCTGGGACCCAAGAACGGTAACTAATAGTGCACGAAACGGACAAGAATCGACAAAAACCACGAGTGTTGATGACCAACACGTAAACGCACCCCAGGGTCCGTTAATCGTGGAAATCACTTCGGACCCCAGAATACTGAGTAATAGTCCATGAAACGGGCCAGAATCGGCCAAAACTGCGAGTGTTGATGACCGCCACATAACCGCACCTTGGGATTCAACTACTTTGGAAATCGCTTCGGGCCCGCAAAACGGTGAGTAATAGTCCACGAAACGGGACAGAATTGGGAAAAACTATGAGTGTTGACGAAGGACACGTAAACGCACCCCGGTGATCGTCAATCATGGAAATAGCTATGGGAACCCAAAATATTGAGTAATAGTGCACGAAACGGACCAGAATCGGCCGAAATTGGAAGTAGTGATGACCGACACGTAAAAGCACCCTGGTGTTCGCCAATCGTGGAAATCACTCCGGGACCCCAAAACTGAGTAATAGTCCAAGAAACGGGCCAAAATCGGCCCAAACTGTGATTGTCGATGACCGACACGTAAGCGCACCTTGGGGTTCATCAACCATGAAAATCGGTTTGGGTCCCCAAAACGGTGAGTAATATTCCACAAACGGGCCAAAATCTGCCAAAATTGCGAGCGTTGACGACGGACACGTAAACACACCCCGAGAATCGTCAATCGTGGAAATAGCTCAGGGACCCCAAAACGGTGAGTAATAGTCCACGAAACAGGCCAGAATCAACCAAAACTGCGAGTGTTGATGACCGACACGTAAGCGCACCTTGGGCCTCAACAACTATGGAAATCACTTCGGGCCCGCAAAACGGTGAGTAATAGTCCACCAAAACGGGTCAGAATTGGCCAAAACTATGAGTGTTGACGACGGACACGTAAACGCACCCCGGGGATCGTCAATCATGGAAATAGCTCTGGGAACCCAAAATATTGACTAATAGTGCACGAAACGGACCAGAATCGGCCAAAATTGTAAGTAGTGATGACCGACACGTAAACACACCCCGGTGTTCGCCAATCGTGGGAATCATGCCGGGACACCAAAACTGAGGAATAGTCCAAGAAACGGGCCAAAATCGGCCCAAACTGTGATTGTTGATGACCGACGCGTAAGCGCACCTTGGGGTTCATCAACCATGGAAATCGGTTCGGGACCCCAAAACGGTGAGTAATAGTCCACGAAACGGGCCAAAATCTACCAAAATTGCGAGCGTTGACGACGGACACGTAAACGCACCCCGGGAATCGTCAATCGTGGAAATAGCTCTGGGACCCCAAAACGGTGAGTAATAGTCCACGAAACGGGCCAGAATCGGCCAAAACTGTGAGTGTTGAGGACCGACACGTAAGCGCAACTTGGGCCTCAACAACTATGGAAATCGCTTCGGGCCCGCAAAACGGTGAGTAATAGTCCACGAAACGGGCCTGAATTGGCCAGAACTATGAGTGTTGACGACGGACACGTAAACGCACCCCGTGGATCGTCAATCATGGAAATGGATCTGGGAACCAAAAATATTGAGTAATAGTGCACGAAACGGACCAGAATCGGCCAAAATTATGAGTGTTGATGACCGACACGTAAACGCACCCCGGTGTTCGCCAATCGTGGAAATCACTGCGGGACCCCAAAGCTGAGTAATAGTCCAAGCAACGGGCCAAAATCTGCCCAAACAGTGATTGTTGATGACCGACGCGTAAGCGCACCTTGGGGTTCATCAACCATGGAAATTGGTTCGGGACCCCAAAACGGTGAGTAAATAGTCCACGAAACGGGCCAAAATCTGCCAAAATTGCGAGTGTTGATGACGGACACGTAAATGCATCCCGGGGAAAGTCAATCGTGGAAATCGCTCCGGGACCCCAAAACAATGAGTAATAGTCCATGAAACGGGGCAGAATCAGCCAAAACTGCGAGTGTTGATGATCGACAAGTAAACGCATCCTAGGGATCGTCAATCATGGAAATCGCTCTAGGACCCCAAAACGGTGAGTAATAGTTCACGAAACGGACCAGAATTGGCCAATATTTCAGAGCGTTGATAACGGACACGTAAACGCACACCGGGGTTCGTCTATCGTGGAAATCACTCTGGGACGCAAGAACGGTAACTAATAGTGCACGAAACGGACAAGAATCGACAAAAACCACGAGTGTTGATGACCCACACGTAAACGCACCCCAGGGTCCGTTAATCGTGGAAATCACTTAGGACCCCAGAATAGTGAGTAATAGTCCATGAAACGGGCCAGAATCGGCCAAAACTGCGAGTGTTGATGACCACCACATAACCGCACCTTGGGATTCAACAACTATGGAAATCGCTTCGGGCCCGCAAAATGGTGAGTAATAGTCCACGAAACGGGAAAGAATTGGGCAAAACTATGAGTGTTGACGAAGGACACGTAAACGCACCCCGGGGATTGATGGCTTCTCGTCCCTCGTTGGTTACCCCAAGTGGAAGGTTTGAGATGCAGTGTAGCGGAAGTTTTCCCTTGGCAAAGATACCAAGGATCGATTTCCCCTGAGACTCCCAGTTTCAACAAGAAGGTGTCAACTGCTAACGGCGCCAGATATTAGCAATCAACGTGGACCTGCACACAGATACAAATAACTTTGCTCCCAGCAAGTACAGAGAGGTTGTCAATCCCTCCGGCCTTGTCGTTTACAAAGGATCAAACGCAAGTGATAATAGTGATAGGTATTGCTGCAATAGTAAGTAAAAAGCGGAAAGTAAATAGCGGATGTGATCAATGATGGTAATATGGACCGGGGTCCGATGATGTTCACTAGTGATGTCTCTCTCCCAAAAGACGATAAAACAGCTATGTGAGGTAAACGAATTACAGCTGGGCAATTGACAGAATTATGTGCGCAAACCAATGCTAACTATGTTGCAAGAAAGGTAGAGGTTCAAAGCATGGGCGGTACGCCAAGGCAAGTAGACCGAAATCCATCTGCATCTACTACGAATCATCCACCTTGAGATATCTATCCAGAACATCTCGCTGGTATTAAGTTGCGAGTCCCACCCATAGTGTAAACTCAAAGCAACAGACAACTGCTTTAAAAGAACTTTGCGTAAAGTAAACAATCCTTGCACCCGCGGGCACAAGCACCGTTGTTTTCCCCCTTGTGGCAACAACACATCCCCTAGACTCATGTTTCTGTCACTCAAGCTAGTCATCGAGGGGCATGAACCCACAATCAAGCATAACGTTCCCTCTTGGAGTCACTACCTACTACTTGGCCAGAGCAATAAATAACAACGGAGAACATGCATGAATTACTTACGAACATAAATATAAAAGAGGTAGATCATATATGTTACTCAAACACAATCTGAACATAATCTCACAATCCATCGGATCCCAGCAAACTCATCATAGCAACAACATAAGGATTACATATGTGCCTCGATCATGTACGGCAGCTCACGAGGTCTAACTAGTGAAGCACAAGAACGGGAGGAGAACATCACATAGCTACTGGTCATGGACCCATGGTCCAAGGGAGACTACTCACAACTCATCCGGGAGGCGTCCATGGTGGTGGAGAAGCTCCCGGTGGTGATCCTCCCCTCCGGCAGGGTGCCGGAAAGAGTTCTCCTCGTGCTCCCAATCTTGGAAGCGCGGCGGCGGCGGAACAGAGATGAGATCGCGAAAAAGGGTTCCCGTCTCGAGAGTTTCGGGACACGATATAAATATATGCCAAAGGGCGGCATCAGCGGAGGCCTGGGGGGCCCAGCCGCCCTCCCCCCCCCCCCCCCGGCGCGGCCAGGAGGGTGGTCGCGCCACCAGGGCGCCTGGAGCCCTGGTGGGCCCCCTTCGGCTCTACTTCGGGTGCCGAGAAGCTTCTGGAACGCTGATTTTTTATATAATTTTTCCGGGATTTTTCTGGCAGTTTTCGTAATGGGAAAACCTGAAATACAAAAACAGCAGAAAACAGAAACTGGCACTGGGGTGCACTGAGTTAATAGGTTAGTCCAAATATGATCAAAATTGTATGGAAGTGTATAAATATCATAGCAATATCACCCAAAAGAGGCATGGTGCAAGCAGAAATTATAGATACGTTTTGGACGTATCAACATCCCCAAGCTTAATTCTTGCTCGTCCTCGAGTAGGTAAATGATAACAAGAATAATTTCTGTGGTGACATGCTATTAACCATATAGGACTTTTCATAGTCATATGACAAAAGCTTACTCAGACAATGAATCTGTAGTAATTAAGTTGCCTCATGAAAGAATCACAAAGAACTGAAAATTTTTCAATATGATACTGAAACATCAAATAGATTTGTAATGAGCATGGTGTGCAAATATGATAAAGTGATATCTCGCTTGCCCCCTTTAGTGAAGCAAAACATAAATGCAGGGGCACCTCCAAGGTTTAAGTGATGACTAGATACAATTATTTCAGAATAAACGATATCATAATCATGCAAAAGACAATGCTACTTTGGGACAATGCACATTACACTCAGAATGACAATCATGCTCTCAGTAGCTGGTGCTTTAAAAGAAGGTGGAGACTCTCGAACCGTGGCTTTTGTTGGCAAGGTTGAAAACCCATAGTCGGAAACAAAGACAAAGCATGTACCAGAGCTCTTGGTTTTAAAAACAGTGGTAATAATTATTATTTTCAGATTATGCATGTTCCGTCAACGAATGCTAGCAGACAACTCAATTACTTCTTGAGATGGACAAGTTTCGAGGAACGGCTCCCGAATGAGGACGATCACATCCTCTTAATCTCCTTTGTTTATCACTGCCAAAGTTTTCTGATTTCTCATGAACAAAGCGTGAAGGAGGGTTTGTTTGTTATATTATTTTTGAGCCAGGCGCACTCTTTGCCAGTTCCTTCTCGTATTATGGGTTTGCACATTAGACATGCAATCCCGGGGTGAAGCTTGTCCAACTTAAAAAGATCATGAATTAACCACTACTTCCTCATGAACTAAAACAAAGGCACAAAATAGGAATGCTTTTCTTTTTTGAATAATTTCGAGATGGCACATGAAAGTCTTCGTTAGGAATGGCAGGTAAATACCATGTATAGTAAGGTATGGTGGACTCATATGGCATAACTGGTTTAAAGGATTTTGGATGCACAAGCAGTCAGTCCGCTTAGTACAGATGGAGGTTAGCAAAAGACTGGGAGCGACCAACTAAAAGAGCAATGACGGTCATAATCATGCAGAGCGACAAAGCAACATTGAATCAGGCATGGAAGTTATATCGCTACTCAGAAACAAAAGATCATCAAGGCTTGACAGACTTTCTTTACAGTCTTAAATATGCGTGAGCATACGCCAAGTCAATCAAAATAAATTCTCGAAGGAAGATATTACTGAACCATACCACATCATAGGCAAACAAATCATGTTGGTACTCCAATAACACATTGGAAACCCCCCAGCTATTTGAGACTAACCATAAGAAAACATGAACTACTAAGCACCATTATGCACGTAGCATTTTTATCATAGACATATCAACCAATGCAACAGAAGGAAACTCTCTTAATAAGATAAGCATGATAACTAAAGAGAGTTCAAGCAACCAACTAAATGAAAGCTCTTTAAAAAGATAAGCATGAAAACTAAGAGCTGAACATGATAGTTGCTATTGAAAGACAAAGAACACACACAGCAAAGATAGACATGAAAATTCTATGTTATGTTCTAGGTAGAAGTGGAGCGTGTTTCTCTCCCACATAAAGAAAGCTGAGTTTCGACTCGTTATGAAAAGCTAAAGAGAACTAAAAATGAAACTAAAAGCAAGACGCTCCAAGCATAGCACATAACACATGAAGTGATAATAATATAGTGGAACGAAGGACGAACTGATAATGTTGATGGAGAAGGGGATGCACGGGGGCATCCCCAAGCTTAGACGCTTGAGTCTCCTTGAATATTTCTTGGGGGTGCATGGGGGCATCCCCAAGCTTGAGCGTTTGACACTACTGAATCTTTTTATCATCTTCCCTCGCACACTTGAAAACTCCCTTCATACATAACTCATCATAATCTGATTAGCGAGGTTAGTACCCTTAATAAAATAATTGTTCCTTGCTGGAAATAAGGATATTCTTGAAGGTCTACTGTTTCTCAAGATTGCCAAAAGGTTTTTGCATAAAAAAAGCAAGCTCTAGGTTTGCAAAATGAAGGAAAGGCAAAACAGGACAGAATCTGTGAAAAGCAGAACAGTAGGTAGTAAATGATTTTTTCGGGGCACTTCTGCAACTCTAATCAAAAAACTCAAAATAGACGCACGAAAGACAATTGTATAGAGCACGCTGTCGAAAGAATTCAGACCAAAGAGATGATCTGGTGATTTTATACGAATTTTTCTATCCAAGGACAGAATCTGTTTCCTGGACAGCACGTCACAACTTTTCAACTTTCTTGCAATCAGAGGCTACACTTGGCACAAAGTTGAAAAGTAAAGATACAATGATGATGCTACTGTAGTAACAACATCAAGACACAACAAAAGCAAAATAAAAATTTATTCATGTGGGCTGCCTCCCAAAAGCGCTTTCTTTCATGCCTTTAAGCTAGGCATAATGCATAGAGATCAAGTTTTATCAAGAGTAAAAGAATAACTAGCCCGTGTAACGGACTCAAAAGGTAACTTAATCTTCTTTCGAGGGAAGTGTTCCATCCCTTTCTTGAGAGGAAATTGGAATTTTATATTCCCCTCTTTCATGTCAATGATAGCACCAACGGTGCGTAGAAACGGACGTCCCAAAATAATTGGACAAGAAGGTTCACATTCAATGTCCATAATAGTAAAATCAACGGGAACATAATTGTCATTGACAATGATAAGAACATCGTCGATCCTCCCCAAAGGTTTCTTTATGGAAGAATCAACGAGACGAACACCAAAAGAACAAGAATCAAAAGGTTTCAATTGAAGCATATCATATAGTCTTTTGGGCATAATGGAGGTACTAGCTACAACATCACATAAAGCATAGCAAGAGAAGTTATTCAATTTAATTTCAATCATAGGATCCCAACCATCTTCTAGCTTTCTAGGTATGGAGGCTTCTACTCTAAGTTTCTCCTCCCTAGCTTTGATGAGAGCATTAGTGATATGCTCTGTGAAGGCAAGATTAAGCGTGCTAGTGTGGGGATCTTTAGCCATTCTTTGTAGAAAGGTGACAACTTCTGAGATAGTACAATTATCAAAATCAATTTTATCATTACTGGGCAGAATTGTAGTGTCATCTTCTTTGTTTGAATTGCTCTCTATTATAAGAGTTTGAACGTCTTCCCAAGATTGGGGAAGCATAGGAGCTACTTTAAACTGAGGCTCATACTCTTTTCCTGGAAGACCATGCCATGGGCATAACTCTCCATCAGTACTAACATAATCACAAGGTTTATTACTTTTGTAGATCCCGACAGTGGTGATTGGTGTAATGGAAGAAGGGGTGTACTCCTCCCATTTATTGTTTCGGTGGAACCCATAGCAGCAAGCAAGCAAGATAACTATTTTTGTGATTTTTCGATAAAAGATACTAAAGCAAAAACTGAAAGGTAAACTAACAAGACTAAAAGCAAAGGTAAAAGATAGCGTGCAACTCCCCTATCTTGAAGACTGGAGTCCCCGGCAACGGCGCCCGAAAACTTTACTAGATGGCTTCTCGCCCCTCGTTGGTTACCCCAAGTGGAAGGTTTGAGATGCAGTGTAGCGGAAGCTTTCCCTTGGCAAAGATACCAAGGATCGATTTCCCCTGAGACTCCCAGTTTCAACAAGAAGGTGTCAACTGCTAACGGCGCCAAATATTAGCAATCAACATGGACCTGCACACAGATACAAATAACTTTGCTCCCAACGAGTACAGAGAGGTTGTCAATCCCTCCGGCCTTGTCGTTTACAAAGGATCAAACGCAAGTGATAATAGTGATAGGTATTGCTGCAATAGTAAGTAAAAAGCGGAAAGTAAATAGCGGATGTGATCAATGATAGTAATATGGACCGGGGTCCCATGATGTTCACTAGTGATGTCTCTCTCCCAAAAGACGATAAAACAGCTATGTGAGGTAAATGAATTACAGCTGGGCAATTGACAGAATTATGTGCGCAAACCAATGCTAACTATGTTGCAAGAAAGGTAGAGGTTCAAAGCATGGGCGGTACGCAAAGGCAAGTAGACCGAAATCCATCTGCATCTACTACTAATCATCCACCTTGAGATATCTATCCAGAACATCTCGCTGGTATTAAGTTGCGAGTCCGACCCACAGTGTAAACTCAAAGCAACAGACAACTGCATTAAAAGAACTTTCCGTAAAGTAAACAATCCTTGCACCCGCGGGCACAAGCACCGTTGTTTTCCCCCTTGTGGCAACAGCACATCCCCTAGACTCATGTTTCTGTCACTCAAGCTAGTCATCGAGGGGCATGAACCCACAATCAAGCATAACGTTCCCTCTTGGAGTCACTACCTACTACTTGGCCAAAGCAATAAATAACAACGGAGAACATGCAAGAATTACTTACTAACATAAATATAAAAGAGGTAGATCAAATATATTACTCAAACACAATCTGAACATAATCTCACAATCCATCGGATCCCAGCAAACTCATCATAGCAACAGCATAAGGATTACATATGTGCCTCGATCATGTAGGGCAGCTCACGAGGTCTAATTAGTGAAGCACAAGAACGGGAGGAGAACATCACATAGCTACTGGTCATGGACCAATGGTCCATGGGAGACTACTCACAACTCATCCGGGAGGCGTCCATGGTGGTGGAGAAGCTCCCGGTGGTGATCCTCCCCTCCGGCAGGGTGCCGGGAAGAGTTCTCCTGGTGCTCCCGATCTTGGAAGCGCGGCGGCGGTGGAACAGAGATGAGATCGCGAAAAAGGGTTCCCGTCTCGAGGGTTTCGGGACACGATATAAATATATGCCAAAGGGGGGCATCAGCGGAGGCCTGGGGGGCCCAGGCGCCCCCCCGGCGCGGCTAGGAGGGGGGCCGCGCCACCAGGGCGCCTGGAGCCCTGGTGGCCCCCCTCCGGCTCTACTTCGGGTGCCGGGAAGCTTCTGGAACGCTGATTTTTTATATAATTTTTCCGGGATTTTTCTGGCAGTTTTCGTAATGGGAAAACCTGAAATACAAAAATAGCAGAAAACAGAAACTGGCACTGGGGTGCACTGAGTTAATAGGTTAGTACAAATATGATCAAAATTGTATGGAAGTGTATAAATATCATAGCAATATCACCCAAAAGAGGCATGGAGCAAGCAGAAATTATAGATACGTTTTGGACGTATCAACATCCCCAAGCTTAATTCTTGCTCGTCCTCGAGTAGGTAAATGATAACAAGAATAATTTATGTGGTGACATGCTATTAACCATATAGGACTTTTCATAGTCATATGACAAAAGCTTACTGAGACAATGAATCTGTAGTAATTAAGTTGCCTCATGAGAGAATCACAAAGAACTGAAAGTTTTTCAATATGATACTGAAACATCAAATAGATTTGTAATGAGCATGGTGTGCAAATATGATAAAGTGATATCTCGCTTGCCCCCTTTAGTGAAGCAAAACATAAATGCAGGGGCACCTCCAAGGTTTAAGTGATGACTAGATACAATGATTTCAGAATAAACGATATCATAATCATGCAAAAGACAATGCTACTTTGGGACAATGCACATTACACTCAAAATGACAATCATGCTCTCAGTAGTTGCTGCTTTAAAAGAAGGTGGAGACTCTCGAACAGTGGCTTTTGTTGGCAAGGTTGAAAACCCGTAGTCGGAAACAAAGACAAAGCATGTACCAGAGCTCTTGGTTTTAAAAACAGAGGTAATAATTTTTTTTCTTCAGATTATGCATGTTCCGTCAACGAATGCTAGCAGACAATTCAATTACTTCTTGAGATGGACAAGTTTCAAGGAACGGCTCCCGAATGAGGACGATCACATCCTCTTAATCTCCTTTGTTTATCGCTGCCAAAGTTTTCTGATTTCTCATGAACAAAGCGTGAAGGAGGGTTTGTTTGTTATATTATTTTTGAGCCGGGCACACTCTTTGCCAGTTCCTTCTCGTATTATGGGTTTGCACATTAGACATGCAATCCCGGGGTGAAGCTTGTCCAACTTAAAAAGATCATGAATTAACCACTACTTCCTCATGAACTAAAACAGAGGCACAAAATAGGAATGCTTTTCTTTTTTGAATAATTTCGAGATGGCACATGAAAGTCTTCGTTAGGAATGGCAGGTAAATACCATGTATAGGAAGGTATGGTGGACTCATATGGCATAACTGGTTTAAAGGATTTTTGATGCACAAGCAGTCAATCCGCTTAGTACAGGTGGAGGTTAGCAAAAGACTGGGAGCGACCAACTAAAAGAGCAATGACGGTCATAATCATGCAGAGCGACAAAGCAACATTGAATCAGGCATGTAGGTTATATCGCTACTCAGAAACAAAAGATCATCAAGGCTTGACAGACTTTCTTTATAGTCTTAAATATGCGTGAGCATACGCCAAGTCAATCAAAATAAATTCTCGAAGGAAGATATTACTGAACCATACCACATCATAGGCAAACAAATCATGTTGGTACTCCAATAACACATTGGACACCCCTCAGCTATTTGAGACTAACCATAAGAAAACATGAACTACTAAGCACCAATATGCACGTAGCATTTTTATCATAGACATATCAACCAATGCAACAGAAGCAAACTCTCTTAATAAGATAAGCATGATAACTAAAGAGAGTTCAAGCAACCAACTAAATGAAAGCTCTTTAAAAAGATAAGCATGAAAACTAAGAGCTGAACATGATAGTATCTATTGAAAGACAAAGAACACCCACAGCAAAGATAGACATGAAAATTCTATGTTATGTTCTAGGTAGAAGTGGAGCGTGTTTCTCTCCCACATAAAGAAAGCTGAGTTCCGACTCGTTATGAAAAGCTAAAGAGAACTAAAAAGGAAACTAAAAGCAAGACGCTCCAAGCATAGCACATAACACATGAAGTGATAAAAATATAGTGGAACGAAGGACGAACTGATAATGTTGATGGAGAAGGGGATGCACGGGGGCATCCCCAAGCTTAGACGCTTGTGTCTCCTTGAATATTTCTTGGGGGTGCATGGGGGCATCCCCAAGCTTGAGCGTTTGACACTCCTGAATCTTTTTATCATCTTCCCTCGCACACTTGAAAACTCCCTTCATACATAACTCATCATAATCTGATTAGCGAGGTTAGTACCCTTAATAAAATAATTGTTCCTTGCTGGAAATAAGGATATTCTTGAAGGTCTACTGTTTCTCAAGATTGCCAAAACGTTTTTGCATAGAAAAAGCAAGCTCTAGGTTTGCAAAATGAATGAAAGGCAAAACAGGACAGAATCTGTGAAAAACAGAACAGCAGGTAGTAAATGATTTTTTCGGGGCACTTCTGCAACTCTAAGCAAAAAACTCAAAACAGACGCACGAAAGACAATTGTATAGAGCACGCTGTATAAAAAATTCAGACCAAAAAGATGATCTGGTGATTTTATACGAATTTCTCTATCCAAGGACAGAATCTGTTTCCTGGACAGCACGTCACAACTTTTGAACTTTCTTGCAATCAGAGGCTACACTTGGCACAAAGTTGAAAAGTAAAGATACAATGATGATGCTACTGTAGTAACAACATCAAGACACAACAAAAGCAAAATAAAAATTTATTCATGTGGGCTGCCTCCCAAAAGCGCTTTCTTTTATGCCTTTAAGCTAGGCATAATGCATAGAGATCAAGTTTTATCAAGAGTAAAAGAATAGCTAGCCCGTGTAACGGACTCAAAAGGCAACTTAATCTTCTTTCGAGGGAAGTGTTCCATCCCTTTCTTGAGAGGAAATTGGAATTTTATAGTCCCCTCTTTCATGTCAATGATAGCACCAACGGTGCGTAGAAACGGACGTCCCAAAATAATTGGACAAGAAGGTTCACATTCAATGTCCATAATAGTAAAATCAACGGGAACATAATTGTCATTGACAATGATAAGAACATCGTCGATCCTTCCCAAAGGTTTCTTTATGGAAGAATCAACGAGACGAACACCAAAAGAACAAGAATCAAAAGGTTTCAATTTAAGCATATCATATAGTCTTTTGGGCATAATGGAGGTACTAGCTACAACATCACATAAAGCATAGCAAGAGAAGTTATTCAATTTAATTTTAATCATAGGATCCCAACCATCTTCTAGCTTTCTAGGTATGGAGGCTTCTACTCTAAGTTTCTCCTCCCTAGCTTTGATAAGAGCATTAGTCATATGCTCTGTGAAGGCAAGATTAAGCGTGCTAGTGTGGGGATCTTTAGCCATTCTTTGTAGAAAGGTGACAACTTCTGAGATACTACAATTATCAAAATCAATTTTATCATTACTGGGCAGAATTGTAGTGTCATCTTCTTTGTTTGAATTGCTCTCTATTATAAGAGTTTGAACGTCTTCCCATGTTTGGGGAAGCATAGGAGCTACTTTAAACTGAGGCTCATACTCTTTTCCTGGAAGACCATGCCATGGGCATAACTCTCCATCAAGACTAACATAATCACAAGGTTTATTACTTTTGTAGATCCCGACAGTGGTGATTGGTGTAATGGAAGAAGGGGTGTACTCCTCCCATTTAGTGTTTTTGGTGGAACCCATAGCAGAAAGCAAGCAAGATAACTATTTTTGTGATTTTTCGATAAAAGATACTAAAGCAAAAACTGAAAGGTAAACTAACAAGACTAAAAGCAAAGGTAAAAGATAGCGTGCAACTCCCCTATCTTGAAGAGTGGAGTCCCCGGCAACGGCGCCAGAAAACTTTGCTTGATGGCTTCTCGCCCCTCATTGGTTACCCCAAGTGGAAGGTATGAGATGCAGTGTAGCGGAAGTTTTCCATTGGCAAAGATACCAAGGATCGATTTCCCCTGAGACTCCCAGTTTCAACAAGAAGGTGTCAACTGCTAATGGCGCCAGATATTAGCAATCAACGTGGACCTGCACACAGATACAAATAACTTTGCTCCCAACGAGTACAGAGAGGTTGTCAATCCCTCCGGCCTTGTCGTTTACAAAGGATCAAACACAAGTGATAATAGTGATAGGTATTGCTGCAATAGTAAGTAAAAAGCGGAAAGTAAATAGCGGATGTGATCAATGATGGTAATATGGACTGGGGTCCCATGATGTTCACTAGTGATGTCTCTCTTCCAAAAGACGATAAAACAGCTATGTGAGGTAAACGAATTACAGCTGGGCAATTGACAGAATTATGTGCGCAAACCAATGCTAACTATGTTGCAAGAAAGGTAGAGGTTCAAAGCATGGGCGGAACGCCAAGGCAAGTAGACCGAAATCCATCTGCATCTACCACTAATCATCCACCTTGAGATATCTATCCAGAACATCTCGCTGGTATTAAGTTGCGAGTCCCACCCATAGTGTAAACTCAAAGCAACAGACAACTGCATTAAAAGAACTTTGCGTAAAGTAAACAATCCTTGCACCCGCAGGCACAAGCACCGTTGTTTTCCCCCTTGTGGCAACATCACATCCCCTAGACTCATGTTTCTGTCACTCAAGCTAGTCATCGAGGGGCATGAACCCACAATCAAGCATAACGTTCCCTCTTGGAGTCACTACCTACTACTTGGCCAAAGCAATAAATAACAACGGAGAACATGCAAGAATTACTTACGAACATAAATATAAAAGAGGTAGATCAAATATATTACTCAAACACAATCTGAACATAATCTCACAATCCATCGGATCCCAGCAAACTCATCATAGCAACAGCATAAGGATTACATATGTGCCTCGATCATGTAGGGCAGCTCACGAGGTCTAATTAGTGAAGCACAAGAACGGGAGGAGAACATCACATAGCTACTGGTCATGGACCCATGGTCCAAGGGAGACTACTCACAACTCATCCGGGAGGCGTCCATGGTGGTGGAGAAGCTCCCGGTGGTGATCCTCCCCTCCGGCAGGGTGCCGGGAAGAGTTCTCCTGGTGCTCCCGATCTTGGAAGCGCGGCGGCGGGGGAACAGAGATGAGATCGCAAAAAAGGGTTCCCGTCTCGAGGGTTTCGGGACACGATATAAATATATGCCAAAGGAGGGCATCAGCGGAGGCCTGGGGGGCCCAGGCGCCCCCTCGGCGCGGCCAGGAGGGGGGCCGCGCCACCAGGGCGCCTGGAGCCCTGGTGGCCCCCATCCGGCTCTACTTCGGGTGCCGGGAAGTTTCTGGAACGCTGATTGTTTATATAATTTTTCCGGGATTTTTCTGGCAGTTTTCGTAATGGGATAACCTGAAATACAAAAACAGCAGAAAACAGAAACTGGCACTGGGGTGCACTGAGTTAATAGGTTAGTCCAAATATGATCAAAAGTGTACGGAAGTGTATAAATATCATAGCAATATCACCCAAAAGAGGCATGGAGCAAGCAGAAATTATAGATACGTTTTGGACGTATCAGGGATCGTCATTGATGGAAATAGCTCTGGGAACCCAAAATATTGAGTAATAGAGCACGAAACGGACCAGAATCGGCCAAAATTGGAAGTAGTGATGACCGACACGTAAAAGCACCCTAGTGTTCGCCAATCGTGGAAATCACTCCGGGACCCCAAAACTGAGTAATAGTCCAAGAAACGGGCCAAAATCGGCCCAAACTGTGATTGTTGATGACCGACGCGTAAGCGCACCTTGGGGTTCATCAACCATAAAAATCGGTTCGGGTCCCCAAAACGGTGAGTAATAGTCCATGAAACGGGCCAAAATCTGCCAAAATTGCGAGCGTTGACGACGGACACGTAAACGCACCCCGGGAATCGTCAATCGTGGAAATAGCTCAGGGACTCCAAAACGGTGAGTAATAGTCCACGAAACGGGCCAGAATCGACCAAAACTACGAGTGTTGATGACCGACACGTAAGCGCACCTTGGGCCTCAACAATTATGGAAATCCCTTCGGGCCCGCAAAACTTGAGTAATAGTCCATGAAACGGGTCAGAATTGGCCAAAACTATGAGTGTTGACGACGGACACGTAAATGCACCCCGGGGATCGTCAATCATGGAAATAGCTCTGGGAACCCAAAATATTGACTAATAGTGCACGAAACGGACCAGAATCGGCCAAAATTGTAAGTAGTGATGACCGACACGTAAACGCAACCCGGTGTTCGCCAATCGTGGGAATCACGCCGGGACCCCAAAACTGAGTAATAGTCCAAGAAACGGGCCAAAATCTGCCCAAACTGTGATTGTTGATGTCCGACGCATAAGCGCACCTTGGGGTTCATCAACCATGGAAATCGGTTCGGGACCCCAAAACGGTGAGTAATAGTCCACGAAACGGGCCAAAATCTGCCAAAATTGCGAGCGTTGACGACGGACACGTA
>LR738711.1:964556153-964570018 GCA_902687465.1 Secale cereale
AACGCACCCCGGGGATCGTCAATCATGGAAATAGCTCTTGGAACCCAAAATATTGACTAATAGTGCACGAAACGGACTAGAATCGGCCAAAATTGTGATTGTTGATGACCGACACGTCATGCATCCCGGTGTTCGCCAATCATGGAAATCACTCCGGGACCCCAAAGCTGAGTAATAGTCCAAGCAACGGGCCAAAATCTGCCCAAACTGTGATTGTTGATGACCGACGCGTAAGCGCACCTTGGGGTTCATCAACCATGGAAATCGGTTCGGGACCCGAAAACGGTGAGTAATAGTCCACGAAACGGGCCAAAATCTGCCAAAATTGCGAGTCTTGATGACGGACACGTAAACGCATCCCGGGGAACGTCAATCGTGGAAATCGCTCCGGGAACCCAAAACAATGAGTAATAGTCCATGAAACGAGGCAGAATCGGCCAAAACTGCGAGTGTTGATGATCGACACGTAAACGCATCCTAGGGATCGTCAATCGTGGAAATCGCTCTAGGACCCCAAAACGGTGAGTAATAGTGCCCGAAACGGACCAGAATTGGCCAATATTGTGACCCTTGATAACGGACACGTAAACGCACACCGGGGTTCCTCAATCGTGGAAATCACTCTGGGACCCAAGAACGGTAACTAATAGTACACGAAACGGACCAGAATCGACAAAAACCACAAGTGTTGATGACCCACACGTAAACGCACCCCAGGGTCCGTTAACCGTGGAAATCACTTCGGACCCCAGAATAGTGAGTAATAGTCCAGGAAACGGGCCCGAATCGGCCAAAACTGCGAGTGTTGATGACCGACACATATCCGCACCTTGGGGTTCAACAATTATGGAAATCGCTTCGGGCCCGCAAAACGGTGAGTAATAGTCCCCGAAACGGGACCGAATTGGCCAAAACTATGAGTGTTGACGAAGGACACGTAAACGCACCCCGGGGATCGTCAATCATGGAAATAGCTCTGGGAACCCAAAATATTGAGTAATAGTGAACGAAACGGACCAGAATCGGCCAAAATTGTAAGTAGTGATGACCGAAACGTAAAAGCACCTTGGTGTTCGCCAATCGTGGAAATCACTCCGGGACCCCAAAATTGAGTAATAGTCCAAGAAACGGGCCAAAATCGGCCCAAACTATGATTGTTGATGACCGACGCGTAAGCGCACCTTGGGGTTCATCAACCATGAAAATCGGTTCGGGTCCCCAAAACGGTGAGTAATAGTCCACGAAACGGGCCAAAATCTGCCAAAATTGCGAGTGTTGACGACGGACACGTAAATGCAGCCCAAGAATCGTCAATCGTGGAAATAGCTCAGGGACCCCAGAACGGTGAGTAATAGTCCACGAAACGGGCCAGAATCGACCAAAACTGCGAGTGTTGATGACCGACACGTAAGTGCACCTTGGGCCTCAACAACTATAGAAATCACTTCGGGCCCGCAAAACGGTGAGTAATAGTCCACCAAAATGGGACAGAATTGGCCAAAACTATGAGTGTTGACGAAGGACACGTAAACGCACCCCGGGGATCGTCAATCATGGAAATAGCTCTGGGAACCCAAAATATTGACTAATAGTGCACGAAACGGACCAGAATCGGCCAAAACTGTGATTGTTGATGACCGACACGTAAACGCACCCCGGTGTTCGCCAATCATGGAAATCACTCCGGGACCCCAAAGCTGAGTAATAGTCCAAGCAACGGGCCAAAATCTGCCCAAACTGTGATTGTTGATGACCGACGCGTAAGCGCACCTTGGGGTTCATCAACCATGGAAATCGGTTCGGGACCACAAAACGGTGAGTAATAGTCCACGAAACGGGCCAAAATTGCGAGTGTTGATGACGGACACGTAAATACATCCCGGGGAACGTCAATCGTGGAAATCGCTCCGGGACCCCAAAACAATGAGTAATAGTCCATGAAACGAGGCAGAATCGGCCAAAACTGCCAGTGTTGATGATCGACACGTAAACGCATCCTAGGGATCGTCAATCGTGGAAATCGCTCTAGGACCCCAAAACGGTGAGTAATAGTGCACGAAACGGACCAGAATTGGCCAATATTGTGAGCGTTGATGACGGACACGTAAACGCACACCGGGGTTCGTCAATCGTGGAAATCACTCTGGGACCCAAGAAAGGTAACTAATAGTGCGCGAAACGGACCAGAATCGACAAAAACCACGAGTGTTGATGACACACACGTAAACGCACACCAGGGTCCGTTAATCGTGGAAATCACTTCGGACCCCAGAATAGTGAGTAATAGTCCAGGAAACGGGCCAGAATCGGCCAAAACTGCGAGTGTTGATGACCGACACATATCCGAACCTTGGGGTTCAACAATTATGGAAATCGCTTCGGGCCCGCAAAATGGTGAGTAATAGTCGACGAAACGGGACAGAATTGGCCAAAACTATGAGTGTTGACGAAGGACACGTAAACGCACCCCGGAGATTGTCAATCATGGAAATAGCTCTGGGAACCCAAAATATTGAGTAATAGTGCACGAAACGGACCAGAATCGGCCAAAATTGTAAGTAGTGATGACCGACACGTAAACGCACCCCCGTGTTCGTCAATCGTGGAAATCACTCCGGGACCCCAAAATTGAGTAATAGTCCAAAAAACGGGCCAAAATCGGCCCAAAATGTGATTGTTGATGACCGACGCGTAAGCGCACCTTGGGGTTCATCAACCATGAAAATCGGTTCGGGTCCCCAAAACGGTGAGTAATAGTACACGAAACGGGCCAAAATCTGCCAAAATTGCGAGTGTTGACGACGGACACGTAAACGCACCCCGGGAATCGTCAATCGTGGAAATGGCTCAGGGACCCCAAAACGGTGAGTAATAGTCCACGAAACGGGCCAGAATCGACCAAAACTGCGAGTGTTGATGACCGACACGTAAGCGCACCTTGGGCCTCAACAACTATGGAAATCACTTCGGGCCCGCAAAACGGTGAGTAGTAGTCCACCAAAACGGGTCAGAATTGGCCAAAACTATGAGTGTTTACGACGGACACGGAAACGCAACCCGGGGATCGTCAATCATGGAAATAGTTCTGGGAACCCAAAATATTGACTAATAGTGCACGAAACAGACCAGAATCGGCCAAAATTGTGATTGTTGATGACCGACACGTAAACGCACCCCGGTGTTCGCCAATCGTGGAAATCACTCTGGGACCCCAAAGCTGAGTAATAGTCTAAGCAACGGGCCAAAATCTGCCCAAACTGTGATTGTTGATGACCGACGCGTAAGCGCACCTTGGGGTTCATCAACCATGGAAATCGGTTCGGGACCCCAAAACGGTGAGTAATAGTCCACGAAACGGGCCAAAATCTGCCAAAATTGCGAGTGTTGATGACGGACACGTAAACTACTCCCGGGGAACGTCAATCGTGGAAATCGCTCCGGGACCCCAAAACAATGAGTAATAGTCCATGAAACGGGGCAAAATCGGCCAAAACTGCGGGTGATGATTATCGACACGTAAATGCATCCTAGGGATCGTCAATCGTGGAAATCGCTCTAGGACCCCAAAACGGTGAGTAATAGTGCACGAAACGGACCAGAATTGGCCAATATTGTGAGCGTTGATAACGGACACGTAAACGCACACCGGGGTTCGTCAATCGTGGAAATCACTCTGGGACCCAAGAACGGTAACTAATAGTGCACGAAACGGACCAGAATCGACAAAAACCACGAGTGTTGATGACCCACACGTAAACGCACCCCAGGGTCCATTAATCGTGGAAATCACTTCGGACCCCAGAAGATTGAGTACTAGTACAGGAAACGGGCCAGAATCGGCCAAAACTGCGAGTGTTGATGACCGACACATATCCGCACCTTGGGGTTCAACAATTATGGAAATCGCTTCGGGCCCGCAAAATGGTGAGTAATAGTCGACGAAACGGGACAGAATTGGCCAAAACTATGAGTGTTGACGAAGGACACGTAAACGCACCCCGGGGATTGTCAATCATGGAAATAGCTCTGGGAACCCAAAATATTGAGTAATAGTGCACGAAACGGACCAAAATCGGCCAAAATTGTAAGTAGTGATGACCGACACGTAAACGCACCCCCGTGTTCGCCAATCGTGGAAATCACTCCGGGACCCCAAAATTGAGAAATAGTCCAAAAAACGGGCCAAAATCGGCCCAAACTGTGATTGTTGATGACCGACGCGTAATCGCACCTTGGGGTTCATCAACCATGAAAATCGGTTCGGGTCCCCAAAACGGTGAGTAATAGTCCACGAAACGGGCCAAAATCTGCCAAAATTGCGAATGTTGACGACGGACACGTAAACGCACCCCGGGAATCGTCAATCGTGGAAATGGCTCAGGGACCCCAAAACGGTGAGTAACAGTCCACGAAACGGGCCAGAATCGACCAAAACTGCGAGTGTTGATGACCGACACGTAAGCGCACCTTGGGCCTCAACAACTATGGAAATCACTTCGGGCCCGCAAAACGGTGAGTAGTAGTCCACCAAAACGGGTCAGAATTGGCCAAAACTTTGAGTGTTTACGACGGACACGTAAACGCAACCCGGGGATCGTCAATCATGGAAATAGCTCTGGGAACCCAAAATATTGACTAATAGTGCACGAAACAGACCAGAATCGGCAAAAATTGTGATAGTTGATGACCGACACGTAAACGCACCCCGGTGTTCGCCAATCGTGGAAATCACTCCGGGACCCCAAAGCTGAGTAATAGTCTAAGCAACGGGCCAAAATCTGCCCAAACTGTGATTGTTGATGACCGACGCGTAAGCGCACCTTGGGGTTCATCAACCATGGAAATCGGTTCGGGACCCCAAAACGGTGAGTAATAGTCCACGAAACGGGCCAAAATCTGCCAAAATTGCGAGTGTTGATGACGGACACGTAAACTACTCCCGGGGAACGTCAATCGTGGAAATCGCTCCGGGACCCCAAAACAATGAGTAATAGTCCATGAAATGGGGTAGAATCGGCCAAAACTGCGGGTGATGATGATCGACACGTAAATGCATCCTAGGGATCGTCAATCGTGGAAATCGCTCTAGGACCCCAAAACGGTGAGTAATAGTGCACGAAACGGACCAGAATTGGCCAATATTGTGAGCGTTGATAAAGGACACGTAAACGCACACCGGGGTTCGTCAATCGTGGAAATCACTCTGGGACCCAAGAACGGTAACTAATAGTGCACGAAACGGACCAGAATCGACAAAAACCACGAGTGTTGAGGACCCACACGTAAACGCATCCCAGGGTCCATTAATCGTGGAAATCACTTCGGACCCCAGAATAGTGAGTAATAGTCCAGGAAACGGGCTAGAATCGGCCAAAACTGCGAGTGTTGATGACCGACACATATCCGCACCTTGGGGTTCAAGAATTATGGAAATCGCTTCGGGCCCGCAAAATGGTGAGTAATAGTCGACGAAATGGGACAGAATTGGCCAAAACTATGAGTGTTGACGAAGGACACGTAAACGCACCCCGGGGATTGTCAATCATGGAAATAGCTCTGGGAACCCAAAATATTGAGTAATAGTGCACGAAACGGACCAGAATCGGCCAAAACTGTAAGTAGTGATGACCGACACGTAAACGCACCCCCGTGTTCGCCAATCGTGGAAATCACTCCGGGACCCCAAAATTGAGTAATAGTCCAAAAAACGGGCCAAAATCGGCCCAAACTGTGATTGTTGATGACCGACGCGTAAGCGCACCTTGGGGTTCATCAACCATGAAAATCGGTTCGGGTCCCCAAAACGGTGAGTAATAGTCCACGAAACGGGCCAAAATCTGCCAAAATTGCGAATGTTGACGACGGACACGTAAACGCACCACGGGAATCGTCAATCGTGGAAATGGCTCAGGGACCCCAAAACGGTGAGTAATAGTCCATGAAACAGGCCAGAATCGACCAAAACTGCGAGTGTTGATGACCGACACGTAAGCGCACCTTGGGCCTCAACAACTATGGAAATCACTTCGGGCCCGCAAAACGGTGAGTAGTAGTCCACCAAAACGGGTCAGAATTGGCCAAAACTTTGAGTGTTTACGACGGACACGTAAACGCAACCCGGGGATCGTCAATCATGGAAATAGCTCTGGGAACCCAAAATATTGACTAATAGTGCACGAAACAGACCAGAATCGGCAAAAATTGTGATAGTTGATGACCGACACGTAAACGCACCCCGGTGTTCGCCAATCGTGGAAATCACTCCGGGACCCCAAAGCTGAGTAATAGTCCAAGCAACGGGCCAAAATCTGCCCAAACTGTGATTGTTGATGACCGACGCGTAAGCGCACCTTGGGGTTCATCAACCATGGAAATCGGTTCGGGACCCCAAAACGGTGAGTAATAGTCCACGAAACGGGCCAAAATCTGCCAAAATTGCGAGTGTTGATGACGGACACGTAAACTACTCCCGGGGAACGTCAATCGTGGAAATCGCTCCGGGACCCCAAAACAATGAGTAATAGTCCATGAAATGGGGTAGAATCGGCCATCAACTATCACAATATTTTTGGTACGTTTCGTGCACTGTTACTCAATATTTTTGGTTCCTAGAGCTATTTCCATGATTGACGATCCCCGGGGTGCGTTTACGTGTCCTTCGTCAACACTCATAGTTTTGGCCAATTCTGTCCCGTTTCGTATACTATTACTCACCGTTTTGCTGGCCCGAAGCGATTTCCATAGTTGTTGAACCCCAAGGTGTGGATATGTGTCGGTCATCAACACTCGCAGTTTTGGCCGATTCTGGCCCGTTTCCTAGACTATTACTCACTATTCTGGGGTCCGAAGTGATTTCCACGATTAACGTACCCTAGGGTGCTTTTACGTGTGGGTCATCAACACTCGTTGTTTTTGTCGATTCTGGTCTGTTTCGTGCACTATTAGTTACCGTTCTTGGGTCCCAGAGTGATTTCCACGATTGACGATCCCCGGTGTGCGTTTACGTGTCCGTTATCAACGCTCACAATATTGGCCAGTTCTGGTCCGTTTCGTGCACTATTACTCACCGCTTTGTGGTCGTAGAGCGATTTCCACGATTGACGATCCCTAGGATGCGTTTACGTGTCGATCATCAACAGTCGTAGTTTTGGCCGATTCTGTCCCGTTTCATGGACTATTACTCATTGTTTTGGGGTCCCGGAGTGATTTCCACGATTGACGTCCCCGGGATGCGTTTACGTGTCCTCATCAACACACGCAATTTTGGCAGATTTTGGCCCGTTTCGTGGACTATTACTCACCGTTTTGGGGTCCCGAACCGATTTCCATGGTTGATGAACCCCAAGGTGCGCTTACGCGTAGGTCATCAACAATCATAGTTTGGGCAGATTTTGGCCCGTTGCTTGGACTATTACTCAGCTTTGGGGTCCCGGAGTGATTTCCACGATTGGCGAACACCGGGGTGCGTTTACGTGTCGGTCATCAACAATCACAATTTTGGCCGATTCTGGTCCGTTTCGTGCACTATTAGTCAATATTTTGGGTTCCTAGAGCTATTTCCATGATTGACGATCCCCGGGGTGCGTTTACGTGTCCGTCGTCAACACTCATAGTTTTGGCCAATTCTAACCCGTTTTGGTGGACTACTACTCACCGTTTTGCGGGCCCGAAGTGATTTCCATAGTTGTTGAGGCCCAAGGTGCGCTTACGTGTCGGTCATCAACACTCGCAGTTTTGGTCGATTCTGGCCCGTTTCGTGGACTATTACTCACCGTTTTGGGGTCCCTGAGCTATTTCCATGATTGACGATTCCCGGGGTGCGTTTACGTGTCCGTCGTCAACACTCGCAATTTTGGCAGATTTTGGCCTGTTTCGTGGACTATTACTCACCGTTTTGGGGACCCCAAGGTGCGCTTACTCGTCGGTCATCAACAATCACAGTTTGGGCCGATTTTCATGGTTGATGAACCCCAAGGTGCGCTTACTCGTCGGTCATCAACAATCACAGTTTGGGCCGATTTGGGCCCGTTTCTTGGACTATTACTCAATTTTGGCGTCCCGTAGTGATTTCCACTATTGGCGAACACTGGGGTGCGTTTACGTGTCGGTCATCACTACTTACAATTTTGGCCGATTCTGGTCCGTTTCGTGCACTATTACTCAATATTTTGGGTTCCCAGAGCTATTTCCATGATTGACGATCCCCGGGGTGCGTTTACGTGTTCTTCGTCAACACTCATAGTTTTGGCCAATTCTGTCCCGTTTCGTGGACTATTACTCACCGTTTTGCGGGCCCGAAGCGATTTCCATAGTTGTTGAACCCCAAGGTGCGGATATGTGTCAGTCATCAACACTCGCAGCTTTGGCCGATTCTGGCCCGTTTCCTGGACTATTACTCACTATTCTGGGGTCCGAAGTGATTTCCACGATTAACGGACCCTGGGGTATGTTTACGTGTGGGTCATCAACACTCGTGGTTTTTGTTGATTCTGGTCCGTTTCGTGCACTATTAGTTACCGTTCTTGGGTCCCAGAGTGATTTCCACGATTGACGAACCCCGGTGAGCGTTTACGTGTCCGTTATCAACGCTCACAATATTGGCCAGTTCTGGTCCATTTCGTGCACTATTACTCACCGTTTTGGGGTTCTAGAGCGATTTCCACGATTGACGATCCCTAGGATGCGTTTACGTGTCGATCATCAACACTCGTAGTTTTGGCCGATTCTGCCCCGTTTCATGGACTATTGCTCATTGTTTTTGGGTCCCGGAGCGATTTCCACGATTGACGTTCCCCGGGATGCGTTTACGCGTCCGTCATCAACACTCGCAATTTTGGCAGATTTTGGCCCGTTTCGTGGACTATTACTCACCGTTTTGGGTACCCGAACCGATTTTCATGGTTGATGAACCCCAAGGTGCGCTTACGCGTCGGTCATCAACAATCACAGTTTGGGCCGATTTTAGCCCTTTCTTGGACTATTACTCAATTTTGGGGTCCCGGAGTGATTTCTACGATTGGCGAACACTGGGGTGCGTTTACGTGTCGGTCATCACTACTTACAATTTTGGACGATTCTGGTCCGTTTCGTGCACTATTACTCAATATTTTGGGTTCCCAGAGCTATTTCCATGATTGACGATCCCCGGGGTGCGTTTACTTGTACTTCGTCAACACTCATAGTTTTGGCCATTTCTGTCCCGTTTCGTTGATGACCGACACGTAAACGCACCCCGGTGTTCGCCAATCGTGGAAATCACTCCGGGACCGCAAAGCTGAGTAATGGTGCAATCAACGGGCCAAAATCTGCCCAAACTGTGATTGTTGATGACCGACGCGTAAGTGCACCTTGGGGTTCATCAACCATGGAAATCGGTTCGGGACCCCAAAACGGTGACTAATAGTCCACGAAACGGGCCAAAATCTTCCAAAATTGCGAGTGTTGATGACGAACACGTAAACGCATCCCGGGGAACGTCATTCGTGGAAATCGCTTCGGGACCCCAAAACAATGAGTAATAGTCCATGAAATGGGGCAGAATCGGCCAAAACTGCGAGTGTTGATGATCGGTTCGTAAACGCATCCTAGGGATCGTCAATCATGGAAATCGCTCTAGGACCCCAAAACGGTGAGTAATAGTGCACGAAACGGACCAGAACTGGCCATTATTGTGAGCGTTGATAACGGACACGTAAACGCACACCGGGGTTCGTCAATCGTGGAAATCACTCTGGGACCCAAGAACGATAACTAATAGTGCACGAAACGGACCAGAATCGAACAAAACCACGAGTGTTGATGACCCACACGTAAACGCACCCCAGGGTCCGTTAATCGTGGAAATCACATCGGACCCCAGAATAGTGAGTAATAGTCCAGGAAACGGGTCAGAATCGGCCAAAACTGCGAGTGTTGATGACCGACACATATCCGCACCTTAGGGTTCAACAACTATGGAAATCGCTTCGGGCCCGCAAAACGGTGAGTAATAGTCCACGAAATGGGACAGAATTGGCCAAAACTATGAGTGTTGACGAAGGACACGTAAAGGCACCTCGGGGATCGTCAATCATGGAAATAGCTCTGGGAACCCAAAATATTGAGTAATAGTGCACGAAACGGAAGCGCACCTTGGGCCTCAACAACTATGGAAATCACTTCGGGCCCGCAAATCGGTTAGTAGTAGTCCACCAAAACGGGTCAGAATTGGCCAAAACTATGAGTGTTGACGACGGACACGTAAACGCACCCCGGGGATCGTCAATCATGGAAATAGCTCTGGGAACCCAAAATATTGACTAATAGTGCACGAAACGGACCAGAATCGGCCAACATTGTAAGTAGTGATGACCGACACGTAAACGCACCCAGTGTTCGCCAATCGTGGAAATCACTCCGGGACCCCAAAATTGAGTAATAGTCCAAGAAACGGGCCAAAATCGGCCCAAACTGTGATTGTTGATGACCGACGCGTAAGCGCACCTTGGAGTTCATCAACCATGAAAATCGGTTCGGGTCCACAAAACGGTGAGTAATAGTCCACGAAACGGGCCAAAATCTGCCAAAATTGCGAGTGTTGATGACGGACACGTAAACGCACCCCGGGAATCGTCAATCGTGGAAATAGCTCAGGGACCCCAAAACGGTGAGTAATAGTCCACGAAACGGGCCAGAATCGACCAAAACTGCGAGTGTTGATGACCGACACGTAAGCGCACCTTGGGCCTCAACAACTATGGAAATCACTTCGGGCCCGCATAACAGTTGGTAGTAGTCCACCAAAACGGGTCAGAATTGGCCAAAACTATGAGTGTTGACGACGGACACGTTAACGCTCCCCGGGGATCGTCAATCATGGAAATAGCTCTAGGAACCCAAAATATTGACTAATAGTGCACGAAACGGACCAGAATCGGCCAAAATTGTGAATGTTGATGACCGACACGTAAACGCACCCCGGTGTTCGCCAATCGTGGAAATCACTCCGGGACCCCAAAGCTGAGTAATAGTCCAAGCAACGGGCCCAAATCTGCCCAAACTATGATTGTTAATGACCGACGCGTAAGCGCACCTCTGGGTTCATCAACCATGGAAATCGGTTCGGGACCCCAAAACGATGAGTAATAGTCCACGAAACGGGCCAAAATCTGCCAAAATTGCGAGTGTTGATGACGGACAGGTAAACGCATCCCGGGGAACGCTAATCGTGGAAATAGCTCCGGGACCCCAAAACAATGAGTAATACTCCATGAAACGGGGCAGAATCGGCCAAAACTGCGAGTGTTGATGATCGACACGTAAACGCATCCTAGGGATCGTCAATCGTGGAAATCGCTCTAGGACCCCAAAACGGTGAGTAATAGTGCACGAAACGGACCAGAATTGGCCAATATTGTGAGCGTTGATAACGGACACGTAAACGCACACCGGGGTTCGTCAATCGTGGAAATCACTCTGGGACCCAAGAACGGTAACTAATAGTGCACGAAACGGACCAGAATCGACAAAAACCACGAGTGTTGATGACCCACACGTAAACGCACCCCAGGGTCCGTTAATCGTGGAAATCACTTCGGACCCCAGAATAGTGAGTAATAGTCCAGGAAATGGGTCAGAATCGGCCAAAGTTGCGAGTGTTGATGACCGACACATATCCGCACCTTGGGGTTCAACAACTATGGAAATCGCTTCGGGCCCGCAAAACGGTGAGTAATAGTCCACGAAACGGGACAGAATTGGCCAAAACTATGAGTGTTGACGAAGGACACGTAAACACACCTCGGGGATCGTCAATCATGGAAATAGCTCTGGGAACCCAAAATATTGAGTAATAGTGCACGAAACGTACCAGAATCGGCCAAAATTGTAAGTAGTGATGACCAACACGTAAACGCACCCCAGTGTTCGCCAATCGTGGAAATCACTCCGGGACCCCAAAATTGAGTAATAGTCCATGAGACGGGCCAAAATCGGCCCAAACTGTGATTGTTGATGACCGACGCGTAAGCGCACCTTGGGGTTCATCAACCATGAAAATCGGTTCGGGTCCCCAAAACGGCGAGTAATAGTCCACGAAACGGGCCAAAATCTGCCAAAATTGCGAGTGTCGACAACGGACACGTAAACGCACCCCAGGAATCATCAATCGTGGAAATAGCTCAGGGACCCCAAAATGGTGAGTAATAGTCCATGAAACGGGCCAGAATCGACCAAAACTGCGAGTGTTGATGACCGACACGTAAGCGCACCTTGGGCCTCAACAACTATGGAAATCACTTCGTGCCCGCAAAACGGTGAGTAGTAGTCCACCAAAACGGGTCAGAATTGGCCAAAACTATGAGTGTTGACGACGGACACGTAAACGCACCCCGGGGATCGTCAATCATGGAAATAGCTCTGGGAACCCAAAATATGGACTAATAGTGCACGAAACGGACCAGAATCGGCCAAAATTGTGATTGTTGATGACCGACACGTAAATGCACCCCGGTGTTCGCCAATCGTGCAAATCACTCCGGGACCCCAAAGCTGAGTAATAGTCCAAGCAACGGGCCAAAATCTGCCCAAACTGTGATTGTTGATGACCGACGCGTAAGCGCACCTTGGGGTTCATCAACCATCGAAATCGGTTCGGGACCCCAAAACATTTAGTAATAGTCCACGAAACGGGCCAAAATCTGCCAAAATTGCAATTGTTGATGACGGACATGTAAACGCATCCCGGGGAACGTCAATCGTGGAAATCGCTCCGGGACCCCAAAACAATGAGTAATAGTCCATGAAACGGGGCAGAATCGGCCAACACTGCGAGTGTTGATGATCGACACGTAAACGCATCCTAGGGATCGTCAATCGTGGAAATCGCTCTAGGACCCCAAAACGGTGAGTAATAGTGCACAAAACAGACCAGAATTGGCCAATATTGTGAGCGTTGATAACGGCCACGTAAACGCACACCGGGGTTCGTCAATCGTGGAAATCACTCTGGGACCCAAGAACGATAACTAATAGTGCACGAAACGGACCAGAATCGACAAAAACCACGAGTGTTAATGACCCACACGTAAACGCACCCCAGGGTACGTTAATCGTGGAAATCACTTCGGACCCCAGAATAGTGAGTAATAGTCCACGAAACTGGCCAGAGTCGGCCAAAACTGCGAGTGTTGATGACCGACACATAACCGCACCTTGGGGTTCAACAACAATGGAAATCGCTTCGGGCCCGCAAAACGGTGAGTAATAGTCCACGAAACGGGACAGAATTAGCCAAAACTATGAGTGTTGACGAAGGACACGTAAGCGCACCTTGGGCCTCAACAACTATGGAAATCACTTCGGGCCCGCAAAACGGTGAGTAATAGTCCACAAAACGGGTCAGAATTGGCCAAAACTATGAGTGTTGACGACGGACACGTAAACGCACCCCGGGGATCGTCAATAATGGAAATAGCTCTGGGAACCCAAAATATTGAGTAATAGTGCACGAAACGGACGACAATCGGCCAAAATTGTGAGTGTTGATGACCGACACGTAAACGCACCCCGGTGTTCGCCAATCGTGGAAATCACTTCGGGACCCCAAAGCTGAGTAATAGTCCAAGCAACGGGCCAAAATCTTCCCAAATTGTGATTGTTGATGACCGACGCGTAAGCGCACCTTGGGGTTCATCAACCATGGAAATCGGTTCGGGACCCCAAAACGGTGAGTAATAGTCCACGAAACGGGCCAAAATCTGCCAAAATTGCGAGTATTGATGACGGACACGTAAACGCATCCCGGGGAACGTCAATCGTGGAAATCGCTCCGGGACCCCAAAACAATGAGTAATAGTCCACGAAACGGGGCAGAATCGGCCAAAACA
>LR738711.1:964576148-964586425 GCA_902687465.1 Secale cereale
AAAAACCACGAGTGTTGATGACCAACACGTAAACGCACCCCAGGGTTCGTCAATCGTGGAAATCACTTCGGACCCTAGAATAGTGAGTAGTAGTCCATGAAACGGGCCAGAGTCGGCCAAAACTGCGAGTGTTGATGACCGACACATAACCGCACCTTGGGGTTCAACAACTATGGAAATCGCTTCGGGCCCGCAAAACGGTGAGTAATAGTCCACGAAACGGGACAGAATTGGCCAAAACTATGAGTGTTGACGAAGGACGCGTAAACGCACCCCGGGGATCGTCAATCATGGAAATAGCTCTGGGAACCCAAAATATTGAGTAATAGTGCACGAAACAGACCAGAATCGGCCAAAATTGTAAGTAGTGATGATAGACACGTAAACGCACCCCGGTTTTCGCCAATCGTGGAAATCACTCCGGGACCTCAGAACTGAGTAATAGTCCAAGAAACTGGCCAAAATCGGCCCAAACTGTGATTGTTGATGACCGGCGCGTAAGCGCACCTTGGGGTTCATTAACCATGAAAATCGGTTCAGGTACCCAAAACGGTGAGTAATAGTCCATGAAACGGGCGAAAATCTGTCAAAATTGCGAGTGTTGACGACGGACACGTAAACGCACCCCGGGAATCGTCAATCGTGGAAATAGCTCTGGGACCACAAAATGGTGAGTAATAGTCCACGAAACGGGCCAGAATCAACCAAAACTGCGAGTGTTGATGACCAACACGTAAGCGCACCTTGGGCCTCAACAACTATGGAAATCACTTCGGGCCCGCAAAACGGTGAGTAATAGTCCACAAAACGGGTCAGAAATGCCAAAACTATGAGTGTTGACGACGGACACGTAAACGCACCCCGGGGATCGTCAATCATGGAAATAGCTCTGGGAACCCAAAATATTGAGTAATAGTGCACGAAACGGCCCAGAATCGGCCAAAATTGTGAGTGTTGATGACCGACACGTAAACGCACCCCGGTGTTCGCCAATCGTGGAAATCACTCCGGGACCCCAAAGCTGAGTAATAGTCCAAGCAAAGGGCCAAAATCTGCCCAAACTGTGATTGTTGATGACCGACGCGTAAGCGCACCTTGGGGTTCATCAACCATGGAAATCGGTTCGGAACCCCAAAACGGTGAGTAATAGTCCACGAAACGGGCCTAAATCTGCCAAAATTGCGAGTGTGGATGACGGACACGTAAACGCATCCCGGGGAACGTCAATCGTGGAAATCGCTCCGGGACCCCAAAACAATGAGTAATAGTCCATGAAACGGGGCAGAATCGGCCAAAACTGCGAGTGTTGACGATCGACACGTAAACGCATCCTAGCGATCGTCAATCGTGGAAATCGCTCTAGGACCCCAAAACGGTGAGTAATAGTGCACGAAACGGACAAGAATTGGCCAATATTGTGAGCGTTGATAACGGACACGTAAACGCACACCGGGGTTCGACAATCGTGGAAATCACTCTGGGACCCAAGAACGGTAACTAATAGTGCACGAAATGGACCAGAATCGACAAAAACCACGAGTGTTGATGACCAACACGTAAACGCACCCCAGGGTTTGTTAATCGTGGAAATCACTTCGGACCCCAGAATAGTGAGTAATAGTCCACGAAACGGGCCAGAGTCGGCCAAAACTGCGAGTGTTGATGCCGACACATAACCGCACCTTGGGGTTCAACAACTATGGAAATCACTTCGGTACCGCAAAACGGTGAGTAATAGTCCACGAAACGGGACAGAATTGGCCAAAACTATGAGTGTTGACGAAGGACGCGTAAACGCACCCCGGGGATGGTCAATCATGGAAATAGCTCTGGGAACCCAAAATATTGAGTAATAGTGCACGAAACAGACCAGAATCGGCCAAAATTGGAAGTAGTGATGACCGACACGTAAACGCACCCCGGTGTTCGCCAATCGTGGAAATCACTCCGGGACCTCAAAACTGAGTAATAGTCCAAGAAACTGGCCAAAATCGGCCCAAACTGTGATTGTTGCTGACCGGCGAGTAAGCGCACCTTGGGGTTCATCAACCATGAAAATCGGTTCGGGTCGCCAAAACGGTGAGTAATAGTCCACGAAACTGGCCAAAATCTGCCAAAATTGCGAGTGTTGACGACGGACACGTAAACGCACCCCGGGAATCGTCAATCGTGGAAATAGCTCTCGGACCCCAAAACGGTGAGTAATAGTCCACGAAACGGGCCAGAATCGACCAAAACTGCGAGTGTTGATGACCAACACATAAGTGCACCTTGGGCCTCAACTACTATGGAAATCACTTCGGGCCCGCAAAACGGTGAGTAATAGTCCACAAAACGGGTCAGAATTGGCCAAAACTATGAGTGTTGACGACGGACACGTAAACGCACCCCAGGGATTGTCAATCATCGAAATAGCTCTGGGAACCCAAAATATTGAGTAATATTGCACGAAACGGACGAGAATCAACCAAAATTGTGAGTGTTGATGACCGACACGTAAACGCACCCCGGTGTTTGCCAATCGTGGAAATCACTCTGGGACCCCAAAGCTGAGTAATAGTCCAAGCAACGGGCCAAAATCTGCCCAAACTGTGATTGTTATGACTGACGCGTAAGCGCACCTAGGGGCTCATCAACCATGGAAATCGGTTCGGGACCCCAAAACGGTGATTAATAGTCCACGAAACGGGCCTAAATCTGCCAAAATTGCGAGTGTTGATGACGGACACGTAAACGCATCCCGGGGAACGTCAATCGTGGATCGCTCCGGGACCCCAAAACAATGAGTAATAGTCCATGAAATGGGGCAGAATCGGCCAAAACTGCGAGTGTTGATGATCGACACGTAAACGCATCCTAGCGATCGTCAATAGTGGAAATCGCTCTAGGACCCCAAAACGGTGAGTAATAGTGCACGAAACGGACCAGAATTGGCCAATATTGTGAGCGTTGATAACGGACAGGTAAACGCACACCGGGGTTCGTCAATCGTGGAAATCACTCTGGGACCCAAGAACGGTAACTAATAGTGCACGGAACGGACCAGAATCGACAAAAACCACGAGTGTTGATGACCAACACGTAAACGCACCCCAGGGTTCGTCAATCGTGGAAATCACTTCGGACCCTAGAATAGTGAGTAATAGTCCACGGAACGGGCCAGAGTCGGCCAAAACTGTGAGTGTTGATGACCGACACATAACCGCACCTTGGGGTTCAACAACTATGGAAATCGCTTCGGGCCCGCAAAACGGTGAGTAATAGTCCACGAAACGGGACAGAATTGGCCAAAACTATGAGTGTTGACGAAGGACGCGTAAACGCACCCAGGGGATCGTCAATCATGGAAATAGTTCTGGGAACCCAAAATATTGAGTAATAGTGCACGAAACAGACCAGAATCGGCCAAAATTGTAAGTAGTGATGACCGACAAGTAAACGCACCCCGGTGTTCGCCAATCTTGGAAATCACTCCGGGACCTCAGAAATGAGTAATAGTCCAAGAAACTGGCCAAAATCGGCCCAAACTGTGATTGTTGATGACCGGCGCGTAAGCGCACTTTGGGGTTCATCAACCATGAAAATTGGTTCGGGTCCCCAAAACGGTGAGTAATAGTCCACGAAACGGGCCAAAATCTGCCAAAATTGCGAGTGTTGACGACGGACACGTAAACGCACCCCGGGAATCGTCAATCGTGGAAATAGCTCTGGGACCCCAAAACGGTGAGTAATAGTCCACGAAACAGGCCAGAATCGACCAAAATTGCGAGTGTTGATGACCAACACGTAAGCGCACCTTGGGCCTTAACAACTATGGAAATCACTTCGGGCCCGCAAAACGGTGAGTAATAGTCCACAAAACGGGTCAGAATTGGCCAAAACTATGAGTGTTGGCGACGGACACGTAAACGCACCCCGGGGATCGTGAATCATGGAAATAGCTCTGGGAACCCAAAATATTGAGTAATAGTGCACGAAACGGCCCAGAATCGGCCAAAATTGTGATTGTTGATGACCGACACGTAAACGCACCCCGGTGTTCGCCAATCGTGGAAATCACTCCGGGACCCCAAAGCTGAGTAATAGTCCAAGCAACGGGCCAAAATTTGCCCAAACTGTGATTGTTGATGACCGACGCGTAAGCGCACCTTGGGGTTCATCAACCATGGAAATCGGTTCGGGACCCCAAAACGGTGAGTAATAGTCCACGAAACGGGCCTAAATCTGCCAAAATTGCGAGTGTTGATGACGGACACGTAAACGCATCCTGGGGAACGTCAATCGTGGAAATCGCTACGGGACCCCAAAACAATGAGTAATAGTCCATGAAACGGGGCAGAATCGGCCAAAACTGCTAGTGTTGATGATCGACACGTAAACGCATCCTAGCGATCGTCAATCGTGAAAATCGCTCTAGGACCCCAAAACGGTGAGTAATAGTGCACGAAACGGACCAGAATTGGCCAATATTGTGAGCGTTGATAACGGACACGTAAACGCACACCGGGGTTCGTCAATCGTGGAAATCAATCTGGGACCCAAGAACGGTAACTAATAGTGCACGAAACGGAGCAGAATCGACAAAAACCACGAGTGTTGATGACCAACACGTAAACACACCGCAGGGTTCGTTAATCGTGGAAATCACTTCGGACCCCAGAATAGTGAGTAATAGTCCACGAAACGGGCCAGAGTCGGCCCAAACTGCGAGTGTTGATGACCGACACATAACCGCACCTTGGGGTTCAACAACTATGGAAATCGCTTCGGGCCCGCAAAACGGTGAGTAATAGTCCATGAAACGGGACAGAATTGGCCAAAACTATGAGTGCTGACGAAGGACACGTAAACGCACCCCGGGGATTGTCAATCATGGAAATAGCTCTGGGAACCCAAAATATTGAGTAACAGTGCACGAAACAGACCAGAATCGGCCAAAATTGTAAGTAGTGATGACCGACACGTAAACGCACCCCGGTGTTCGCCAATCGTGGAAATCACTCCGGGACCTCAGAACTGAGTAATAGTCCAAGACAAAATCGGCCCAAACTGTGATTGTTGGTGACCGGCGCGTAAGCGCACCTTGGGGTTCATCAACCATGAAAATTGGTTCGGGTCCCCAAAACGGTGAGTAATAGTCCACGAAACGGGCCTAAATCTGCCAAAATTGCGAGTGTTGATGACGGACACGTAAACGCATCCCGGGGAACGTCAATCGTGGAAATCGCTACGGGACCCCAAAACAATGAGTAATAGTCCATGAAACGGGGCAGAATCGGCCAAAACTGCTAGTGTTGATGATCGACACGTAAACGCATCCTAGCGATCGTCAATCGTGGAAATCGCTCTAGGACCCCAAAACGGTGAGTAATAGTGCACGAAAAGGACCAGAATTGGCCAATATTGTGAGCGTTGATAACGGACACGTAAACGCATACCGGGGTTCGTCAATCGTGGAAATCAATCTGGGACCCAAGAACGGTAACTAATAGTGCACGAAACGGAGCAGAATCGACAACAACCACGAGTGTTGATGACCAACACGTAAACACACCGCAGGGTTCGTTAATCGTGGAAATCACTTCGGACCCCAGAATAGTGAGTAATAGTCCACGAAACGGGCCAGAGTCGGCCAAAACTGCGAGTGTTGATGACCGACACATAACCGCACCTTGGGGTTCAACAACTATGGACATCGCTTCGGGCCCGGAAAACGGTGAGTAATAGTCCACGAAACGGGACAGAATTGGCCAAAACTATGAGTGTTGACGAAGGACACGTAAACGCACCCCGGGGATTGTCAATCATGGAAATAGCTCTGGGAACCCAAAATATTGAGTAATAGTGCACGAAATAGACCAGAATCGGCCAAAATTGTAAGTAGTGATGACCGACATGTAAACGCACCCCGGTGTTCGCCAATCGTGGAAATCACTCCGGGACCTCAGAACTGAGTAATAGTCCAAGAAACTGGCCAAAATCGGCCCAGACTGTGATTGTTGATGACCGGCGTGTAAGCGCACCTTGGGGTTCATCAACCATGAAAATTGGTTCGGGTCCCCCAAACGGTGAGTAATAGTCCACGAAACGGGCCAAAATCTGCCAAAATTGCGAGTGTTGACGACGGACACGTAAACGCACCCCGGGAATCGTCAATCGTGGAAATAGCTCTGGGACCCCAAAACGGTGAGTAATAGTCCACGAAACGGGCCAGAATCGACCAAAACTGCGAGTGTTGATGACCAACACGTAAGCGCACCTTGGGCCTCAACAACTATGGAAATCACTTCGGGCCCGCAAAACGGTGAGTAATAGTCCACAAAACGGGTCAGAATTGGCCAAAACTATGAGTGTTGGCGACGGACACGTAAACGCACCCCGGGGATCGTGAATCATGGAAATAGCTCTGGGAACCCAAAATATTGAGTAATAGTGCACGAAACGGCCCAGAATCGGCCAAAATTGTGATTGTTGATGACCGACACGTAAACGCACCCCGGTGTTCGCCAATCGTGGAAATCACTCCGGGACCCCAAAGCTGAGTAATAGTCCAAGCAACGGGCCAGAATCTGCCCAAACTGTGATTGTTGATGACCGATGCGTAAGCGCACCTTGGGGTTCATCAACCATGGAAATCGGTTCGGGACCCCAAAACGGTGAGTAATAGTCCACGAAACGGGCCTAAATCTGCCAAAATTGCGAGTGTGGATGACGGACACGTAAACGCATCCCGGGGAACGTCAATCGTGGAAATCGCTACGGGACCCCAAAACAATGAGTAATAGTCCATGAAACGGGGCAGAATCGGCCAAAACTGCTAGTGTTGATGATCGACACGTAAACGCATCCTAGTGATCGTCAATCGTGGAAATCGCTCTAGGACCCCAAAACGGTGAGTAATAGTGCATGAAACGGACCAGAATTGGCCAATATTGTGAGCGTTGATAACGGACACGTAAACGCACACCGGGGTTCGTCAATCGTGGAAATCAATCTGGGACCCTAGAACGGTAACTAATAGTGCACGAAACGGAGCAGAATCGACAAAAACCACGAGTGTTGATGACCAACACGTAAACACACCGCAGGGTTCGTTAATCGTGGAAATCACTTCGGACCCCAGAATAGTGAGTAATAGTCCACGAAACGGGCCAGAGTCGGCCAAAACTGCGAGTGTTGATGACCGACACATAACCGCACCTTGGGGTTCAACAACTATGGAAATCGCTTCGGGCCCGCAAAACGGTGAGTAATAGTCCATGAAACGGGACAGAATTGGCCAAAACTATGAGTGTTGACGAAGGACACGTAAACGCACCCCGGGGATTGTCAATCATGGAAATAGCTCTGGGAACCCAAAATATTGAGTAATAGTGCACGAAACAGACCAGAATCGGCCAAAATTGTAAGTAGTGATGACCGACACGTAAACGCACCCCGGTGTTCGCCAATCGTGGAAATCACTCCGGGACCTCAGAACTAAGTAATAGTCCAAGAAACTGGCCAAAATCGGCCCAAACTGTGATTGTTGGTGACCGGCGCGTAAGCGCACCTTGGGGTTCATCAACCATGAAAATTGGTTCGGGTCCCCAAAACGGTGAGTAATAGTCCACGAAACGGGCCAAAATCTTCCAAAATTGCGAGTGTTGACGACGGACACGTAAACGCACCCCGGGAATCGTCAATCGTGGAAATAGCTCTGGGACCCCAAAACGGTGAGTAATAGTCCTGTTGGAAATATGCCCTAGAGGCAATAATAAATTGGTTATTATTATATTTCCTTGTTCATGATAATTGTTTATTATCCATGCTAGAATTGTATTGATAGGAAACTCAGATACATGTGTGGATACATAGACAAACACCATGTCCCTAGTAAGCCTCTAGTTGACTAGCTCGTTGATCAACGGATGGTCACGGTTTCCTGACCATGGACATTGGATGTCGTTGATAACGGGATCACATCATTAGGAGAATGATGTGATGGACAAGACCCAATCCTAAGCCTAGCACAGATCGTGTAGTTCGTATGCTAAAGCTTTTCTAAATGTCAAGTATCTTTTCCTTAGACCATGAGATTGTGCAACTCCCGGATACCGTAGGAATGCTTTGGGTGTACCAAACGTCACAACGTAACTGGGTGGCTATAAAGGTGCACTACAGGTATCTCCGAAAGTGTCTGTTGGGTTGGCATGAATCGAGACTGGGATTTGTCACTCCGTGTGACGGAGAGGTATCTCTGGGCCCACTCGGTAGGACATCATCATAATGTGCACAATGTGATCAAGGAGTTGATCACGGGATGATGTGTTACGGAACGAGTAAAGAGACTTGCCAGTAACGAGACTGAACAAGGTATCGGGATACCGACGATCGAATCTCGGGCAAGTACTGTACCGATAGACAAAGGGAATTGTATACGGGGTTGATTGAATCCTTGACATCGTGGTCCATCCGATGAGATCATCGTGGAGCATGTGGGAGCCAACATGGGTATCCAGATCCCGCTGTTGGTTATTGACCGGAGAGTCGTCTCGGTCATGTCTGCGTGTCTCCCGAACCCGTAGGGTCTACACACTTAAGGTTCGGTGACGCTAGGGTTGTAGAGATATAAGTATGCGGAAACCCGAAAGTTGTTCGGAGTCCCGGATGAGATCCCGGACGTCACGAGGAGTTCCGGAATGGTCTGGAGGTAAAGATTTATATATAGGAAGTCCTATTTTGGCCACCGGAAAATGTTCGGGATTTTTCGGTATTGTACCGGGAAGGTTCTAGAAGGTTCCGAAGTGGGGCCCACCTGCATGGGGGGACCCACATGAACGTGGGTAGTGGGGGCAAGGCCCCACACCCCTGGTAAAGGCGCACCAAGATCCCCCCTTAGAAGGAATAAGATCATATCCCGAAGGGATAAGATCAAGATCCCTAAAAAGGGGGGATAACAATCGGTGGGGAAAGGAAATGATGGGATTTCTTTCCCCCACCTTTGCCAACGCCCCAATGGACTTGGAGGGCAAGAAACCAGCCCCCTCCACCCCTATATATAGTGGGGAGGTGCATGGGAGCCGCACCCCAAGCCCTGGCGCCTCCCTCTCCCTCCTGTGACACATCTCCCTCCTCCCGCAGCGCTTGGCGAAGCCCTGCTGGAATACCGCTACTTCCACCACCACGTCGTCGTGCTGCTGGATCTCCATCAACCTCTCCTCCCCCCTTGCTGGATCAAGAAGGAGGAGACGTCCCCGCTCCGTACGTGTGTTGAACACGGAGGTGCCGTCCGTTCGGCGCTAGGATCATCGGTGATTTGGATCACGACGAGTACGACTCCATCGTCCCCGTTCTCTTGAACGCTTCCGCTCGCGATCTACAAGGGTATGTAGATGCACTCCCCTTTATGCTCGTTGCTAGATTACTCCATAGATAGATCTTGGTGATGCGTAGGAAAATTTTTGATTTTCTGCTACGATCCCCAAAAGTGGCATCATGAGCTAGGTCTATGCGTAGTATCTTGCACGAGTAGAACACAAAGTAGTTGTGGGCGTAGATCATGTCAATTTACTTGCCGTTACTAGTCTTATCTTGATTCGGCGGCATCGTGGGATGAAGCGGCCCGGACCGACCTTACACGTACTCTTACGTGAGACAGGTTCCACCGACTGACATGCACTAGTTGCATAAGGTGGCTAGCGGGTGTCTGTCTCTCCCACTTTAGTCGGATCGGATTCGATGAAAAGGGTCCTTATGAAGGGTAAATAGAAATTGGCATATCACGTTGTGGTTTTGGCGTAGGTAAGAAACGTTCTTGCTAGAAACCTATAGCAGCCACGTAAAAACTTGCAACAACAATTAGAGGACGTCTAACTTGTTCTTGCAGCATGTGCCGTGTGATGTGATATGACCAAAAGGATGTGATGAATGATATATATGTGATGTATGAGATTGATCATGTTCTTGTAATAGGAATCACGACTTGCATGTCGATGAGAATGACAACCGGCAGGAGCCATAGGAGTTGTCTTATTTATTGTATGACCTGCGTGTCACTGAATAACGCCATGTAATTACTTTACTTTATTGCTAAACGTTAGCCATAGTAGTAGAAGTAATGTTTGGCGAGACGACTTCATGGAGACACGATGATGGAGATCATGATGATGGAGATCATGGTGTCATGCCGGTGACAATGATGATCATGGAGCCCCGAAGATGAAGATCAAAAGGAGCAAAATGATATTGGCCATATCATGTCACTATTTGATTGCATGTGATGTTTATCATGTTTT
>LR738711.1:964586435-964600151 GCA_902687465.1 Secale cereale
CCCCTAACTGTGCACCGTTGCTAAGGTTCGTTGTTCCGAAGCACCACGTGATGATCGGGTGTGATAAGTTCTAACGTTCGCATACAACGGGTGTAAGCCAGATTTACACATGCGATACACTTAGGGTTGACTTGACGAGCCTAGCATGTACAGACATGGCCTCGGAACACGGAAGACCGAAAGGTCGAACATGAGTCGTATAGAAGATACGATCAACATGAAGATGTTCACCGTTGATGACTAGTCCGTCTCACGTGATGATCGGACACGGCCTAGTCGATTCGGATCATGTATCACTTAGATGACTAGAGAGATGTCTATCTGAGTGGGAGTTCATTAGATGAACTTCATTGTCATGAACAATAGTCTAAGTTGTCTTTGCAAATTATGTAGTAGACCAATAACTGCGTTGTAGCTCCCTGTTTAATACGATCCTAGAGAAAGACTAAGTTGAAAGATATTGTAAGCAATGATGCGGACTGGGCCCGTAGTCCGATGAGTGTCCTCACTGCTACACAGAAAGCTTACGTCTTTGATGCACCGCTCAATGTGCAAACCCCTACAACGTTGTCTGTGGATGTTGTGAACACCTGACAGACACGTCCTGATGACTACTTGATAGTTCAGTGCACCATACTTTACGGCTTAGAATCGGGATTCCAATGACGTTTTGAACGCCATAGAACATATGAGATGTTCTAAGAGCTGAAATTGGGATTTCATGCTCATGCCCGTGTTGAGAGGTATGAGACCTCTGACAAGTTATTTTGCCAAAAAGATGGAGGAGAATGGCTCAACTAGTGAGCATGTGCTCAGAATGTCTGGGTGCTAAAATCACTTGAACCAAGTGGGAGTTAATCTTCCAAGTGAGATAGTGGTTGACAGAATTCTCTAGACACTATCACCAAGCTACTAGAACTTCGTGATGAACTATGACATGCAAAGGATGGAGATGATCCCGGAGCTATTAGCGGTTCTTAAGACCGCGAAAGTAGAAATCAAGAAGGAGCATCAAGTGTTGATGGTTTAACAAGACCACTGGTTTCAAAAGGGGCAAGGGCTAGAAGGGAAACTTCATGAATGGCAAACCAGTTGTCGCTCTAATGAGGGAACCCAAGGTTGCACCCAAACCTCGAGACTAAGTGCTTCGATTGTAAGGGGAACGGTCACATGGTAGCGGAACTACCCCAAATACATGGTAGATAAGAAAAGCTGGCAACTTCAACGAAGTATATTTGATATACGTGTTATTGATGTGTACCTTACTAGTACTCCTTGTAGCACATGGGTATTGGATACCGGTTCAGTTGCTATTATTAGTGACTTGAAGCAAAAGCTACGGACTGAACGGAGACTAGCTAAGGGCGAGGTGACGATGTGTGTTGGAAGTGTTTCCAAGGTTGATAAGATCACCATCGCACGCTCCCTCTATTTTCGAGATTAGTGTTGAACCTAGATAAATGTTATCAGGTGTCTACGTTGAGCATGAATATGATTAGATCATGTTCATTGCAATACAGTTATTCATTTAAGTTAGAGAATAATGGTTATTCTGTTTACATGAATAATACCTTTATGGTCTTGCACCCAATGGTTCGTTGAATCTCGGTCATAGTAATACACATGATGATAATATTAAAGCCAAAAGATGTAGAGTTAATGATGATAGTACCACTTTCTTGTGGCACTGCCGCTTAGGTCATTTTGGCATAAAATGCATGAAGAAACTCAATGCCGATGGATGTTTGGAGTCACTTGATTTTGAATCGCTTGACACATGCGAGCCATGCCTCTTGGGCAGGATGACTAAGATCCCGTTTTCAGGTAAAATAAAACGGGCAAGTGACTTGTCGGAAATCATACATGCTGATGTATGTGATCCAATGAGGATTAAGGCGCGTAGTGGATATCGTTATTTTCTCATCTTCACTGACGATTTGAGTAGATATGGTATATTTATTTAATGAAGCAAAAGTCTGAAACGTTTGAAAGGTTCAAAAATTTCAGAGTGAAGATTAAGAATCATCATAACAAGAAGATCATGTTCCTACGATCTGATCAAGGGAATATTATCTAAATTATGAGTTTGGCAATCACTTAAGGCATTGTGGAAATGTTTCACAGTTGAAGCCACCTGGAACACCACAGCGTAATGGTGTGTCCAGACATCGTAATCGAACCTTATGAGATATGGTGCGATCTATGATGTATCTTACCAATCTACCGCTATTATTTTGAGGTTATGCATTAGAGACAGCTGCATTCACTTTATATAGGGCACCATCTAAGTCCGTTGAGACAATGCCGTATGAACTAAGGTTTGGCAAGAAACCAAAGTTGTCGTTTCTCAATGTTTGGGGCTGCGATGCTTACGGCTTCAACCGGGAAAAGCTCGAACCCAAAGCGGACAAATACATCTTCATAGAATACCCAAAGGTAACATTTGGGTATACCTTCTATCTCAGATCCAAGGACAAAAATGTTTGTCACTAAGAACGGGTCCTTTCTCGAGAAAGAGTTTCTCTCGAAAGAATTGAGTGGGAGGAAGATAGAACTTGATGAGGTTGTCGAACCCTCACTTCAACCGGAGAGTAGTGCAACACAGAAAGATGTTTCTGTGGAACCTACGACTGTGAAGAGGAAACTAATGATAGTGATCATGAAGCTCCAGATCAAGTTGCTATCGAACCTCGTAGGTCGACAAGGATATGTACTACTCCTGAGTGGTACGGTGATCCTGTCTTAGAAGTCATGTTGTTGGACAACAATGAACCTACGAACCATGGAGAACCGATGGTGGGCCCATATTCCGACAAATGGTTAGAAGCCGAGAAATCCGAGATAGGATCCATGTATCAAAACAAAGTATGGACTTTGGTGGACTTGCCCGATGATCGGCAAGCCATTGAGATAAATGGATATTTAAGAAGAAGACGGACGTGGACGGTAATGTCACCGTCTATGAAGCTCGACTTGTGGCGAAGAGTTTTTCACAAGTTCAAGGAGTTGACTACGATGAGATTTTCTCACCCGTAGCGATGCTTAAGTCCGTCGGAATCAAGTTAGCATAAGCTGCATTTATGAAATCTGGCACATGGATGTCAAAACAAGTTTTCTTACCAGTTTTCGTAAGGAAAGGTTGTATGTGATACAATCAGAAAGGTTTTGTTGATCCTAAGGATGCTAAAAGGTATGCTAGCTCCAGCGATCCTTCCATGGACTAGAGCAAGCATCTCGGAGTCGGAATATACGCTTTGATGGAGTGATCAAAGTTTTTGGGTTTATACTAAGTTTGTTAGAAACTTGTATTTACAATAAAGTGAGTGGGAGCACTACAACATTTCTGATAAGTATATGTGAATGACATATTGTTGATCTGAAATGGTGTAGAATTTCTGGAAAGCGTAAAGGGTTGTTTGAAAAGAGTTTTTCAAAGGAAGACCTAGATAAAGCTGCTTACATATTGGGCATCAAGATCTATACAGATAGATCAAGACGCCTGATAATACTTTCAAAAGAACACACACCTTTGACATGATTTTGAAGGAGTTCAAAATAGATCAGTCAAAGAAGGAGTTCTTGCCTGAGTTGTAAGGTGTGAAGGTGAGTAAGACTCAAAGCTTGACCGCGGCAGAAGAAAGAGGAAGGACGAAGGTCGTCCCCTATGCTTTTGTAATAGGCTCTATACGATATGCCATGCTGAGTACCGCACCTGATGTGTGCCTTGCCAAATGTTTGGCAAGAGGGTACAAAGGTGATCCAGGAGTGGATCACCAGATAGCAGTCAAAATTGTCCTTAGAGGAATAAGGAAATGTTTCTCGGTTATGGAGGTGATAAAGAGTTCGACGTAAAGAGTTACGTCGATGCAAGCTTAACACCTATCCGGATAACTCTGAGTGGAGATACCGGATACGTATAATGGAGCAACATTTTGGAATAGCTCCAAGTGGAACGTGGTAGCAGGATCTACGATATGACATAAAGTTTTTGCGAAGTACATAGGGATGTGAATGTTGCAGACCCGTTGACTACAACCTCTCTCACAAGCATAACATGATCGAACCCAGAACTCATTGAGTGTTAATCACATATTGATGTGAACTAGATTACTGACTCTAGTAAACTCTTTGGATGTTAGTCACATGGCGATGTGACCTATGGGTGTTAATCACATGGCGATGTGAACTAGATTATTGACTCTAGTGCAAGTGGGAGACTGTTGGAAATATGCCCTAGAGGCAATAATAAATTGGTTATTATTATATTTCCTTGTTCATGATAATTGTTTATTATCCATGCTAGAATTGTATTGATAGGAAACTCATATACATGTGTGGATACATAGACAAACACCATGTCCCTAGTAAGCCTCTAGTTGACTAGCTCGTTGATCAAAAGATGGTCACGGTTTCCTGACCATGGACATTGGATGTCGTTGATAACAGGATCACATCATTAGGAGAATGATGTGATGGACAAGACCCAATCCTAAGCCTAGCACAGATCGTGTAGTTCGTATGCTAAAGCTTTTCTAAATGTCAAGTATCTTTTCCTTAGACCATGAGAATGTGCAACTCCCGGATACCGTAGGAATGCTTTGGGTGTACCAAACGTCACAACGTAACTGGGTGGCTATAAAGGTGCACTACAGGTATCTCCGAAAGTGTCTGTTGGGTTGGCATGAATCGAGACTGGGATTTGTCACTCCGTGTGACAGAGAGGTATCTCTGGGCCCACTCGGTAGGACATCATCATAATGTGCACAATGTGATCAAGGAGTTGATCACGGGATGATGTGTTACGGAACGAGTAAAGAGACTTGCCGGTAACGAGACTGAACAAGGTATCGGGATACCGACGATCGAATCTCGGGCAAGTACTGTACCGATAGACAAAGGGAATTGTATACGGGGTTGATTGAATCCTTGACATCGTGGTTCATCCGATGAGATCATCGTGGAGCATGTGGGAGCCAACATGGGTATCCAGATCCCGCTGTTGGTTATTGACCGGAGAGTCGTCTCGGTCATGTTTGCGTGTCTCCCGAACCCGTAGGGTCTACACACTTAAGGTTCGGTGACGCTAGGGTTGTAGAGATATATGTATGCGGAAACCCGAAAGTTGTTCGGAGTCCCGGATGAGATCCCGGACGTCACGAGGAGTTCCGGAATGGTCCGGAGGTAAAGATTTATATATAGGAAGTCCTATTTTGGCCATCGGAAAATGTTCGGGATTTTTCGGTATTGTACCGGGAAGGTTCTAGAAGGTTCCGAAGTGGGGCCCACCTGCATGGGGGGACCCACATGAACGTGGGTAGTGGGGGCAAGGCCCCACACCCCTGGTCAAGGCGCACCAAGATCCCCCTTAGAAGGAATAAGATCATATCCCGAAGGGATAAGATCAAGATCCCTAAAAAGGGGGGATAACAATCGGTGGGGAAAGGAAATGATGGGATTTCTTTCCCCCACCTTTGCCAACGCCCCAATGGACTTGGAGGGCAAGAAACCAGCCCCCTCCACCCCTATATATAGTGGGGAGGCGCATGGGAGCCGCACCCCAAGCCCTGGCGCCTCCCTCTCCCTCCCGTGACACATCTCCCTCCTCCCGCAGCGCTTGGCGAAGCCCTGCTGGAATACCGCTACTTCCACCACCACGCCGTCGTGCTGCTGGATCTCCATCAACCTCTCCTCCCCCCTTGCTGGATCAAGAAGGAGGAGACGTCCCCGCTCCGTACGTGTGTTGAACACGGAGGTGCCGTCCGTTCGGCGCTAGGATCATCGGTGATTTGGATCACGACGAGTACGACTCCATCATCCCCGTTCTCTTGAACGCTTCCGCTCGCGATCTACAAGGGTATGTAGATGCACTCCCCTTTATGCTCGTTGCTAGATTACTCCATAGATAGATCTTGGTGATGCGTAGGAAAATTTTTGATTTTCTGCTACGATCCCCAACAAGTCCACGAAACGGGCCAGAGTCGGCCAAAACTGCGAGTGTTGATGACTGACACATAACCGCACCTTGGGGTTCAACAACTATGGAAATCGCTTCGGGCCCGCAAAACGGTGAGTAATAGTCCACGAAACGGGACAGAATTGGCCAAAACTATGAGTGTTGACGAAGGACACGTAAACGCACCCCGGGGATTGTCAATCATGGAAATAGCTCTGGGAACCCAAAATATTGAGTAATAGTGCACGAAACAGACCAGAATCGGCCAAAATTGTAAGTAGTGATGACCGACACGTAAACGCACCCCGGTGTTCGCCAATCGTGGAAATCACTCCGGGACCTCAGAACTGAGTAATAGTCCAAGAAACTGGCCAAAATCGGCCCAAACTGTGATTGTTGATGACCGGCGAGTAAGCGCACCTTGGGGTTCATCAACCATGAAAATTGGTTCGGGTCCCCAAAACGGTGAGTAATAGTCCACGAAACGGGCCAAAATCTGCCAAAATTGCGAGTGTTGACGACGGACACGTAAACGCACCCCGGGAATCGTCAATCGTGGAAATAGCTCTGGGACCCCAAAACGGTGAGTAATAGTCCACGAAACGGGCCAGAATCGACCAAAACTGCGAGTGTTGATGACCTACACGTAAGCGCACCTTGGGCCTCAATAACTATGGAAATCACTTCGGGCCCGCAAAACGGTGAGTAATAGTCCACAAAACGGGTCAGAATTGGCCAAAACTATGAGTGTTGGCGACGGACACGTAAACGCACCCCGGGGATCGTGAATCATGGAAATAGCTCTGGGAACCCAAAATATTGAGTAATAGTGCACGAAACGGCCCAGAATCGGCCAAAATTGTGATTGTTGATGACCGACACGTAAAGGCACCCCGGTGTTCGCCAATCGTGGAAATCACTCCGGGACCCCAAAGCTGAGTAATAGTCCAAGCAACGGGCCAGAATCTGCCCAAACTGTGATTGTTGATGACCGACGCGTAAGCGCACCTTGGGGTTCATCAACCATTGAAATCGGTTCGGGACCCCAAAACGGTGAGTAATAGTCCACGAAACGGGCCTAAATCTGCCAAAATTGCGAGTGTTGATGACGGACACGTAAACGCATCCCGGGGAACGTCAATCGTGGAAATCGCTACGGGACCCCAAAACAATGAGTAATAGTCCATGAAACGGGGCAGAATCGGCCAAAACTGCTAGTGTTGATGATCGACACGTAAACGCATCCTAGCGATCGTCAATCGTGGAAATCGCTCTAGGACCCCAAAACGGTGAGTAATAGTGCACGAAACGGACCAGAATTGGCCAATATTGTGAGCGCTGATAACGGACACGTAAACGCACACCGGGGTTCATCAATCGTGGAAATCAATCTGGGACCCAAGAACGGTAACTAATAGTGCACGAAACGGAGCAGAATCGACAAAAACCACGAGTGTTGATGACCAACACGTAAACACACCCCAGGGTTCGTTAATCGTGGAAATCACTTCGGACCCCAGAATAGTGAGTAATAGTCCACGAAACGGGCCAGAGTCGGCCAAAACTGCGAGTGTTGATGACCGACACATAACCGCACCTTGGGGTTCAACAACTATGGAAATCGCTTCGGGCCCGCAAAACGGTGAGTAATAGTCCACGAAACGGGACAGAATTGGCCAAAACTATGAGTGTTGACGAAGGACACGTAAACGCACCCCGGGGATTGTCAATCATGGAAATAGCTCTGGGAACCCAAAATATTGAGTAATAGTGCACGAAACAGACCAGAATCGGCCAAAATTGTAAGTAGCGATGACCGACACGTAAACGCACCCCGGTGTTCGCCAATCGTGGAAATCACTCCGGGACCTCAGAACTGAGTAATAGTCCAAGAAACTGGCCAAAATTGGCCCAAACTGTGATTGTTGCTGACCGGCGCGTAAGCGCACCTTGGGGTTCATCAACCATGAAAATTGGTTCGGGTCCCCAAAACGGTGAGTAATAGTCCACGAAACGGGCCAAAATCTGCCAAAATTGCGAGTGTTGACGACGGACACGTAAACGCACCCAGGGAATCGTCAATCGTGGAAATAGCTCTGGGACCCCAAAACGGTGAGTAATAGTCCACGAAACGGGCCAGAATCGACCAAAACTGCGAGTGTTGATGACCAACACGTAAGCGCACCTTGGGCCTCAACAACTATGGAAATCACTTCGGGCCCGCAAAACGGTGACTAATAGTCCACAAAACGGGTCAGAATTGGCCAAAACTATGAGTGTTGGCGACGGACACGTAAACGCACCCCGGGGATCGTCAATCATGGAAATAGCTCTGGGAACCCAAAATATTGAGTAATAGTGCACGAAACAGACCGGAATCGGCCAAAATTGTAAGTAGTGATGACCGACACGTAAACGCACCCCAGGGTTCGTTAATCGTGGAAATCACTTCGGACCCCAGAATAGTGAGTAATAGTCCACGAAACAGGCCAGAGTCGGCCAAAACTGCGAGTGTTGATGACCGACACATAACCGCACCTTGGGGTTCATCAACCATGGAAATCGGTTCGGGACCCCAAAAGGGTGAGTAATAGTCCACGAAACGGGCCTAAATCTGCCAAAATTGCGAGTGTTGATGACGGACACGTAAACGCATCCCGGGAACGTCAATCGTGGAAATCGCTCTGGGACCCCAAAACAATGAGTAATAGTCCATGAAACGGGGCAGAATCGGCCAAAACTGCGAGTGTTGATGATCGACTCGTAAACGCATCCTAGCGATCGTCAATCGTAGAAATCGCTCTTGGACCCCAAAACGGTGAGTAATAGTGCACGAAACGGACCAGAATTGGCCAATATTGTGAGCGTTGATAACGGACACGTAAACGCACACCGGGGTTCGTCAATCATGGAAATCAATCTGGGACCCAAGAACGGTAACTAATAGTGCACGAAACGGACCAGAATCGACAAAAACCACGAGTGTTGATGACCAACACGTAAACGCACCCCAGGGTTCGTTAATCGTGGAAATCACTTCGGACCCCAGAATAGTGAGTAATAGTCCACAAAATGGGCCAGAGTCGGCCAAAACTGCGAGTGTTGATGACCGACACATAACCGCACCTTGGGGTTCAACAACTATGGAAATCGCTTCGGGCCCGCAAAACGGTGAGTAATAGTCCACGAAACGGGACAGAATTGGCCAAAACTATGAGTGTTGACGAAGGACACGTAAACGCACCCCGGGGATCGTCAATCATGGAAATAGCTCTGGGAACCCAAAATATTGAGTAATAGTGCACGAAACAGACCAGAATCGGCCAAAATTGTAAGTAGCGATGACCGACACGTAAACGCACCCCGGTGTTCGCCAATCGTGGAAATCACTCCGGGACCTCAGAACTGAGTAATAGTCCAAGAAACTGGCCAAAATCGGCCCAAACTGTGATTGTTGCTGACAGGCGCGTAAGCGCACCTTGGGGTTCATCAACCATGAAAAATGGTTCGGGTCCCCAAAACGGTGAGTAATAGTCCACGAAACGGGCCAAAATCTGCCAAAATTGCGAGTGTTGACGACGGACACGTAAACGCACCCCGGGAATCGTCAATCGTGGAAATAGCTCTGGGACCCCAAAACGGTGAGTAATAGTCCACGAAACGGGCCAGAATCGACCAAAACTGCGAGTGTTGATGACCAACACGTAAGCGCACCTTGGGCCTCAACAACTATGGAAATCACTTCGGGCCCGCAAAACGGTGAGTAATAGTCCACAAAACAGGTCAGAATTGGCCAAAACTATGAGTGTTGGCGACGGACACGTAAACGCACCCCGGGGATCGTTGAATCATGGAAATAGCTCTGGGAACCCAAAATATTGAGTAATAGTGCACGAAACGGCCCAGAATCGGCCAAAATTGTGAGTGTTGATGACCGACACGTAAACGCACCCCGGTGTTCGCCAATCGTGGAAATCACTCCGGGACCCCAAAGCTGAGTAATAGTCCAAGCAACGGGCCAAAATCTGCCCAAACTGTGAGTGTTGATGACCGACGCGTAAGCGCACCTTGGGGTTCATCAACCATGGAAATCGGTTCGGGACCCCAAAGCGGTGAGTAATAGTCCACGAAACGGGCCTAAATCTGCCAAAATTGCGAGTGTTGATGACGGACACGTAAACGCATCCCGGGGAACGTCAATCGTGGAAATCGCTACGGGACCCCAAAACAATGAGTAATAGTCCATCGACACGTAAACGCATCCTAGCGATCGTCAATCGTGGAAATCGCTCTAGGACCCCAAAACGGTGAGTAATAGTGCACGAAACGGACCAGAATTGGCCAATATTGTGAGCGTTGATAAAGGACACGTAAACGCACACCGGGGTTCGTCAATCGTGGAAATCAATCTGGGACCCAAGAACGGTAACTAATAGTGCACGAAACGGACCAGAATCGACAAAAACCACGAGTGTTGATGACCAACACGTAAACGCACCCCAGGGTTCGTTAATCGTGGAAATCACTTCGGACCCCAGAATAGTGAGTAATAGTCCACAAAATGGGCCAGAGTCGGCCAAAACTGCGAGTGTTGATGACCGACACATAACCGCACCTTGGGGTTCAACAACTATGGAAATCGCTTCGGGCCCGCAAAACGGTGAGTAATAGTCCACGAAACGGGACAGAATTGGCCCAAACTATGAGTGTTGACGAAGGACACGTAAACGCACCCCGGGGATCGTCAATCATGGAAATAGCTCTGGGAACCCAAAATATTGAGTAATAGTGCACGAAACAGACCAGAATCGGCCAAAATTGTAAGTAGCGATAACCAACACGTAAACGCACCCCGGTGTTCGCCAATCGTGGAAATCACTCCGGGACCTCAGAACTGAGTAATAGTCCAAGAAACTGGCCAAAATCGGCCCAAACTGTGATTGTTGCTGACCGGCGCGTAAGCGCACCTTGGGGTTCATCAACCATGAAAAATGGTTCGGGTCCCCAAAACGGTGAGTAATAGTCCACGAAACGGGCCAAAATCTGCCAAAATTGCGAGTGTTGACGACGGACACGTAAACGCACCCCGGGAATCGTCAATCGTGGAAATAGCTCTGGGACCCCAAAACGGTGAGTAATAGTCCACGAAACGGGCCAGAATCGACCAAAACTGCGAGTGTTGATGACCAACACGTAAGCGCACCTTGGGCCTCAACAACTATGGAAATCACTTCGGGCCCGCAAAACGGTGAGTAATAGTCCACAAAACGGGTCAGAATTGGCCAAAACTATGAGTGTTGGCGACGGACACGTAAACGCACCCCGGGGATCGTTGAATCATGGAAATAGCTCTGGGAACCCAAAATATTGAGTAATAGTGCACGAAACGGCCCAGAATCGGCCAAAATTGTGAGTGTTGATGACCGACACGTAAACGCACCCCGGTGTTCGCCAATCGTGGAAATCACTCCGGGACCCCAAAGCTGAGTAATAGTCCAAGCAACGGGCCAAAATCTGCCCAAACTGTGAGTGTTGATGACCGACGCGTAAGCGCACCTTGGGGTTCATCAACCATGGAAATCGGTTCGGGACCCCAAAGCGGTGAGTAATAGTCCACGAAACGGGCCTAAATCTGCCAAAATTGCGATTGTTGATGACGGACACGTAAACGCATCCCGGGGAACGTCAATCGTGGAAATCGCTACGGGACCCCAAAACAATGAGTAATAGTCCATCGACACGTAAACGCATCCTAGCGATCGTCAATCGTGGAAATCGCTCTAGGACCCCAAAACGGTGAGTAATAGTGCACGAAACGGACCAGAATTGGCCAATATTGTGAGCGTTGATAAAGGACACGTAAACGCACACCGGGGTTCGTCAATCGTGGAAATCAATCTCGGACCCAAGAACGGTAACTAATAGTGCACGAAACGGACCAGAATCGACAAAAACCACGAGTGTTGATGACCAACACGTAAACGCACCCCAGGGTTCGTTAATCGTGGAAATCACTTCGGACCCCAGAATAGTGAGTAATAGTCCACGAAACGGGCCAGAGTCGGCCAAAATTGCGAGTGTTGATGACCGACACATAACCGCACCTTGGGGTTCAACAACTATGGAAATCGCTTCAGGCCCGCAAAACGGTGAGTAATAGTCCACGAAACGGGACAGAATTGGCCAAAACTATGAGTGTTGACGAAGGACACGTAAACGCACCCCGGGGATCGTCAATCATGGAAATAGCTCTGGGAACCCAAAATATTGAGTAATAGTGCACGAAACAGACCAGAATCGGCCAAAATTGTAAGTAGTGATGACCGACACGTAAACGCACCAAAGGGTTCGTTAATCGTGGAAATCACTTCGGACCCCAGAATAGTGAGTAATAGTCCACGAAACAGGCCAGAGTCGGCCAAAACTGCGAGTGTTGATGACCGACACATAACCGCACCTTGGGGTTCATCAACCATGGAAATCGGTTCGGGACCCCAAAAGGGTGAGTAATAGTCCACGAAACGGGCCTAAATCTGCCAAAGTTGCGAGTGTTGATGACGGACACGTAAACGCATCCCGGGAACGTCAATCGTGGAAATCGCTCTGGGACCCCAAAACAATGAGTAATAGTCCATGAAACGGGGCAGAATCGGCCAAAACTGCGAGTGTTGATGATCGACTCGTAAACGCATCCTAGCGATCGTCAATCGTAGAAATCGCTCTTGGACCCCAAAACGGTGAGTAATAGTGCACGAAACGGACCAGAATTGGCCAATATTGTGAGCGTTGATAACGGACACGTAAACGCACACCGGGGTTCGTCAATCGTGGAAATCAATCTGGGACCCAAGAACGGTAACTAATAGTGCACGAAACGGACCAGAATCGACAAAAACCACGAGTGTTGATGACCAACACGTAAACGCACCCCAGGGTTCGTTAATCGTGGAAATCACTTCGGACCGCAGAATAGTGAGTAATAGTCCACAAAATGGGCCAGAGTCGGCCAAAACTGCGAGTGTTGATGACCGACACATAACCGCACCTTGGGGTTCAACAACTATGGAAATCGCTTCGGGCCCGCAAAACGGTGAGTAATAGTCCACGAAACGGGACAGAATTGGCCAAAACTATGAGTGTTGACGAAGGACACGTAAACGCACCCTGGGGATCGTCAATCATAGAAATAGCTCTGGGAACCCAAAATATTGAGTAATAGTGCACGAAACAGACCAGAATCGGCCAAAATTGTAAGTAGCGATGACCGACACGTAAACGCACCCCGGTGTTCGCCAATCGTGGAAATCACTCCGGGACCTCAGAACTGAGTAATAGTCCAAGAAACTGGCCAAAATCGGCCCAAACTGTGATTGTTGCTGACCGGCGCGTAAGCGCACCTTGGGGTTCATCAACCATGAAAAATGGTTCGGGTCCCCAAAACGGTGAGTAATAGTCCACGAAACGGGCCAAAATCTGCCAAAATTGCGAGTGTTGACGACGGACACGTAAACGCACCCCGGGAATCGTCAATCGTGGAAATAGCTCTGGGACCCCAAAACGGTGAGTAATAGTCCACGAAACGGGCCAGAATCGACCAAAACTGCGAGTGTTGATGACCAACACGTAAGCGCACCTTGGGCCTCAACAACTATGGAAATCACTTCGGGCCCGCAAAACGGTGAGTAATAGTCCACAAAACGGGTCAGAATTGGCCAAAACTATGAGTGTTGGCGACGGACACGTAAACGCACCCCGGGGATCGT
>LR738711.1:964600343-964611374 GCA_902687465.1 Secale cereale
CGTTAATCGTGGAAATCACTTCGGACCCCAGAATAGTGAGTAATAGTCCACGAAACAGGCCAGAGTCGGCCAAAACTGCGAGTGTTGATGACCGACACATAACCGCACCTTGGGGTTCAACAACTATGGAAATCGCTTCAGGCCCGCAAAACGGTGAGTAATATTCCACGGAACGGGACAGAATTGGCCAAAACTATGAGTGTTGACAAAGGACACGTAAACGCACCCCGGGGATCGTCAATCATGGAAATAGCTCTGGGAACCCAAAATATTGAGTAATAGTGCACGAAACAGACCGGAATCGGCCAAAATTGTAAGTAGTGATGACCGACACGTAAACGCACCCCGGTGTTCACCAATCGTGGAAATCACTCCGGGACCCCAAAACTGCGTAATAGTCCAAGAAACGGGCCAAAATCGGCCCAAACTGTGATTGTTGATGACCGACGCGTAAGCGCACCTTGGGGTTCATCGACCATGAAAATCGGTTCGGGTCCCCAAAACGGTGAGTAATAGTCCACTAAACGGGCCAAAATCTGCCAAAATTGCGAGTGTTGCGACGGACACGTAAACGCACCCCGGGAATCGTCAATCGTGGAAATAGCTCTGGGACCCCAAAACAGTGAGTAATAGTCCATGAAACGGGCCAGAATCGACCAAAACTGCGAGTGTTGATGACCGACACGTAAGTGCACCTTGGGCCTCAACAACTATGGAAATCACTTCGGGCCCGCAAAACGGTGAGTAATAGTCCACAAAACGGGTCAGAATTGGCCAAAACTATGAGTGTTGACGACGGACACATAACCGCACTTTGGGGTTTAACAACTATGGAAATCGCTTCGGGCCCGCAAAACGGTGAGTAATAGTCCACGAAACGGGACAGAATTGGCCAAAACTATGAGTGTTGACGAAGGACACGTAAACGCACCCCGGGGATCGTCAATCATGGAAATAGCTCTGGGAACCCAAAATATTGAGTAATAGTGCACGAAACAGACCAGAATCGGCCAAAATTGTAAGTAGTGATGACCGACACGTAAACGCACACCAGGGTTCGTTAATCGTGGAAATAACTTCGGACCCCAGAATAGTGAGTAATAGTCCACGAAACAGGCCAGAGTCGGCCAAAACTGCGAGTGTTGATGACCGACACATAACCTCACCTTGGGGTTCAACAACTATGGAAATCGCTTCAGGCCCGCAAAACGGTGAGTAATAGTCCACGGAACGGGACAGAATTGGCCAAAACTATGAGTGTTGACAAAGGACACGTAAACGCACCCCGGGGATCGTCAATCATGGAAATAGCTCTGGCAACCCAAAATATTGAGTAATAGTGCACGAAACAGACCGGAATCGGCCAAAATTGTAAGTAGTGATGATCGACACGTAAACGCACCACGGTGTTCACCAATCGTGGAAATCACTCCGGGACCTCAAAACTGAGTAATAGTCCAAGAAACGGGCCAAAATCGGCCCAAACTGTGATTGTTGATGACCGACGCGTAAGCGCACCTTGGGGTTCATCAACCATGAAAATCGGTTCGGGTCCCCAAAACGGTGAGTAATAGTCCACTAAACGGGCCAAAATCTGCCAAAATTGCGAGTGTTGCGACGGACACGTAAACGCACCCCGGGAATCGTCAATCGTGGAAATAGCTCTGGGACCCCAAAACGGTGAGTAATAGTCCACGGAACGGGACAGAATTGGCCAAAACTATGAGTGTTGACAAAGGACACGTAAACGCACCCCGGGGATCGTCAATCATGGAAATAGCTCTGGGAACCCAAAATATTGAGTAATAGTGCACGAAACAGACCGGAATCGGCCAAAATTGTAAGTAGTGATGACCGACACGTAAACGCACCCCGGTGTTCACCAATCGTGGAAATCACTCCGGGACCCCAAAACTGCGTAATAGTCCAAGAAACGGGCCAAAATCGGCCCAAACTGTGATTGTTGATGACCGACGCGTAAGCGCACCTTGGGGTTCATCAACCATGAAAATCGGTTCGGGTCCCCAAAACGGTGAGTAATAGTCCACTAAACGGGCCAAAATCTGCCAAAATTGCGAGTGTTGCGACGGACACGTAAACGCACCCCGGGAATCGTCAATCGTGGAAATAGCTCTGGGACCCCAAAACGGTGAGTAATAGTCCATGAAACGGGCCATAATCGACCAAAACTGCGAGTGTTGATGACCGACACGTAAGTGCACCTTGGGCGTCAACAACTATGGAAATCACTTCGGGCCCGCAAAACGGTGAGTAATAGTCCACAAAACGGGTCAGAATTGGCCAAAACTATGAGTGTTGACGACGGACACATAACCGCACCTTGGGGTTCAACAACTATGGAAATCGCTTCGGGCCCGCAAAACGGTGAGTAATAGTCCACGAAACGGGACAGAATTGGCCAAAACTATGAGTGTTGACGAAGGACACGTAAACGCACCCCGGGGATCGTCAATCATGGAAATAGCTCTAGGAACCCAAAATATTGAGTAATAGTGCACGAAACAGACTAGAATCGGCCAAAATTGTAAGTAGTGATGACCGACACGTAAACGCACACCAGGGTTCGTTAATCGTGGAAATCACTTCGGACCCCAGAATAGTGACTAATAGTCCACGAAACAGGCCAGAGTCGGCCAAAACTGCGAGTGTTGATGACCGACACATAACCTCACCTTGGGGTTCAACAACTATGGAAATCGCTTCAGGCCCGCAAAACGGTGAGTAATAGTCCACGGAACGGGACAGAATTGGCCAAAACTATGAGTGTTGACAATGGACACGTAAACGCACCCCGGGGATCGTCAATCATGGAAATAGCTCTGGCAACCCAAAATATTGAGTAATAGTGCACGAAACAGACCGGAATCGGCCAAAATTGTAAGTAGTGATGACCGACACGTAAACGCACCCCGGTGTTCACCAATCGTGGAAATCACTCCGGGACCTCAAAACTGAGTAATAGTCCAAGAAACGGGCCAAAATCGGCCCAAACTGTGATTGTTGATGACCGACGCGTAAGCGCACCTTGGGGTTCATCAACCATGAAAATCGGTTCGGGTCCCCAAAACGGTGAGTAATAGTCCACTAAACGGGCCAAAATCTGCCAAAATTGCGAGTGTTGCGACGGACACGTAAACGCACCCCGGGAATCGTCAATCGTGGAAATAGCTCTGGGACCCCAAAACGGTGAGTAATAGTCCACGAAACGGGCCAGAATCGACCAAAACTGCGAGTGTTGATGACCGACACGTAAGTGCACCTTGGGCCTCAACAACTATGGAAATCACTTCGGGCCCGCAAAACGGTGAGTAATAGTCCACAAAACGGGTCAGAATTGGCCAAAACTATGAGTGTTGACGACGGACACAAAACCGCACCTTGGGGTTCAACAACTATGGAAATCGCTTCGGGCCCGCAAAACGGTGAGTAATAGTCCACGAAACGGGACAGAATTGGCCAAAACTATGAGTGTTGACGAAAGACACGTAAACGCACCCCGGGGATCGTCAATCATGGAAATAGCTCTGGGAACCCAAAATATTGAGTAATAGTGCACGAAAGAGACCAGAATCGGCCAAAATTGTAAGTAGTGATGACCGACACGTAAACGCACCTTGGTGTTCGCCAATCGTGGAAATCACTCCGGGACCCCAAAACTGAGTAATAGTCCAAGAAACGGGCCAAAATCGGCCCAAACTGTGATTGTTGGTGACCGACGCATAAGCGCACCTTGGGGTTCATCAACCATGAAAATCGGTTCGGGTCCCCAAAACGGTGAGTAATAGTCCACGAAACGGGCCAAAATCTGCCAAAATTGCGAGTGTTGACGACGGACACGTAAACGCACCCCGGGAATCGTCAACCGTGGAAATAGCTGTGGGACCCCAAAACGGTGAGTAATAGTCCACGAAACGGGCCAGAATCGACCAAAACTGCGAGTGTTGAGGACCAACACGTAAGCGCACCTTGGGCCTCAACAACTATGGAAATCACTTCGGGCCCGCAAAACGGTGAGTAATAGTCCACAAAACGGGTCAGAATTGGCCAAAACTATGAGTGTTGACGACGGAGACGTAAACGCACCCCGAGGATCATCAATCATGGAAATAGCTCTGGGAACCCAAAATATTGAGTAATAGTGCACCAAACGGCCCAGAATCGGCCAAAATTATGAGTGTTAAAGACCGACACGTAAACGCACCCCGGTGTTCGCCAATCGTGGAAATCACTCCGGGACCCCAAAGCTGAGTAATAGTCCAAGCAACGGGCCAAAATCTTCCCAAACTGTGATTGTTGATGACCGACGCGTAAGCGCACCTTGGGGTTTATCAACCATGGAAATCGGTTCGGGACCCCAAAACGGTGAGTGATAGTCCACGAAACGGGCCTAAATCTGCCAAAATTGCGAGTGTTGATGACAGACACGTAAACGTATCCCGGGGAACGTCAATCGTGGAAATCGCTCCGGGACCCCAAAACAATGAGTAATAGTCCATGAAACGGGGCAGAATCGGCCAAAACTGCGAGTGTTGATGATCGACACGTAAACGCATCCTAGCGATCGTCAATCGTGGAAATCGCTCTAGGACCCCAAAACGGTGAGTAATAGTGCACGAAACGGACCAGAATTGGTCAATATTGTGAGCGTTGATAACGGACACGTAAACGCACACCGGGGTTCGACAATCGTGGAAATCACTCTGGGACCCATGAACGGTAACTAATAGTGCACGAAATGGACCAGAATCGACAAAAACCACGAGTGTTGATGACCAACACGTAAACGCAGCCCAGGGTTCGTTAATCGTGGAAATCACTTCGGACCCCAGAATAGTGAGTAATAGTCCACGAAACGGGCCAGAGTCGGCCAAAACAGCGAGTGTTGATGCCGACACATAACCGCACCTTGGGGTTCAACAACTATGGAAATCGCTTCGGTACCGCAAAACGGTGAGTAATAGTCCACGAAACGGGACAGAATTGGCCTAAACTATGAGTGTTGACGAAGGACGAGTAAACACATCCCGGGGATCGTCAATCATGGAAATAGCTCTGGGAAGCCAAAATATTGAGTGATAGTGCACGAAACAGACCAGAATCGGCCAAAATTGGAAGTAGTGATGACCGACACGTAAACGCACCCCGGTGTTCGCCAATCGTGGAAATCACTCCGGGACCTCAAAACTGAGTAATAGACCAAGAAACTAGCCAAAATCGGCCCAAACTATGATTGTTGATGACTGGCGCGTAAGCGCACCTTGGGGTTCATCAACCATGAAAATTGGTTCGGGTCCCCAAAACGGTGAGTAATAGTCCATGAAACGGGCCAAAATCTGTCAAAATTGCGAGTGTTGACGACGGACACGTAAACGCACCCCAGGAATCGTCAATCGTGGAAATAGCTCTGGGACCCCAAAACGGTGAGCAATAGTCCACGAAACGGGCCAGAATCGACCAAAACTGCGAGTGTTGATGACCAACACGTAAGCGCACCTTGGGCCTCAACAACTATGGAAATCACTTCGGGCCCGCAAAACGGTGAGTAATAGTCCACAAAACGGGTCAGAATTGGCCAAAACTATGAGTGTTGACGACGGAGACGTAAACACACCTCGAGGATCATCAATCGTGGAAATAGCTCTGGGTACCCAAAATATTGAGTAATAGTGCACCAAACGGCCCAGAATCGGCCAAAATTGTGAGTGTTAAAGACCGACACGTAAACGCACCCCGGTGTTCGCCAATCGTGGAAATCACTCCGGGACCCCAAAGCTGAGTAATAGTCCAAGCAACGGGCCAAAATTTGCCCAAACTGTGATTGTTGATGACCGACGCGTAAGCGCACTTTGGGGTTTATCAACCATGGAAATCGGTTCGGGACCCCAAAACGGTGAGTAATAGTCCACGAAACGGGCCTAAATCTACCAAAATTGCGAGTGTTGATGACGGACATGTAAACGCATCCCGGGGAACGTCAATCGTGGAAATCGCTCCGGGACCCCCCCACAATGAGTAATAGTCCATGAAACGGGGCAGAATCGGCCAAAACTGCGAGTGTTGATGATCGATACGTAAACACATCCTAGCGATCGTCAATCGTGGAAATCGCTCTAGGACCCCAAAACGGTGAGTAATAGTGCACGAAACGGACCAGAATTGGCCAATATTGTGAGCGTTGATAACGGACACGTAAACGCACACCGGGGTTCGACAATCGTCGAAATCACTCTGGGACCCAAGAACGGTAACTAATAGTGCACGAAACGGACCAAAATCGACAAAAACCACGAGTGTTGATGACCAACACGTAAACGCACCCCAGGGTTCGTTAATCGTGGAAATCACTTCGGACCCCAGAATAGTGAGTAAAAGTCCACGAAACGGGCCAGAGTCGGCCAAAACTGCGAGTGTTGATGACCGACACATAACCGCACCTTGGGGTTCAACAACTATGGAAATCGCTTCGGGCCCGCAAAACGGTGAGTAATAGTCCACGAAACGGGACATAATTGGCCAAAACTATGAGTGTTGACGAAGGACGCGTAAACGCACCCCGGGGATCGTCAATCATGGAAATAGCTCTGGGAACCCAAAATATTGAGTGATAGTGCACGAAACAGACCAGAATCGGCCAAAATTGGAAGTAGTGATGACCGACACGTAAACGCACCCCGGTGTTCGCCAATCGTGGAAATCACTCCGGGACCTCAAAACTGAGTAATAGTCCAAGAAACTGGCCATAATCGGCCCAAACTGTGATCGTTGATGACCGGCGCGTAAGCGCACCTTGGGGTTCATCAACCATGAAAATCGGTTCGGGTCCCCAAAACGGTGAGTAATAGTCCACGAAACGGGCCAAAATCTGCCAAAATTGCGAGTGTTGACGACGGACACGTAAACGCACCCCGGGAATCGTCAATCATGGAAATAGCTCTGGGACCCCAAAACGGTGAGTAATAGTCCACGAAACGGGCGAGAATCGACTAAAACTGCGAGTGTTGATGACCAACACGTAAGCGCACCTTGGGCCTCAACAACTATGGAAATCACTTCGGGCCCGCAAAACGGTGAGTAATAGTCCACAAAACGGGTCAGAATTGGCCAAAACTATGAGTGTTGACGACGGACACGTAAACGCACCCCGGGGATCCTCAATCATGGAAATAGCTCTGGGAACCCAAAATATTGAGTAATAGTGCACGAAACGGCCCGGAATCGGCCAAAATTGTGAGTGTTGATGACCAACACGTAAGCGCACCCCGGTGTTCGCCAATCGTGGAAATCACTCCGGGACCCCAAAGCTGAGTAATAGTCCAAGCAACGGGCCAAAATCTGCCCAAACTGTGATTGTTGATGACCGACGCGTAAGCACACCTTGGGGTTCATCAACCATGGAAATCGGTTCGGGACCCCAAAACGGTGAGTAATAGTCCACGAAACGCTCCAAAATCTGCCAAAATTGCGAGTGTTGATGACGGACACGTAAATGCATCCCGGGGAACATCAATCGTGGAAATCGCTCCGGGACCCCAAAACAATGAGTAGTCCAAGAAACGGGGCAGAATCGGCCAAAACTGCGAGTGTTGATGATCGACACGTAAACGCATCCTAGCAATCGTCAATCGTGGAAATCGCTCTAGGTCCCCAAAACGGTGAGTAATAGTGCATGAAACGGACCAGAATTGGCCAATATTGTGAGCGTTGATAACGGACACGTAAACGCACACCGGGGTTCGTCAATCGTGGAAATCAATCTGGGACCCAAGAACGGTAACTAATAGTGCACGAAACGGACCAGAATCGACAAAAACCACGAGTGTTGATGACCAACACGTAAACGCACCCCAGGGTTCGTTAATCGTGGAAATCACTTCGGACCCCAGAATAGTGAGTAATAGTCCACGAAACAGGCCAGAGTCCGCCAAAACTGCGAGTGTTGATGACCGACACATAACCGCACCTTGGGGTTCAACAACTATGGAAATCGCTTCGGGCCCGCAAAACGGTGAGTAATAGTCCACGGAACGGGAGAGAATTGGCCAAAACTATGAGTGTTGACAAAGGACACGTAAACGCACCCCGGGGATCGTCAATCATGGAAATAGCTCTGGGAACCCAAAATATTGAGTAATAGTGCACGAAACAGACCAGAATCGGCCAAAATTGTAAGTAGTGATGACCGACACGTAAACGCACCCCGGTGTTCGCCAATCGTGGAAATCACTCCGGGACCTCAAAACTGAGTAATAGTCCAAGAAACTGGCCAAAATCGGCCCAAACTGTGATTGTTGATGACCGGCGCGTAAGCGCACCTTGGGGTTCATCAACCATGAAAATCGGTTCGGGTCCCCAAAACGGTGAGTAATAGTCCACGAAACGGGCCGAAATCTGCCAAAATTGTGAGTGTTGACGACGGACACGTAAACGCACCCCGGGAATCGTCAATCGTGGAAATAGCTCTGGGACCCCAAAACGGTGAGTAATAGTCCACGAAACGGGCCAGAATCGACTAAAACTGCGAGTGTTGATGACCAACACGTAAGCGCACCTTGGGCCTCAACAACTATGGAAATCACTTCGGGCCCGCAAAACGGTGAGTAATAGTCCACAAAACGGGTCAGAATTGGCCAAAACTATGAGTGTTGACGACGGACACGTACACGCACCCCGGGGATCCTCAATCATGGAAATAGCTCTGGGAACCCAAAATAATGAGTAATAGTGCACGAAACGGCCCGGAATCGGCCAAAATTGTGAGTGTTGATGACCAACACGTAAACGCACCCTGGTGTTCGCCAATCGTGGAAATCACTCCGGGACCCCAAAGCTGTGTAATAGTCCAAGCAACGGGCCAAAATCTGCCCAAACTGTGATTGTTGATGACCGACGCGTAAGCACACCTTGGGGTTCATCAACCATGGAAATCGGTTCGGGACCCCAAAACGGTGAGTAATAGTCCACGAAACGGGCCAAAATCTGCCAAAATTGCGAGTGTTGATGACGGACACGTAAACGCATCCCGGGGAACATCAATCGTGGAAATCGCTCCGGGACCCCAAAACAATGAGTAATAGTCCAAGAAACGGGGCAGAATCGGCCAAAACTGCGAGTGTTGATGATCGACACGTAAACGCATCCTAGTGATCGTCAATCGTGGAAATCAGTCTAGGACCCCAAAACGGTGAGTAATAGTGCATGAAACGGACCAGAATTGGCCAATATTGTGAGCGTTGATAACGGACACGTAAACGCACACCGGGGTTCGTCAATCGTGGAAATCAATCTGGGACCCAACAACGGTAACTAATAGTGCACGAAACGGACCAGAATCGACAAAAATCACGAGTGTTGATGACCAACACGTAAACGCACCCCAGGGTTCGTTAATCGTGGAAATCACTTCGGACCCCAGAATAGTGAGTAATAGTCCACGAAACAGGCCAGAGTCCGCCAAAACTGCGAGTGTTGATGACCGACACATAACCGCACCTTGGGGTTCAACAACTATGGAAATCGCTTCGGGCCCGCAAAACGGTGAGTAATAGTCCACGGAACGGGAGAGAATTGGCCAAAACTATGAGTGTTGACAAAGGACACGTAAACGCACCCCGGGGAACGTCAATCATGGAAATAGCTCTAGGAACCCAAAATATTGAGTAATAGTGCACGAAACAGACCAGAATCGGCCAAAATTGTAAGTAGTGATGACCGACACGTAAACCCACCCCGGTGTTCGCCAATCGTGGAAATCAATCCGGGACCTCAAATATGAGTAATAGTCCAAGAAACTGGCCAAAATCGGCCCAAACTGTGATTGTTGATGACCTGCGCGTAAGCGCACCTTGGGGTTCATCAACCATGAAAATCGGTTCGGATCCCCAAAACGGTGAGTAATAGTCCACGAAACGGGCCGAAATCTGCCAAAATTGTGAGTGTTGACGACGGACACGTAAACGCACCCCGGGAATCGTCAATCGTGGAAATAGCTCTGGGACCCCAAAACGGTGAGTAATAGTCCACGAAACGGGCCAGAATCGACCAAAACTACGAGTGTTGATGACCGACACATAAGTGCACCTTGGGCCTCAACAACTATATGAAATCACTTCGGGCCCGCAAAACGGTGAGTAATAGTCCACAAAACGGGTCAGAATTGGCCAAAACTATGAGTGTTGACGACGGACACATAACCGCACCTTGGGGTTCAACAACTATGGAAATCGCTTCGGGCCCGCAAAACGGTGAGTAATAGTCCACGAAACGGGACAGAATTGGCCAAAACTATGAGTGTTGACGAAGGACACGTAAACGCACCCCAGGGATCGTCAATCATGGAAATAGCTCTGGGAACCCAAAATATTGAGTAATAGTGCACGAAAGAGACCAGAATCGGCCAAAATTGTAAGTAGTGATGACCGACACGTAAACGCACCCTGGTGTTCGCCAATCGTGGAAATCACTCTGGGACCCCAAAACTGAGTAATAGTCCAAGAAACGGGCCAAAATCGGCCCAAACTGTGATTGTTGATGACCGATGCATAAGCGCACCTTGGGGTTCATCAACCATGAAAATTGGTTCGGGTCCCCAAAACGGTGAGTAATAGTCCACGAAACGGGCCAAAATCTGCCAAAATTGCGAGTGTTGACGACGGACACGTAAACGCACCCCGGGAATCGTCAACCGTGGAAATAGCTGTGGGACCCCAAAACGGTGAGTAATAATCCACGAAACGGGCCAGAATCGACCATAACTGCGAGTGTTGATGACCAACACGTAAGCGCACCTTGGGCCTCAACAACTATGGAAATCACTTCGGGCCCGCAAAACGGTGAGTAATAGTCCACAAAACGGGTCAGAATTGGCCAAAACTATGACTGTTGACGACGGACACGTAAACGCACCCCGGGGATCGTCAATCATGGAAATAGCTCTGGGAACCCAAAATATTGAGTAATAGTGCACGAAACGGACCAGAATCGGCCAAAATTGTGAGTGTTGATGACCGACAC
>LR738711.1:964611523-964622447 GCA_902687465.1 Secale cereale
GGAAATCACTCCGGGACCCCAAAGCTGAGTAATATTCCAAGCAACGGGCCAAAATCTGCCCAAACTGTGATTGTTGATGACCGACGCGTAAGCGCACCTTGGGGTTCATCAACCATGGAAATCGGTTCGGGACCCCCAAACGGTGAGTAATAGTCCACGAAACGGGCCAAAATCTGCCAAAATTGCGAGTGTTGATGACGGACACGTAAACGCATCTCGGGGAACGTCAATCGTGGAAATCGCTTCGGGACCCCAAAACAATGAGTAATAGTCCATGAAACGGGGCAGAATCGGCCAAAACTGCGAGTGTTGATGATCGACACGTAAACGCATCCTAGCGATCGTCAATCGTGGAAATCGCTCTAGGACCCCAAAACGGTGAGTAATAGTGCACGAAACGGACCAGAATTGGCCAATATTGTGAGCGTTGATAACGGACACGTAAACGCACACCGGGGTTCGTCAATCGTGGAAAACACTCTGGGACACAAGAACGGTAACTAATAGTGCACGAAACGGACCAGAATCGACAAAAACCACGAGAGTTGATGACCAACACGTAAACGCACCCCAGGGTTCGTTAATCGTGGAAATCACTTCGGACCCCAGAATAGTGAGTAATAGTCCACGAAACGGGCCAGAGTCGCCCAAACCTGCGAGTGTTGATGACCGACACATAACCGCACCTTGGGGTTCAACAACTATGGAAATCGCTTGGGGCCCGCAAAACGGTGAGTAATAGTCCATGAAACGGGACAGAATTGGCCAAAACTATGAGTGCTGACGAAGGACACGTAAATGCACCTCGGGGATCGTCAATCATGGAAATAGCTCTGGGAAACCAAAATATTGAGTAATAGTGCACGAAACAGACCAGAATCGGCAAAATTGTAAGTAGTGATGCCCGACACGTAAACGCACCCCGGTGTTCGCCAATCGTGGAAATCACTCCGGAACCCCAAAACTGAGTAATAGTCTAAGAAACGGCCCAAAATCGGCCCAAACTGTGATTGTTGATGACCGGCGCCTAAGCGCACCTTGGGGTTCATCAACCATGAAAATCGGTTCGGGTCCCCAAAACGGTGAGTAATAGTCCACGAAACGGGCCAAAATCTGCCAAAATTGCGAGTGTTGACGAAGGGACACGTAAACGCACCCCGGGAATCGTCAATCGTGGAAATAGCTCTGGGACCCCAAAATGGTGAGTAATAGTCCACGAAACGGGCCAGAATCGACCAAAACTATGATTGTTGATGACCGACACGTAAGTGCACCTTGGGCCTGAACAACTATGGAAATCACTTCGGCCCCGCAAAACGGTGAGTAATAGTCCACAAAACGGGTCAGAATTGGCCAAAACTATGAGTGTTGACGACGGATACGCAAACGCACCCCGGGGATCGTCAATCATGGAAATAGCTCTAGGAACCCAAAATATTGAGTAATAGTGCACGAAACGGACCAGAATCGGCCAAAATTGTGAGTGTTGATGACCGACACGTAAACGCACCCCGGTGTTCGCCAATCGTGGAAATCACTCCGGGACCCCAAAGCTGAGTAATAGTCCAAGCAACGGGCCAAAATCTACCCAAACTGTGATTGTTGATGACCGACGCGTAAGCGCACCTTGGGGTTCATCAACCATGGAAATCGGTTCGGGACCCCAAAACGGTGAGTAATAGTCCACGAAACGGGCCAAAATCTGCCAAAATTGCGAGTGTTGATGACGGACACGTAAACGCATCCCGGGGAACGTCAATCGTGGAAATCGCTTCGGGACCCCAAAACAATGAGTAATAGTCCATGAAACGGGGCAGAATCGGCCAAAACTGCGAGTGTTGAGGATCGACCCGTAAACGCATCCTAGCGATCGTCAATCGTGGAAATCGCTCTAGGACCCCAAAACGGTGAGCAATAGTACACGAAACGGACCAGAATTGGCCAATATTGTGAGCGTTGATAACGGACACGTAAACGCACACTGGGGTTCGTCAATCGTGGAAATCACTCTGGGACCCAAGAACGGTAGCTAATAGTGCACGAAACGGACCAGAATCGAAAAAAAACCACGAGTGTTGATGACCAACACGTAAACGCACCCCAGGTTTCGTTAATCGTGGAAATCACTTCGGACCCCAGAATAGTGAGTAATAGTCCACGAAACGGGCCAGGGTCGGCCAAAACTGCGAGTGTTGATGACTGACACATAACCGCACCTTGGGGTTCAACAACTATGGAAATCGCTTCGGGCCCGCCAAACGGTGAGTAATAGTCCACGAAACGGGACAGAATTGGCCAAAACTATGAGTGTTGACGAAGGACACGTAAACGCACCCCGGGGATCGTCAATCATGGAAATAGCTCTGGGAACCCAAAATATTGAGTAATAGTGCACGAAACAGACCAGAATCGGCCAAAATAGTAAGTAGTGATGACCGACACGTAAACGCACCCCGGTGTTCGCCAATCGTGGAAATCACTTCGGGACCTCAAAACTGAGTAATAGTCTAAGAAACGGGCCAAAATCGGCCCAAACTGTGATTGTTGATGACCGGCGCGTAAGCGCACCTTGGGGTTCATCAACCATGAAAATCGGTTCGGGTCCCCAAAACGGTGAGTAATAGTCCACAAAACGGGCCAAAATCTGCCAAAATTGCGAGTGTTGACGACGGACACGTAAACGCAACCCGGGAATCGTCAATGGTGGAAATAGCTCTGGGACCCCAAAACGGTGAGTAATAGTCCACGAAACGGGCCAGAATCGACCAAAACTACGAGTGTTGATGACCGACATGTAAGCGCACCTTGGGCCTCAACAACAATGGAAATCACTTCGGGCCCGCAAAACGGTGAGTAATAGTCCACAAAACGGGTCAGAATTGGCCAAAACTATGAGTGTTGACGACGGACACGTAAATGCACCCCGGGGATCGTCAATCATGGAAATAGCTCTAGGAACCCAAAATATTGAGTAATAGTGCATGAAACGGACCAGAATCGGCCAAAATTGTGAGTGTTGATGACCGACACGTAAACGCACCCCGGTGTTCGCCAATCGTGGAAATCACTCCGGGACCCCAAAGCTGAGTAATAGTCCAAGCAACGGGCCAAAATCTACCCAAACTGTGATTGTTGATGACCGACGCGTAAGCGCACCTTGGGCCTCAACAACAATGGAAATCACTTCGGGCCCGCAAAACGGTGAGTAATAGTCCACAAAACGGGTCAGAATTGGCCAAAACTATGAGTGTTGACGACGGACACGTAAACGCACCCCGGGGATCGTCAATCATGGAAATAGCTCTAGGAACCCAAAATATTGAGTAATAGTGCACGAAACGGACCAGAATCGGCCAAAATTGTGAGTGTTGATGACCGACACGTAAACGCACCCCGGTGTTCGCCAATCGTGGAAATCACTCCGGGACCCCAAAGCTGAATAATAGTCCAAGCAACGGGCCAAAATCGGCCCAAACTGTGATTGTTGATGACCGACGCGTAAGCACACCTTGGGGTTCATCAACCATGGAAATTGGTTCGGGACCCCAAAACGGTGAGTAATAGTCCACGAAACGGGCCAAAATCTGCCAAAATTGCGAGTGTTGATGACGGACACGTAAACGCATCCCGGGGAACGTCAATCGTGGAAATCGCTTCGGGACCCCAAAACAATGAGTAATAGTCCATGAAATGGGGCAGAATCGGCCAAAACTGCGAGTGTTGAGGATCGACCCGTAAACGCATCCTAGCGATCGTCAATCGTGGAAATCGCTCTAGGACCCCAAAACGGTGAGCAATAGTACACGAAACGGACCAGAATTGGCCAATATTGTGAGCGTTGATAACGGACACGTAAACGCACACCAGGGTTCGTCAATCGTGGAAATCACTCTGGGACCCAAGAACGGTAACTAATAGTGCACGAAACGGACCAGAATCGAAAAAAAACCACGAGTGTTGATGACCAACACGTAAACGCACCCCAGGGTTCTTTAATCGTGGAAATCACTTCGGACCCCAGAATAGTGAGTAATAGTCCACGAAACGGGCCAGAGTCGGCCAAAACTGCGAGTGTTGATGACTGACACATAACCGCACCTTGGGGTTCAACAACTATGGAAATCGCTTCGGGCCCGCCAAACGGTGAGTAATAGTCCACGAAACGGGACAGAATTGGCCAAAACTATGAGTGTTGACGAAGGACACGTAAACGCACCCCGGGGATCGTCAATCATGGAAATAGCTCTGGGAACCCAAAATATTGAGTAATAGTGCACGAAACAGACCAGAATCGGCCAAAATAGTAAGTAGTGATGACCGACACGTAAACGCACCCCGGTGTTCGCCAATCGTGGAAATCACTCCGGAACCCCAAAACTGAGTAAAAGTCTGAGAAACGGGCCAAAATCGGCCCAAACTGTGATTGTTGATGACCGACGCGTAAGCGCACCTTGGGGTTCATCAACCATGAAAATCGGTTCGGGTCCCCAAAACGGCGAGTAATAGTCCACGAAACGGGCCAAAATCTGCCAAAATTGCGAGTGTTGACGACGGACACGTAAACGCACCCCGGGAATCGTCAATCGTGGAAATATCTCTGGGACCCCAAAACGGTGGGTAATAGTCCACGAAACGGGCCAGAATCGACCAAAACTACGAGTGTTGATGACCGACACGTAAGCGCACCTTGGGCCTCAACAACTATGGAAATCACTTCGGCCCCGCAAAACGGTGAGTAATAGTCCACAAAACGGGTCAGAATTGGCCAAAACTATGAGTGTTGACGACGAACACGTAAACGCACCCCAGGGATCGTCAATCATGGAAATAGCTCTAGGAACCCAAAATATTGAGTAATAGTGCACGAAACGGACCAGAATCGGCCAAAATTGTGAGTGTTGATGACCGACACGTAAACGCACCCCGGTGTTCGCCAATCGTGGAAATCACTCCGGGACCCCAAAGCTGAATAATAGTCCAAGCAACGGGCCAAAATCTACCCAAACTGTGATTGTTGATGACCGACGCGTAAGCGCACCTTGGGGTTCATCAACCATGGAAATTGGTTCGGGACCCCAAAACGGTGAGTAATAGTCCATGAAACGGGCCAAAATCTGCCAAAATTGCGAGTGGTGATGACGGACACGTAAACGCATCCCGGGGAACGTCAATCGTGGAAATCGCTTCGGGACCCCAAAACAATGAGTAATAGTCCATGAAACGGGGCAGAATCGGCCAAAACTGCGAGTGTTGAGGATCGACCCGTAAACGCATCCTAGCGATCGTCAATCATGGAAATCGCTCTAGGACCCCAAAACGGTGAGCAATAGTGCACGAAACGGACCAGAATTGGCCAATATTGTGAGCGTTGATAACGGACACGTAAACGCACACCGGGCTTCGTCAATCGTGGAAATCACTCTGGGACCCAAGAACGGTAACTAATAGTGCACGAAACGGACCAGAATCGAAAAAAACCACGAGTGTTGATGACCAACACGTAAACGCACCCTAGGGTTCGTTAATCGTGGAAATCACTTCGGACCCCAGAATAGTGAGTAATAATCCATGAAACGGTCCAGAGTCGGCCAAAACTGCGAGTGTTGATGACCGACACATAACCGCACCTTGGGGTTCAACAACTATGGAAATCGCTTCGGGCCCGCAAAACGGTGAGTAATAGTCCACGAAACGGGACAGAATTGGCCAAAAGTATGAGTGTTGACGAAGGACACGTAAACGCACCACGGGGATCGTCAATCATGGAAATAGCTCTGGGAACCCAAAATATTGAGTAATAGTGCACGAAACAGACCAGAATATGCCAAAATTGTAAGTAGTGATGACCGACACGTAAACGCACACTGGTGTTCGCCAATCGTGGAAATCACTCCGGGACCTCAAAACTGAGTAATAGTCTAAGAAACGGGCCAAAATCGGCCCAATCCCCAAAACGGTGAGTAATAGTCCACGAAACGGGCCAAAATCTGCCAAAATTGCGAGTGTTGACGACGGACACGTAAACGCACCCCGGGAATCGTCAATCGTGGAAATAGTTCTGGGACCCCAAATCGGTGAGTAATAGTCCACGAAACGGGCCAGAATCGACCAAAACTACGAGTGTTGATGACCGACACGTAAGCGCACCTTGGGCCTCAACAACTATGGAAATCACTTCGGGCCCGCAAAACGGTGAGTAATAGTCCACAAAACGGGTCAGAATTGGCCAAAACTATGAGTGTTGACGACGGACACGTAAACGCACCCCGGGGATCATCAATCATGGAAATAGCTCTAGGAACCCAAAATATTGAGTAATAGTGCACGAAATGGACCAGAATCGGCCAAAATTGTGAGTGTTGATGACCGACACGTAAACGCACCCCGGTGTTCGCCAATCGTGGAAATCACTCCGGGACCCCAAAGCTGAGTAATAGTCCAAGCAACGGGCCAAAATCTGCCCAAACTGTGATTGTTGATGACCGACGCATAAGCGCACCTTGGGGTTCATCAACCATGGAAATCGGTTCGGGTCCCCAAAACGGTGAGTAATAGTCCACGAAACGGGCCAAAATCTGCCAAAATTGCGAGTGTTGATGACGGACACATAAACGCATCCCGGGGAACGTCAATCGTGGAAATCGCTCCGGGACCCCAAAACAATGATTAATAGTCCATGATACGGGGCAGAATCGGCCAAAACTGCGAGTGTTGATGATCGACCCGTAAACGCATCCTAGCGATCGTCAATCGTGGAAATCGCTCTAGGACCCCAAAACGGCGAGTAATAGTGCACGAAACGGACCAGAATTGGCCAATATTGTGAGCGTTGATAACGGACACGTAAACGCACACCGGGGTTCGTCAATCATGGAAATCACTCTGGGACCCAAGAACGGTAACTAATAGTAGACGAAACGGACCAGAATCGAAAAAAAACCACGAGTGTTGATGACCAACACGTAAACGCACCCCAGGGTTCGTTAATCGTGGAAATCACTTCGGACCCCAGAATAGTGAGTAATAGTCCACGAAACGGGCCAGAGTCGGCCAAAACTGCGAGTGTTGATGACCGACACTTAACCGCACCTTGGGGTTCAACAACTATGGAAATCGCTTCGGGCCCGCAAAACGGTGAGTAATAGTCCACGAAACGGGACAGAATTGGTCAAAACTATGAGTGTTGACGAAGGACACGTAAATGCACCCCGGGGATCGTCAATCATGGAAATAGCTCTGGGAACCCAAAATATTGAGTAAGAGTGCACAAAACATACCAGAATCGGCCAAAATTGTAAGTAGTGATTACCGACACGTAAACGCACCCCAGTGTTCGCCAATCGTGGAAATCACTCCGGGACCTCAAAACTGAGTAATAGTCTAAGAAACGGGCCAAAATCGGCCCAAACTGTGATTGTTGATTACCGGCGCGTAAGCGCACCTTGGGGTTCATCAACCATGAAAATCGGTTCAGGTCCCCAAAACGGTGAGTAATAGTCCACGAAACGGGCCAAAATCTGCCAAAATTGCGAGTGTTGACGACGAACACGTAAACGCAACCCGGGAATCGTCAATGGTGGAAATAGCTCTGGGACCCCAAAACGGTGAGTAATAGTCCACGAAACGGGCCAGAATCGACCAAAACTACGAGTGTTGATGACCGACATGTAAGCGCACCTTGGGCCTCAACAACAATGGAAATCACTTCGGGCCCGCAAAACGGTGAGTAATAGTCCACAAAACGGGTCAGAATTGGCCAAAACTATGAGTGTTGACGACGGACACGTAAACGCACCCCGGGGATCGTCAATCATGGAAATAGCTCTAGGAACCCAAAATGTTGAGTAATAGTGCACGAAACGGACCAGAATCGGCCAAAATTGTGAGTGTTGATGACCGACACGTAAACGCACCCCGGTGTTCGCCAATCGTGGAAATCACTCCGGGACCCCAAAGCTGAATAATAGTCCAAGCAACAGGCCAAAATCTGCCCAAACTGTGATTGTTGATGACCGACGCGTAAGCGCACCTTGGGGTTCATCAACCATGGAAATTGGTTCGGGACCCCAAAACGGTGAGTAATAGTCCACGAAACGGGCCAAAATCTGCCAAAATTGCGAGTGTTGATGACGGACACGTAAACGCATCTCGGGGAACGTCAATCGTGGAAATCGCTTCGGGACCCCAAAACAATGAGTAATAGTCCATGAAACGGGGCAGAATCGGCCAAAACTGCGAGTGTTGAGGATCGACCCGTAAACGCATCCTAGCGATCGTCAATCTTGGAAATCGCTCTAGGACCCCAAAACGGTGAGCAATAGTGCACGAAACGGACCAGAATTGGCCAATATTGTGAGCGTTGATAACGGACACGTAAACGCACACCGGGGTTCGTCAATCGTGGAAATCACTCTGGGACCCAAGAACGGTAACTAATAGTGGACGAAACGGACCAGAATCGAAAAAAAACCACGAGTGTTGATGACCAACACGTAAACGCACCCCAGGGTTCGTTAATCGTGGAAATCACTTCGGACCCCAGAATAGTGAGTAATAGTCCACGAAACGGGCCAGAGTCGGCCAAAACTGCGAGTGTTGATGACTGACACATAACTGCACCTTGGGGTTCAACAACTATGGAAATCGCTTCGGGCCCGCCAAACGGTGAGTAATAGTCCACGAAACGGGACAGAATTGGCCAAAACTATGAGTGTTGACGAAGGACACGTAAACGCACCCCGGGGATCGTCAATCATGGAAATAGCTCTGGGAACCCAAAATATTGAGTAATAGTGCACGAAACAGACCAGAATCGGCCAAAATAGTAAGTAGTGATGACCGACACGTAAACGCACCCCAGTGTCCGCCAATCGTGGAAATCACTCCGGAACCCCAAAACTGAGTAATAGTCTGAGAAACGGGCCAAAATCGGCCCAAACTGTGATTGTTGATGACCGACGCGTAAGCGCACCTTGGGGTTCATCAACCATGAAAATCGGTTCGGGTCCCCAAAACGGTGAGTAATAGTCCACGAAACGGGCCAAAATCTGCCAAAATTGCGATTGTTGACGACGGACACGTAAACGCACCCCGGGAATCGTCAATTGTGGAAATAGCTCTGGGACCCCAAAACGGTGAGTAATAGTCCACGAAACGGGCCAGAATCGACCAAAACTACGAGTGTTGATGACCGACACGTAAGCGCACCTTGGGCCTCAACAACTATGGAAATCACTTCGGCCCCGCAAAACGGTGAGTAATAGTCCACAGAACGGGTCAGAATTGGCCAAAACTATGAGTGTTGACGACGGACACGTAAACGCACCCCAGGGATCGTCAATCATGGAAATAGCTCTAGGAACCCAAAATATTGAGTAATAGTGCACGAAACGGACCAGAATCGGCCAAAATTGTGAGTGCTGATGACCGACACGTAAACGCACCCCGGTGTTCGCCAATCGTGGAAATCACTCCGGGACCCCAAAGCTGAATAATAGTCCAAGCAACGGGCCAAAATCTGCCCAAACTGTGATTGTTGATGACCGACGCGTAAGCGCACCTTGGGGTTCATCAACCATGGAAATCGGTTCGGGACCCCAAAACGGTGAGTAATAGTCCACGAAACGGGCCAAAATCTGCCAAAATTGCGAGTGTTGATGACGGACACGTAAATGCATCCCGGGGAACGTCAATCGTGGAAATCGCTCCGGGACCCCAAAACAATGATTAATAGTCCATGATACGGGGCAGAATCGGCCAAAACTGCGAGTGTTGATGATCGACCCGTAAACGCATCCTAGCGATCGTCAATCATGGAAATCGCTCTAGGACCCCAAAACGGTGAGTAATAGTGCACGAAACGGACCAGAATTGGCCAATATTGTGAGCGTTGATAACGGACACGTAAACGCACACCGGGGTTCGTCAATCGTGGAAATCACTCTGGGACCCAAGAACGGTAACTAATAGTAGACGAAACGGACCAGAATCGACAAAAACCACGAGTGTTGATGACCAACACGTAAACGCACCCCAGGGTTCGTTAATCGTGGAAATCACTTCGGACCCCAGAATAGTGAGTAATAGTCCACGAAACAGGCCAGAGTCGGCCAAAACTGCGAGTGTTGATGACCGACACATAACCGCACCTTGGGGTTCAACAACTATGGAAATCGCTTCGGGCCCGCAAAACGGTGAGTAATAGTCCACGAAACGGGACATAATTGGTCAAAACTATGAGTGTTGACGAAGGACACGTAAATGCACCCCGGGGATCGTCAATCATGGAAATAGCTCTGGGAACCCAAAATATTGAGTAATAGTGCACAAAACAGACCAGAATCGGCCAAAATTGTAAGTAGTGATGACCGACACGTAAACGCACCCCAGTGTTCGCCAATCGTGGAAATCACTCCGGGACCTCAAAACTGAGTAATAGTCTAAGAAACGGGCCAAAATCGGCCCAAACTGTGATTGTTGATGACCGGCGCGTAAGCGCACCTTGGGGTTCATCAACCATGAAAATCGGTTCAGGTCCCCAAAACGGTGAGTAATAGTCCACGAAACGGGCCAAAATCTGCCAAAATTGCGAGTGTTGACGACGGACACGTAAACGCACCCCGGGAATCGTCAATCGTGGAAATAGCTCTGGGACCCCAAAACGGTGAGTAATAGTCTACGAAACGGGCCAGAATCGACCAAAACTACGAGTGTTGATGACCGACACGTAAGCGCACCTTGGGCCTCAACAACTATGGAAATCACTTCGGGCCCGCAAAACGGTGAGTAATAGTCCACAAAACGGGTCACAATTGGCCAAAACTATGAGTGTTGACGACGGACACGTAAACGCACCGGGGGATCGTCAATCATGGAAATAGCTCTAGGAACCCAAAATATTGAGTAATAGTGCACGAAACGGACC
>LR738711.1:964721478-964734108 GCA_902687465.1 Secale cereale
GTTCGAGACGTAGAGGAAGGAGTCGTTCACGTCGGAGAGGAAGTAGCCGTTCCGTAGAGGGAAGTAGTCGTTCTCGCAACTCGTAGAGGAAGTAGTGGTTCACGTCATCGTGTCGTGGTACTTGGCGAATTCCTCGTTTGCGACGGTAGTGGTACTCGGGGCGACGGTAGACGTTCGGGCCGTAGATGTACTCGGTCGTAGGGGTACTTGTCGCATCCGGAACACGGGTCTTCGAGGGTCGACGGTAGTGGTACTTGATCCGAGTAGTCGTTCTCGAGCTCGTAGCCGTTCGGTCATCGTTATGTAGTTGTACTCGTTCACGACCTAGGGGTTCTTGGCGCTCCTGGTACTTGAGATAAACCAAAACAGCAACAAAACAACAAAAACAAAAAAAAGGAAAAAGGTTGCGGGTCGCGGCTCGGCGCTGCTGGAGGACGGGCAGGGCGACCAAGGTGAGGCCGCTGGAGGTTGCAGCAGTTCCTCGGAGGAGCTGCGGTCGGAGGACACGGAGCTGCTGGAGGTGAGGCACTCGGGCCTGGGAACGGAGGGAGGAGCTCCGGCCGCGGCTGCGATGTTGGCCGGCGGGGCAGAAGGGCGCCGGGGCCACGGGAGGACGAGGTGGAGGCTGCAACCTGGGGCGGCGCTGCTCTTGCGGACGACGAGGCGAGGGCCGACAGCTCAAGTGCTCTGAGGACGGAGGAGGTGGGAGTCGGGGCGCCGGGCCTGGCCAGCGAGGGCATGGCGAAGGAGAACCAGAGGGGGGGACGCCGAAGCGGCGAGGCCCCGGCCCGACGGCGGCGAGCGCGCGGCACCGGCGAGGTGGGCGCGGCCTGCACGCTCCAGAGAAGGAGGAGGCGCGGCGGGCGCGTCGGGCTCCTGGCCACTCGAGGAGGAGGCCGGGCGCGCGAGGACATCGGGAGGCAGGCCTGCAGGAGCTGCTCGGTGCTGCTCGGGTGGCTGCTGGCTGCTGCATCCACGGCGAGGAGACCAGGCCGCGCGACAGGAGGAGCAAGAGGCCTGGGCGGGGCGGCTGGCTTGGCTGCCGCTCGCGGAAGGAAAGGCTGCGGGGTCGAGGGGGCTTGGCGACGGGGTCTGGAGATCGAGAGGAGGGAGAGGGTTCGAGGGAACGGCTCGAGGGACGAGCGAGGGATGCGGCAGAGGGGATCGGGGAAAGGGGCGCAGAGGAAAAAGAGGGGTGGCGGCGCGTCGAAGGGAGAGAGCGAGGAGAGCGAGGGCACCGCTAGGGTTGGATGCGGCTGCGGGATGTGCTAGGGCTCGGTGGAGATGGGCTGGAGGCCCAAGAGAAAAGGTGCGGCCTGGGCTAGGCAGGAGGCCCAAGAGGCCTAGAGGCTGCTTCTATTTCTTCTTTTTATTTCCTAAACAGAAATAAAAATAGAAAGAGTGCAAAAGAAAAAGAAAAGAGGCCAGAACAGAAAATAAAAAATATGGAACATTTTTATAAGGCTTTACGGGATATTACCAACCCAACAAAATAGTTCCAACACAAGGAAGTGCAAACTAAAACAAATAGTTTGCCTCAAGGAGTTTCAAAAGAGTCTAGATAAAATGGAGGAGCCTCAAAACAACGGAAAGAATAATAGGCAAGGTATTGAAGGTGAAACTCGAAGTGAAATACAATGGGGAAAATATGCAAGTGTGTTACGGTGAATTCCAACAAATGGAATAATTATTAATATAGCTCCATAATATTTGGAGGATATGTTATAAAGAGAAGTCACCTTCCCTCGATTTAAATGGACCGAAGGTCCACACGAATTATTTAGGTTGAGATGCAAAATAAAATGTGACATGATGGTATGATGACATGATGCAAAGCAAAAAATAAATAACACAAGCACAAAGAACCACACGGGCAACCCTGAACATCCGGAATCTTCTGGAAGCTTCTGGGACGTCGGTCTCGGGCGTCACAACTCTCCCACACTAACAGAGGATCTCGACCCGAGATCCTAGAGATATCTCCGGGTAAAACAGAAGAGGAAGAGGTAAAACAAAGTTGCTTCTTTGACGAACGAGTGAAACCAAGGAACCTTGAGAGGTTAAACAAGTTGAAAGAAAGAAAGAATGCAACGGAGATGAACGAAGATGAAAACTCCGTTAGAAAAGAGGAACAAGGAACATTAAGAGAACCTTGTAGGTTGAAAGACATGAAGCAAGAGCTCACAGACCAAAAGAATATGCAACTGCAAGGGTATGGCCAAGGAATAAGAATGACAGAATTTGGACAGCACTCCGTCTGAAAATGGAAGGAAAAGAACAAGAATTTGAGGAGATGGAGTGATACTTGATGAAATCAACAACACACAGCCTCCGGAACAATTAAAAGAATGGCACAAGGGTAAGAAAGATTCAGACAGCACTCCGGTTAAAAGATAAACAAACTTGATAAGATGAGAGAACTAGAATGAAAATACAACACTCCGGTTAAGTAGACAAGCAAGGAAGAATATGATCTCGATAAAAACGAGATGATGGTTTGTAGAGAGCAATATCACAAGGCCTCCGGAACGAAAGAATAGAATATAGTTCAATGAAAGAAATGAACGGAGAAGAAAAATGACAACTTCTCTCAAAATTGAATTTGAAAGAGCATCTTACGAAGAAGGGTTGAATAGAGTTGTTGGAATTTCAACAACGAGAAGAATAAGCTTGATGTGGGCTTATGGAAAACATCTCAAAATTAAGAGGTGACAACCAGCCACTAATGAAAACAATTGATTGGATTGAGATCAACAAGGAGATGAAAAACTTAATTCACCGGAATGAAAAATGAAGAACTTGGGACATTTATAAGCACCACAATAGCAACAATTCTCAAGGAAAGCTTTTAGGTGAAAAATAACCCAAGATAACTCCAAGAGATAAAAGGAGGGGTTGGAAGGATCTCCTAAAGAGAAAAAAATGATGGTTTTTAATTATCTCATTCCTGACAACTTGTGAATCATGAAACATGAAGGAATTGTCAAGAATGACATAACACCATCTGAAAAGACAAGGTAGAACGGATTGCAATAGGAAGCATGATGAAGAATGCTTGAGCTCCAACAAGAATCTTGATGAAGACTTCGAGGATGAATTAAAACATGATGAACCACCATGAAAACTCCGGTAAACAAAAGGATGAGAAGTGAAAGATGAAAAGAATAAGATTCAAGGCCTGCGATGAATTAGATGGAGCTTTGAAATGATAATTGAAATAACTTGAAGCTCCGGAAAACAAGATGAACAACTTAGAATCAAGGATATGATATGATGAACAAGCTCCAGACAAAAGAATTAAAACACCTTGAAGGAATAAGAATAAGAATTATGTCATGCATCTCCTTCACCAATTTAAATTGATGACAACCAAGGATTTGGCATACTACTTATTCTCGTTGGAAAGAATTAAAGAGAGATCTAGCACAAGCTTGGGTAAATCTTCAACGAACCACCGGTAGGATTATGAAGAGAACAAATGAATTAAAACGATAACAACGGAAGAGTAAACTTGAAAGAACCACCGTAAGAATATGGAGACGAATGAAGAGACATCAATGAATAATATTTGGAGGACGAAGTTGAAAACTGAGAACGAAGAAGTATTCTGAAATGATGGCCTTCGGAGGTTCACAAAGAAAAGAATTCAAGAATGCTTCGGATGGGTATAAAAGAATTCCTCACAATCAAACGATAATGAGGATGGCATGAAGGTAGAACCACAACTCTTGAGAGAACGGGCCACGATTTAAGAGAAACACTTCTCCGGTCTCCAAATGTTGAGAATGAAGACGAGAAATGCCATAAGAATTGTTGAGGCACTCCGGAATGAAGAATTAAAAAGGTTGAACCAATGATGGAAAAGAATTTGAAAGCGAACTTGGAGAAGGCATGTGACTGATGGGGAAACATTCTTACGTCACGCTTTGAAAAGAATTGAGTATAACTCCAGAAAAAATTAGAAGAGTTAGGTAAGATCCTGGGAAAAGACCTGTGGGTTAAGGCCCACTCAAAAAAAATCACCGTTGAAAAGATTGCTTGCGAGATATTGCACCGGTTGAATTAAAAGGCTTGAGTAAGATAACAATGCTCAAACTAGCTTGAACAGAATAAGAATGGAATTATGAATCTTCAGCACTCCGGATATGAATAGCAAGAGGATAATGATTAATTGGTGCACCGGAATAAGAAAGCATTATGAAATGAGGAAAAGGATAAGATCAACACCATAATCTTGAATTACATCCACCGGCAGAATTAGAGAACAAAAGAATGATGAACTTGAAGCTCTTGAGCATCTTCACGATAAATCACCGGATAAGAACATTGAAGGAAAAGAAAGAAGAAACATCACATGAATAAAATGGATATTTCATTAAGAATTCTTGCTCTGAGAAGAAGAAGGGTGGGAGGGTGGGGAAAACAAAAACAACTTGGGATGAACAAAAAGGGCACCGGTTGAAAAAGAATTTAACATGAAGATCTCGATGGTTAAGAAGGACTAGCACTCCCATAGAAATATGAGAATACCGATTAAGAAAGGTATGGAATCAACATTTGACATCGAAGCAACTCGAATACCAGAATCGAAACAAAAACAAAGGATAGATAAGCAACATGATCTCCACAATATCATCCGAACAGAGAATTGAACGAATGAATTCTGTAGGTACATCACTTGACGAGAAGCCAGTTGAAGAACAAAAGATAAATAAAAAGGAACAAGGATCAGATAGAACAAACACAAGATAGAAGTTTCGTTCGACATCTTCGTGCTGAAAGCTCATGGAACATGTTACAAAAGGGTTTTGCAATCCCCGGATCAGCATAGCCAAGGACCCTTTAAGATGCAACTCCCGATCAGAACAAGTCCATAAAACCACTTCACTCAATGTAGAACCCCGAACTTCATATCGAGTATCCGTTGGAAGAATGCCTAGAACTACTAGATGAACCCACCTATAGATTTCCGAAAGTTTCCAGTTATGCAATCAGGTGTTGGGGATACACGGGAAGCACCGCGCAATCAACTCTAAACCTACATCCAGGTGTATCCATCCTTCAACACATAACCAGTCTTTCTCGGAAACTGTTTACCTCGGACCTTCGAAAAAACATCCACTATAACAAGCTATGGCAATACTCTCGAACTACCTCCCCAGTACTGGGTGATGTCGGGGTTATCTTGCCACTGGCCGTATAGGAGAGATTTTCGATGTCGGCCGTCTTAAGTATTTAGTACTGCCGCGATATGCTTGTTACAATGATACCCCGAAGCTCAACTCCTCGGTAACAGGAGGCATCGAGAACAATATCCTTGTCACAAGAACATCGAAACAATCCCAGAATACTCGCGGGATCCTAAAAAAAATTTTGGTGCAATTTTGAAAGTAGAAGAGATAAAAGTAATCGTCAGGAGTCCTCACCAGAGAGAAAGGGGAAGAGAAGCAAAGAAATCCTACTCTCCGATATAATATAGGACTCAAAAAAAGTTTTCAGTGTGTGCCTAGACTCAACCGTCAACGATTCGATCAATCAGTGGGGGCTTCTAGGTCGGAGAAGGCTCTGATACCAACTTGTAATGCCCAGGATGGAGTTATACCTCCTACGTGTCGAGGCACGACTTAAAGGCATAAATCCATCCTAGAATGATCTCAAGTTTGGTATCTTTGCACGACTCATGTAAAAGAGGGATTAAAATGCAAAAGGAGATAGTTGGCTTACACTCGCCACTTCACACAATACAATACATAAACAAATCATCATACAAAACATCACAACCCGACTACGGGTGAAGATCCAAAAGAAAGATACCAAAACAACATAAAGCCACAGGTCAGGATCGAATCCTAGTAGAAACCACTACTGAACATCGAAACGTCATAAGCAAACGGCCACACTCTTCATCGAGCTCCTGGTGAAGTACTGAACCAGCTCCTGCATCGAGCTCGACTGAACCTGCATCTGGTGTGGTGAAGTAACTGTGAGCCACAGAGGACTCAGCAATCCCGTTCCCGGGTAACACGACTATTTAAGCCTTGGGTGAGGATAAGGCTGAAGAAAGAACGAGAGGTGAAGGAACAAACAAGAGTCTGCAGCAGCAACTAGCACTATCTTACGTAAAAGAGAGCGAGAAGAGAAGAGCATCGGTCGAAAGATGATCACGAAGTGATCCTAACTAAAGCCGGTCAAACATAACCCCACCGTGTTCAACTCCCGAATCCCTATTCGGAAATTGACAGTCACGGTACACACGCTGGTAGTGTATTAGAAACATTGTGTCAAGTTATCTACAACCGGAATTAACAAGCTCCCATCTGCCACATAACCGCGGGCACGGCTTTCGAAAGTTCAAACCCTGCAGGGGTGTTCCAACTTGGCCCATCACAAGCCCACGATCCGCGGAGTCGCAACTCCATAGTTGGGAAGACCCGAGTATTCTCGGAATCCCGTGCTCAAGTTAAACCGAACTAAGGTAAGGCTAATCCAGCCAATCCTCCCGGCGTGCCGACACCCTGATAGTAGCCGCGCGTATCTCGTCTCAGGCCACGACCGGATGAGCGCTACGTACAGTACCAAAGACCCCAGATGACTGGGTGGTACCGCAAGTGACTCTAGTTTGGGACCAACACCATCAGCACTGGCCCCCCCTGCTATGTAGAATTAAGAAAGAGGGTTTGCAAGGCCCTTATGTAAGTTTTATTAGTTTGTTATTAGGCAAATAGTACCAATGTTGGGACTTGCTGGAAAAGACTTAGCACTTAGCGGTTTATCAAGGGGGTCCCATACACCCCAACCGTGTTAGGAACGCATAATCAAGGAACATAACACCGGTTTATACGGTTCCTAACGGCATGAGTGGAACAAAACACCAAGCAAAAGGCTTAGCCTTCCACCCTTGCCAGTATATAGATGATTTCATTTTAAGCATTTATATAGTGTGATATAACCCAACCAAACTTCAACATGAAGCAAGCATCTTCAATCTTCACCTGCAACTAACAATGCTATAAGAAGGGCTGAGCGAAGCGTACTTAGCCAAGCAACGGTTTGCATAGGTAGGGTGGTTAAACATGGCAATTGGTTACAAGTAGGAGGCTGACAAGAAGACATGGGCATCGAGGCAAAACTAAAGAACGATACTCTAGCAAGAGGCAAAAAATAGTAATGGTATCCGGGTTCGGTCATCTTGCCTGGGATTCCACAAAGGAGAAGAACGGATCCAAGAAGAAGACGAAGAAGAAGCCTCACAACTCCGGAACGAAACCGAAGCTAACAAGAGAAGCAACCGGAAAGAAACAAACAACACGGTAAACACACACACATAAACATGGCATACAATGCACAAACAAGTATGATGCATGTCCGGATTAATTATGCAAGGCATGGCAAAGTGCACAAACAACACTACAAGTTAAGTGGAGATCAATATGCAACGAGTTGCATATTGACGAAACACCACATTTTAATTGTTTAGTTGACTCTCAATTATTTACAAGACAAGATTAATTGTTTGTTAACATGGCAAGAGGTGAAGCATAATAAAACTATACTAACTAGGCAATTAAATGAGGCCGGAGAATAACAACAACATATCCGGAAAATCCTCATGAGCATGTTTAATAATTATAAGCAAACAACAATAACATTTTAGTGTTGTTAACATGATGCGGATGACATGATCAAGTTTATGCAATTTTTATTAAAAGGGTTGACTTAAAGGAGATAAGAAGCATTTGTCACCGTGGTGGAAGAAAAAAGGGTGCCACGGCAACGATTTCCGAAAATGATGCCACGGCAACATATCGGTTCCGGTATCTCGTTGAGAGACCGGTGCAAAAGGTGACGAAGCGAGACAAACGAGATGATGGGGTGTTCCCGTTGCCGGGTTCCCACGAGTCGGTAACGAGGCAACCGAGGAACAAGACAAACGTACGAAACGGGCACGAAGCACACACGGGAGACATTTCATACAACACAAGCAAGCATGCATCACACGGGTCATCGACGGGGTTATACCTTTGAAGCGTGCGTTTCGGGGCTGTTCGAGACGTAGAGGAAGGAGTCGTTCACGTCGGAGAGGAAGTAGCCGTTCCGTAGAGGGAAGTAGTCGTTCTCGCAACTCGTAGAGGAAGTAGTGGTTCACGTCATCGTGTCGTGGTACTTGGCGAATTCCTCGTTTGCGACGGTAGTGGTACTCGGGGCGACGGTAGACGTTCGGGCCGTAGATGTACTCGGTCGTAGGGGTACTTGTCGCATCCGGAACACGGGTCTTCGAGGGTCGACGGTAGTGGTACTTGATCCGAGTAGTCGTTCTCGAGCTCGTAGCCGTTCGGTCATCGTTATGTAGTTGTACTCGTTCACGACCTAGGGGTTCTTGGCGCTCCTGGTACTTGAGATAAACCAAAACAGCAACAAAACAACAAAAACAAAAAAAAGGAAAAAGGTTGCGGGTCGCGGCTCGGCGCTGCTGGAGGACGGGCAGGGCGACCAAGGTGAGGCCGCTGGAGGTTGCAGCAGTTCCTCGGAGGAGCTGCGGTCGGAGGACACGGAGCTGCTGGAGGTGAGGCACTCGGGCCTGGGAACGGAGGGAGGAGCTCCGGCCGCGGCTGCGATGTTGGCCGGCGGGGCAGAAGGGCGCCGGGGCCACGGGAGGACGAGGTGGAGGCTGCAACCTGGGGCGGCGCTGCTCTTGCGGACGACGAGGCGAGGGCCGACAGCTCAAGTGCTCTGAGGACGGAGGAGGTGGGAGTCGGGGCGCCGGGCCTGGCCAGCGAGGGCATGGCGAAGGAGAACCAGAGGGGGGGACGCCGAAGCGGCGAGGCCCCGGCCCGACGGCGGCGAGCGCGCGGCACCGGCGAGGTGGGCGCGGCCTGCACGCTCCAGAGAAGGAGGAGGCGCGGCGGGCGCGTCGGGCTCCTGGCCACTCGAGGAGGAGGCCGGGCGCGCGAGGACATCGGGAGGCAGGCCTGCAGGAGCTGCTCGGTGCTGCTCGGGTGGCTGCTGGCTGCTGCATCCACGGCGAGGAGACCAGGCCGCGCGACAGGAGGAGCAAGAGGCCTGGGCGGGGCGGCTGGCTTGGCTGCCGCTCGCGGAAGGAAAGGCTGCGGGGTCGAGGGGGCTTGGCGACGGGGTCTGGAGATCGAGAGGAGGGAGAGGGTTCGAGGGAACGGCTCGAGGGACGAGCGAGGGATGCGGCAGAGGGGATCGGGGAAAGGGGCGCAGAGGAAAAAGAGGGGTGGCGGCGCGTCGAAGGGAGAGAGCGAGGAGAGCGAGGGCACCGCTAGGGTTGGATGCGGCTGCGGGATGTGCTAGGGCTCGGTGGAGATGGGCTGGAGGCCCAAGAGAAAAGGTGCGGCCTGGGCTAGGCAGGAGGCCCAAGAGGCCTAGAGGCTGCTTCTATTTCTTCTTTTTATTTCCTAAACAGAAATAAAAATAGAAAGAGTGCAAAAGAAAAAGAAAAGAGGCCAGAACAGAAAATAAAAAATATGGAACATTTTTATAAGGCTTTACGGGATATTACCAACCCAACAAAATAGTTCCAACACAAGGAAGTGCAAACTAAAACAAATAGTTTGCCTCAAGGAGTTTCAAAAGAGTCTAGATAAAATGGAGGAGCCTCAAAACAACGGAAAGAATAATAGGCAAGGTATTGAAGGTGAAACTCGAAGTGAAAGACAATGGGGAAAATATGCAAGTGTATTACGGTGAATTCCAACAAATGGAATAATTATTAATATAGCTCCATAATATTTGGAGGATATGTTATAAAGAGAAGTCACCTTCCCTCGATTTAAATGGACCGAAGGTCCACACGAATTATTTAGGTTGAGATGCAAAATAAAATGTGACATGATGGTATGATGACATGATGCAAAGCAAAAAATAAATAACACAAGCACAAAGAACCACACGGGCAACCCTGAACATCCGGAATCTTCTGGAAGCTTCTGGGACGTCGGTCTCGGGCGTCACAAATAGTGCACGAAACGGACCAGAGTCGGCCAAAATTGTAAGTAGTGATGACCGACAAGTAAACGCACCCGGTGTTCGCAAATCGTTGAAATCACTCCGGGACCCAAAAACTGAGTAATCGTCAGAAACGGGCCAAAATCGGCCCAAACTGTGATTGTTGATGACCGACGCGTAAGCGCACCTTGGGGTTCATCGACCATAGAAATCGGTTCGGGACCCCTAAACGGTGAGTAATAGTCCATGAAACGGGCCAAAATCTGCCAAAATTGCGAGTGTTGACGACGGACACGTAAACGCGCCCCGGGAATCGTCGATCGTGGAAATAGCTCTGGGACCCCAGAACGGTGATTAATAGTCCACGAAACGGGCCAGAATCTGCCAAAATTGCGAGTGTTGATCACGGACACGTAAACGCATCCCGGGGAACGTCAATCGTGGAAATCGCTCCGGGACACCAAAACAATGAGTAATAGTCCATGAAATGGGGCAGAATCGGCCAAAACTGCGAGTGTTGATGATCGACACGTAAATGCATCCTAGGGATCGTCAATCGTGGAAATCGCTCTAGGACCCCAAAACGGTGAGTAATAGTGCACGAAACGGACCAGAATTGGCCAATATTGTGAGCGTTGATAACGGACACCTAAACGCACACCGGGGATCGTCAATCGTGGAAATCACTCTGGGACCCAAGAACGATAACTAATAGTGCACGAAACGGACCTGAATCGACAAAAACCACGAGTGTTGATGACCAACGCGTAAACGCACACCATGGTTCATTAATCGTGGAAATCACTTCGGTCCCAGAATAGTGAGTAATAGTCCATGAAACGGGCCAGAATCGGCCAAAACTGCGAGTGGTGATGACCGACACATAACCGCACCTTGGGGTTGAACTGCTATGGAAATCGCTTCAAGCCCGCAAAACGGTGAGTAATAGTCCACGAAACGGGACAGAATTGGCCAAAACTATTAGTGTTGACGACGGACACGTAAACGCACCCCGGGGATCGTCAATCATGGAAATAGCTCTGGGAACCCAAAATATTGAGTAATAGTGCACGAAACGGACCAGAATCGGCCAAAATTGTAAGTAGTGATAACCGACACGTAACCGCACCCCGGTGTTCGCCAATCGTGGAAATCACTCCGAGACCCCAAAACTGAGTAATATTCCAAGAAACGGGCAAAAATCGGCCCAAACTGTGATTGTTGATGACCGGCGCGTATACGCACCTTGGGGTTCATCAACCATGGAAATCGGTTCGGGACCCCAAAACGGTGAGTAATAGTCCACGAAACGGGCCAAAATCTGCCAAAATTGCGAGTGTTGACGACGGACACGTGAACGCACCCCAGGAATCGTCGATTGTGGAAATAGCTCTGGGACCCCAAAACGGTGAGTAATAGTCCACGAAATGGGCCAGAATCGGCCAAAACTACGAGTGTTGATGACCGACACGTAAGCGCACCTTGGGCTTCAACAACTATGGAAATCGCTTCGGGCCCGCAAAACGGTGAGTAATAGTCCACGAAACGGGTCAGAATTGGCCAAAACTATGAGTGTTGACGAGGGACACGTAAACGCACCCTGTGGATCGTCAATCATGGAAATAGCTCTGGGAACCCAAAATATTGAGTAAGACTGCACGAAACGGACCAGAATCGGCCAAAATTGTAAGTAGTGATAACCGACAAGTAAACGCACCCCGGTGTTCGCCAATCGTGGAAATCACTCCGGGACCCCAAAACTGAGTAATAGTCCAAGAAACGGGCCAAAATCGGCCCAAACTATGATTGTTGATGACCGGCGCGTATGCGCACCTTGGGGTTCATCAACCATGGACATCGGTTCGGGACCCCAAAATGGTGAGTAATAGTCCACGAAACGGGCCAAAATCTACCAAAATTGCGAGGGTTGACGACGGACACGTGAACGCACATCGGGAATCGTCGATTGTGGAAATAGCTCTGGGACCCCAAAACGGTGAGTAATAGTCCACGAAACGGGCTAGAATCAGCCAAAACTGCGAGTGTTGATGACCGACACGTAAGCGCACCTTGGGCTTCAACAACTATGGAAATCGCTTCGGGCCCGCAAAACGGTGAGTAATAGTCCACAAAACGGTTCAGAATTGGCCAAAACTATGAGTGTTGACGAGGGACACGTAAACGCACCCCGTGGATCGTCAATCATGGAAATAGCTCATGGAACCCAAAATATTGAGTAAGAGTGCACGAAACGGACCAGAATCGGCCAAAATTGTAAGTAGTGATGACCGACAAGTAAACGCACCCCGGTGTTCGCCAATCGTGGAAATCACTCCGGGACCCCAAAACTGAGTAATAGTCCAAGAAACGGGCCAAAATCGGCCCAAACTATGATAGTTGATGACCGACGCGTATGCGCACCTTGGGTTTCATCAACCATGGAAATCGGTTCGGGACCCCAAAACGGTGAGTAATAGTCCATGAAACGGGCCAAAATCTGCCAAAATTGCGAGTGTTGCCGACGGACACATAAACGCACCTCGGGAATCGTCAATCGTGGAAATAGCTCTGGGACCCCAAAACGGTGAGTAATAGTCCACGAAACGGGCCAGAATCGGCCAAAACTGCGAGTGTTGATGACCGACACATAACCGCACCTTG
>LR738711.1:964796787-964819584 GCA_902687465.1 Secale cereale
GTTTGTTAATCGTGGAAATCACTCCGGGACCCCAAAACAATGACTAATAGTCCATGAAACGGGGCAGAATCGGCCAAAACTGCGAGTGTTGATGATCGACACGTAAACGCATCCTAGGGATCGTCAATCGTGGAAATCACTCTAGGACCCCAAAAGGTAGGTAATAGTGCACGAAACGGACCAGAATTGGCCAATATTGTGAGCGTTGATACCGGACACGTAAACGCACACCGGGGTTCGTCAATCGTGGAAATCACTCTGGGACGCAAGAACGGTAACTAATAGTGCACGAAACGGACCAGAATCGACAAAAACCACGAGTGTTGATGACCAACACGTAAACGCACCCCAGGGTTCGTTAATCGTGGAAATCACTTCGGACCCCAGAATAGTGAGTAATAGTCCATGAAACGGGCCAGAATCGGCCAAAACTGTGAGTGTTGATGACCGACACATAATCGCACATTGGGGTTCAACAACTATGGAAATCGCTTCGGGCCCGCAAAACGGTGAGTAATAGTCCACGAAACGGGACAAAATTGGCCAAAACTAAGAGTGTTGAGGACGGACACGTAAACGCACCCCGGGGATCGTCAATCATGGAAATAGCTTTGGGAACCCAAAATATTGAGTAATAGTGCACAAAAAGGACCAGAATCGGCCAAAATTGTACGTAGTGATGACCGACAAGTAAAAGCACCCCGGTGTTCGCCAATCGTGGAAATAACTCCGGGACCCCAAAACTGAGTAATAGGTCAAGTAACGGGCCAAAATCGGACCAAACTGTGATTGTTGATGACCGATGCGTAAGCGCACCTTGGGGTTCATCAACCATGGAAATTGGTTCGGGACCCCAAAACGGTGAGTAATAGTCCACGAAACGGGCCAAAATCTGCCAAAATTGCGAGTGTTTAGGAGAGACACATAACGCACGCCGGGAATCGTCGATCGTGGAAATAGCGCTGGGACCCCAAAACGGTGAGTAATAGTCCGAGAAACGGGCCAGAATCAGCCAAAACTGCGAGTGTTGATGACCGACACGTAAGCACACCTTGGGCTTCAACAACTATGGAAATCGCTTCGGGCCCGCACAACGGTGAGTAATAGTCCACAAAACGGGTCAGAATTGGCCAAAACTATGAGTGTTGACGACGGACACGTAAACGCACCCCGTGGATCATCAATCATGGAAATAGCTCTTGGGACCCAAAATATTGAGTAATAGTGCACTAAACGGACCAGAATCAGCCAAAATTGTGAGTGTTGATGACCGACACGTAAACGCACCCCGGTGTTCGCCAATCGTGGAAATCACTCCGGGACCCCAAAGCTGAGTAATAGTCCAAGCAATGGGCCAAAATCTGCCCAAAATGTGATTGTTGATGACCGACGCGTAAGCGCACTTGGGGTTCATTAACCATGGAAATCGGTTCGGGACCCCAAAACGGTGAGTAATAGTCCACGAAACGGGCCAAAATCTGCCAAAATTGCGAGTGTTGATGACGGACACGTAAACGCATCCCGGGGAACGTCAATCGTGGAAATCGCTCCAGGACCCCAAAACAATGAGTAATAGTCCATGAAACGGGGCAGAATCGGCCAAAACTGCGAGTGTTGATGATCGACACGTAAACGCATCCTAGGGATCGTCAATCGTGGAAATCGCTCTTGGACCCCAAAACGGTGAGTTATAGTGCACGAAACGGACCAGAATGGCCAGTATTGTGAGCGTTGATAACGGACACGTAAACGCACACCGGGGTTCGTCAACCGTGGAAATCACTCTGGGACCCAAGAACGGTAACTAATAGTGCACGAAACGGATCAGAATCGACATAAACCACGAGTGTTGATGACCAATACGTAAACGCACCCTACGGTTCGTTAATCAGGGAAATCACTTCGGACCCCAGAAAAGTGAGTAATAGTCCATGAAACGGGCCAGAATCGGCCAAAACTGCAAGTGTTGATGACCGACACATAACCGCACCTTGGGGTTCAACAACTATGGAAATCGCTTCGGGACCGCAAAACGGTGAGTAATAGTCCACGAAACGGGACAGAATTGGCCAAAACTATGAGTGTTGACGACGGACACGTAAACGCACCCCGGGGATCGTCAATAATGGAAATAGCTCTGGGAACCCAAAATATTGAGTACTAGTGCACGAAACGGACCAGAATCGGCCAAAATTGTAAGTAGTGATGACCGACAAGTAAACACACCCCGGTGTTCGCCAATCGTGGAATTCACTCCGGGACCCCAAAACTGAGTAATAGTCCAAGAGACGGGCCAAAATCGGCCCAAACTTTGATTGGTTATGACTGACACGTAAGCGCACCTTGGGGTTCATCAACCATGGAAATCGGTTCGGGACCCCAAAACGGTGAGTAATAGTGCATGAAACGGGCCAAAATCTGCCAAAATTGCGAGTGTTGACGACGGACACGTAAACGCACCCCGGGAATCGTTAATCGTGGAAATAGCTCTGGGACCCCAAAACGGTGAGTAATAGTCCACGAAGCGGGCCCGAATCGGCCAAAACTGCGAGTGTTGATGACCGACACGTAAGAGCACCTTGGGCTTCAACAACTAGGGAAATCGCTTCGGGCCCGCAAAACGGTGAGTAATAGTCCACGAAACGGCCAAAACTATGAGTGTTGACGACGGACACGTAAACGCACCCTGTGGATCGTCAATCATGGAAATAGCTCTGGGAACCCAAAATATTGAGTAATAGTGCACGAAACGGACCAGAATCGGCCAAAATTGTGAGTTTTGATGACCGACACGTAAACGCACCCCGGCGTTCGCCAATCGTGGAAATCACTCCGGGACCCCAAAGCTGAGTTATAGTCCAAGCAACGGGCCAAAATCTTCCCAGATTGTGACTGTTGATGACTGACGTGTAAGCACACCTTGGGGTTCATCAACCATGGAAATCGGTTCGGGACCCCAAAACGGTGAGTAATAGTCCATGAAACGGGCCAAAATCTGCCAAAATTGCGAGTGTTGATGACGGACACGTAAACGCATCCCGGGGAACGTCAATCGTGGAAATCGCTCCGGGACCCCAAAACAGTGACTAATAGTCCATGAAACGGGGCAGAATCGGCCAAAAATGTGAGTGTTGATGATCGACACGTAAACGCATCCTAGGGATCGTCAATCGTGGAAATCGCTCTAGAACCCCAAAACGGTAGGTAATAGTGCATGAAACGGACCAGAATTGGCCAATATTGTGAGCGTTGATACCGGACACGTAAACGCACACCGGGGTTCGTCAACCGTGGAAATCACTCTGGGACCCAAGAACGGTAACTAATAGTGCACGAAACGGATCAGAATCGACATAAACCACGAGTGTTGATGACCAATACGTAAACGCACCCTACGGTTCGTTAATCGGGGAAATCACTTCGGACCCCAGAACAGTGAGTAATAGTCCATGAAACTGGCCAGAATCGGCCAAAACTGCGAGTGTTGATGACCGACACATAACCGCACCTTGGGGTTCAACAACTATGGAAATCGCTTCGGGCCCGCAAAACGGTGAGTAATAGTCCACGAAACGGGACAGAATTGGCCAAAACTATGAGTGTTGACGACGGACACGTAAACGCACCCCGGGGATCGTCAATCATGGAAATAGCTCTGGGAACCCAAAATATGGAGTAATAGTGCACGAAAAGGACGAGAAGCGGCCAAAATTGTACGTAGTGATGACCGACAAGTAAAAGCACCCCGGTGTTCGCCAATCGTGGAAATCACTCCGGGACCCCAAAACTGAGTGATAGTCCAAGAAACGGGCCAAAATCGACCCAAACTTTGATTGTTGATGACCGACGCGTAAGCGCACCTTGGGGTTCATCAACCATGGAAATCGGTTCGGGACCCCAAAACGGTGAGTAATAGTCCACGAAACGGGCCAAAATCTGCCAAAATTGCAAGTGTTGACGACGGACACGTAAACGCACCCCGGGAATCGTTAATGTGGAAATAGCTCTGGGACCCCAAAACGGTGAGTAATAGTCCACGAAGCGGGCCTGAATCGGCCAAAACTGCGAGTGTTGATGACCGACACGTAAGCGCACCTTGGGCTTCAACAACTAGGGAAATCGCTTCGGGCCCGCAAAACGGTGAGTAATAGTCCATGATACGGGTCAGAATTGGCCAAAACTATGAGTGTTGATGACGGACACGTAAAAGCACCCTGTGGATCGTCAATCATGGAAATAGCTCTGGGAACCCAAAATATTGAGTAATTGTGCACGAAACGGACCAGAATCGGCCAAAATTGTGAGTTTAGATGACCGACACGTAAACGCACCCAGGCGTTCGCCAATCGTGGAAATCACTCCCCAAAGCTGAGTAATAGTCCAAGCAACGGGCCAAAATCTTCCCAGATTGTGATTGTTGATGACTGACGTGTAAGCGCACCTTGGGGTTCATAACCATGGAAATCGGTTCGGGACCCCAAAACGGTGAGTAATAGTCCATGAAACGGGCCAAAATCTGCCAAAATTGCGAGTGTTTATGACGGACACGTAAACGCATCACGGGGAACGTCAATCGTGGAAATCGCTCCGGGACCCCAAAACAATGACTAATAGTCCATGAAACGGGGCAGAATCGGCCAAAACTGTGAGTGTTGATGATCGACACGTAAACGCATCCTAGGGATCTTCAATCATGGAAATCGCTCTAGAACCCCAAAACGGTAGGTAATAGTGCACGAAACAGACCAGAATTGGCCAATATTGTGAGCGTTGATACCGGACACGTAAACGCACACCGGGGTTCGTCAATCGTGGAAATCACTCTGGGACCCAAGAACGGTAACTAATAGTGCACGAAACGGACCAGAATCGACAAAAACCACGAGTGTTGATGACCAACACGTAAACAAACCCCAGGGTTCGTTAATCGTGGAATCACTTCGGACCCCAGAATAGTGTGTAATAGTCCACGAAACGGGCCAGAATCGGCCAAAACTGCGAGTGTTGATGACCGACACCTAACCGCACCTTGGGGTTCAACAACTATGGAAGTCGCTTCGGGCCCGCAAAACGGTGAGTAATAGTCCACGAAACGGGACAGAATTGGCCAAAACTATGAGTGTTGACGACGGACACGTAAACGCACCCCGGGGATCGTCAATCATGGAAATAGCTCTGGGAACCCAAAATATTGAGTAATAGTGCACGAAAAGGACCAGAATCGGCCAAAATTGTACGTAGTGATGACCGACAAGTAAAAGCACCCCGGTGTTCGACAATCGTGGAAATCACTCCGGGACCCCAAAACTGAGTAATAGTCCAAGAAACGGGCCAAAATCGGAACAAACTGTGATTGTTGAGGACCGACGCGTAAGCGCACCTTGGGGTTCATCAACCATGGAAATTGGTTCAGGACCCCAAAACGGTGAGTAATAGTCCACGAAACGGGCCAAAATCTGCCAAAATTGCGAGTGTTGATGAGGGACACGTAAACGCACGCCGGGAATCGTCGATCGTGGAAATAGCTCTGGGACCCCAAAACGGTGAGTAATAGTCCACGAAACGGGCCAAAACCGGCCAAAACTGCGAGTGTTGATGACCGACACGTAAGCGCACCTTGGGCTTCAACAACTATGGAAATCGCTTCGGGCCCGCAAAACGGTGAGTAATAGTCCACAAAACGGGTCAGAATTGGCCAAAACTATGAGTGTTGACGACGGACACGTAAACGCACCCCGTGGATCATCAATCATGGAAATAGCTCTGGGTACCCAAAATATTGAGTAATAGTGCACTAAACGGACCAGAATCAGCCAAAATTGTGAGTGTTGATGACTGACACGTAAACGCACCCCGGTGTTCGCCAATCATGGAAATCACTCCGGGACCCCAAAGCTGAGTAATAGTCCAAGCAATGGGCCAAAATCTGCCCAAAATGTGATTGTTGATGACCGACGCGTAAGCACACCTTGGGGTGTATCAACCACGGAAATCGGTTCGGGACCCCAAAACGGTGAGTAATAGTCCACGAAACGGGCCAAAATCTGCCAAAATTGCGAGTGTTGATGACGGACACGTAAACGCATCCCGGGGAACATCAATCATGGAAATCACTCCAGGACCCCAAAACAATGAGTAATAGTCCATGAAACGGGGCAGAATCGGCCAAAACTGCGAGTGTTGATGATCGACACGTAAACGCATCCTAGGGATCGTCAATTGTGGAAATCGCTCTTGGACCCCTAAACGGTGAGTTATAGTGCAGGAAACGGACCAGAATTGGCCAATATTGTGAGCGTTGAGAACGGACACGTAAACGCACACCGGGGTTCGTCAACCGTGGAAATCACTCTGGGACCCAAGAACGGTAACTAATAGTGCACGAAACGGATCAGAATCGACATAAACCACGAGTGTTGATGACCAATACGTAAACGCACCCTACGGTTCGTTAATCGGGGAAATCACTTCGGACCCCAGAACAGTGAGTAATAGTCCATGAAACGGGCCAGAATCGGCCAAAACTGCAAGTGTTGATGACCGACACATAACCGCACCTTGGGGTTCAACAACTATGGAAATCGCTTCGGGCCCGCAAAACGGTGAGTAATAGTCCACGAAACGGGACAGAATTGGCCAAAACTATGAGTGTTGACGACGGACACGTAAACGCACCCCGGGGATCGTCAATCATGGAAATAGCTCTAGGAACCCAAAATATTGAGTACTAGTGCACGAAACGGACCAGAATCGGCCAAAATTGTAAGTAGTGATGACCGACAAGTAAACACACCCCGGTGTTCGCCAATCGTGGAAATCACTCCGGGACCCCAAAACTGAGTAATAGTCCAAGAAACGGGCCAAAATTGTAAGTAGTGATGACGACGAGGTTCTTCAATAGCAACCCTTTAGAAAGGGAGTGAAACTCAACGTCGTCGTCATCGGATCCAACCACAAAGTCAGACTCTAGGTTTTCACCCTGAAGAATCAATTTGTGCATACCCGAGTGATACGTCCAAAATGTATCTATAATTTCTGCTTGCTCCATGCCTCTTTTGGGTGATATTGCTATGATATTTACACACTTCCATACACTTTTGATCATATTTGGACTAACCTATTTACTCAGTGCACCCCAGTGCCAGTTTCTGTTTTCGGCTGTTTTTGTATTTCAGGTTTTCACATTACGAGAACTGCCAAAAAAATCCAGAAAAATTATATAAAAAATCAGCGTTCCAAAAGCTACCTTGCGCCCGAAGTACAGCCGGGGGGGCCACCAGGGCTCCAGGCGCCCTAGCGGCGCCCCCCCCCCCTGGGCCGCGCCGGGGGGGCGCCTGGGCCCCCCGAGGCTCCTCCGATGCCCCCCTTTGGCATATATTTAAAGCGTCTCCCGAAACCCTCGAGACGGGAACTCTTTTTCGCGATCTCATCTCTGTTCCGCCGCCGCCGCCGCTTCCAAGATCGGGAGCACCAGGAGAACTCTTCCCGGCACCCTGCCGGAGGGGAGGATCACCACTGGGAGCTTCTCCACCACCATGGACGCCTCCCGGATGAGTTGTGAGTAGTCTCCCTTGGACCATGGGTCCATGACCAGTAGCTATGTGATGTTCTCCTCCCGTTCTTGTGCTTCACTAATTAGTCCTTGTGAGCTGCCCTACATGATCGAGGCACATATGTAATCCTTATGCTGTTGCTATGATGAGTTTGCTGGGATCCGATGGATTATGAGATTATGTTCAGATTGTGTTTGAGTAATATATTTGATTCACCTCTTTTATATTTATGTTCGTAAGTAATTCTTGCATGTTCTCCGTTGTTATTTATTGCTTTGGCCAAGTAGTAGGTAGTGACTCCAAGAGGGAACGTTATGCTTGATTGTGGGTTCATGCCCCTCGATGACTAGTTTGAGTGACAGAAACATGAGTCTAGGGGATGTGCTGTTGCCACAAGGGGGAAAACAACGGTGCTTGTGCCCATGGGTGCAAGGATTGTTTACTTTACGCAAAGTTCTTTTAATGCAGTTGTCTGTTGCTTTGAGTTTACACTATGGGTGGGGCTCGCAACTTAATACCAGCGAGATGTTCTGGATAGATATCTCAAGGTGGATGATTAGTAGTAGTTATTGATGGATTTCGGTCTACTTACTTTGGCGTACCGCCCATGCTTTGAACCTCAACCTTTCTTGCAATGTAGTCAGCATTGGTTTGCGCACATGGTCCTGTCAATTGCCCAGCTGTAATTCGTTTACCTCACATAGATGTTTTATCGTCTTTTGGGAGAGAGACATCACTAGTGAACATCATGAGACTCCGGTCCATATTACCATCATTGATCACGTCCGCTATTTACTTTTCCGCATTTTATTTACTATTGCAATTATATCTATCACTATTATCACTTGCGTTTGATCCTTTGTAAACTACAAGGCCGGAGGGATTGACAACCTCTCTGTACTCATTGGGAGCAAAGTTATTTGTATCTGTGTGCAGGTCCACGTTGATTGCTAATATCTGGCGCCGTTAGCAGTTGACACCTTCTTGGTGAAACTGGGAGTCTCTGGGAAATCGATCCTTGGTATTGCCAAGGGAAATCTTCTGCTACACTGCATCTCTAACCTTCCACTTGGGGTAACCAACGAGGGGCGAGAAGCCTAGCACCGAGCAATGCCTTCATAACGACGTAAAGAAAACCTATATGGTGATGACATTGTACATCACATTTTCTTCTGCGAAACCAGCCAACGACCAAGAGAACCCTGAGACCTCACGAATGACACTCCAGATCAATTGTGTCACAATGCAGTGGAAGAAAATATGTCTGCAATCCTCGCCCTAGCCACACCGCATACATGTCCCATACGAAAAAGGGTTTCCCCCCGCTTTATATTATAAAGCATAACACCAAGCATCCAACACAATAGTTTCAAGTACAATAAGGCATAGAATCATGTTGGGGGCACAGCAAGACAAGCCCCAAATTAGACTACTAGGAGACGCTAATCTGGCTCAGGAGGGGGCGGGGGAGGCGGCGGGGGAGGAGCAAAAGACGCAGCCGAGGCACGAAGACCCGCCATGATGTTGTCGATGACGCCTCGATCGCTCTGCTTACTAAGCGGTCTCCAGAGCTGCAAGAAGCCACACATTTTGTAGATCACATCAGTCACACGGGACGGAATCACTCGTTCGACGACTAATTTATTGCGGGTACACCAAAGGGACCAGGCAAGGGTACCTAGCGCAACCCAAATAGGGGCGCGCCTAGTCACGGGGAGCCGGAGAACCTCCCCGAACAAATCCGGGAGGTTGTCATGGCACCATGTGCCCCCAACTACCTCCCAGAAGCAGCTCCATAAGAATTGCGTTGCTGGGCACCGGAAGATGTGGTTGCAATCTTCCGGTACCAGACAAATGGGGCATAGACCATCCCCAGGTCCATTACGCTTACGGACCTCAGTGCCTTAGGGGAGGCGTCCTCTAACCCATTGCCATCAAAATATACGGATCTTTAGGGGGAGTTTGATCTCCCAGAGCACCGTGAGCTCCCCTGAACCAGGAGTAGGCACAATCGCCTGGTACAGGGATCTAGTCAAAAATCTACCGCTTGGCTCGAGGTGCCAGGAGAGCGAATCCGGTTCCAGAGAAGGACGATGAAGGGTAATGCATTCAAGCAATTCATCCCATTGCGCGAGTTCGATCGCCCCGAAGGTGCGACAGAAGGCAATCGCGCCTAGGTTCTCTAGTGTCGCGGCCACGGAGATCTGTGGGTGAACACAGATAGAGAATAGAGCGTAAAAACGCTCTGCAAAGGGGCGGGGTCCCGCCCATCTATCCAGCCAAAAAAGGGTGCAGTCCCAGAGCCTATCTGGGTGGAGGTCCCAATGCGCAGAACCGGTAACAAAGACATCATCGATTGCCAGAATTGGGAGCCTCCAGACCTAGAGGCAAACACTAATGGTTGCCCACGAAGGTACTTCCTACGGATAATCTGAAGCCACAGCCCGCCCTCCTCAGTCTGGATTCGCCAAAGCCATTTGGACAGGAGGGCAATGTTCATACGCTTGGAGGAGATGACCCCCAAGCCTCCCTGGTCCTTAGGTTTGCAGATCTCAGACCATTTGACCATATGGTACTTCTGCTTATTGTTCTCTCCCGCCTAAAAGAAGCGGGAGAGTAGTTTGGTAACTTCCTGATGAAGGGATTCATGTAGGCTATAGAATCCCATGATATACATCAGTAGGCTAATAAGGGAGGAGTTCATTAGAATCACTCGATCGGCTTTCGAAAGCCATCTCCCTTGCCAAGGCTCCATTCTGGGTTGGAGCTTGGCGACTATTGGACGGAAATCCTTTTCCAGGAGTCGTGCATCACTAAGGGGCATGCCAAGATAAGTCATCGGGAAGGAACCCAAGCGGTAGTTCAAACGATTGGCAATCCGCTGGGCCTCCCCTTGGGAATATCCCATGACCATTACCTCGCTCTTGGCAAAGTTTATTTTGAGGCCCGACATTTCCTGGAAGCAGAGGAGGAGGAATTTGAGGTTCTGAATATCCTCATCAGATTACTCCACTATCATAATGGTGTCGTCCGCATATTCGAGACGGGTCAAACCCCCAGGTGTCACCAAATGAGGGCAAACCCCTCTAATGTGACCCGCACGCTTGGCCAAGTCCAGAATCGAGGCGAGCGCATCAACCACAAGGTTGAATAAGAATGGGGAGATCGGGTCTCCCTGCCGGACCCCTTGGCCAGTCATGAAGTAAGGGCCAACCTCCCCATTGATGTTAACAGCCGTCCGGCCACTCGTAACTAATTGCATCACCCGGGCTACCTAGTGGGGGTCAAAGCCACGTTTCAGCAACACTTCCCGAAGGAAGGACCAGTGAACAGTATCATAGGCTTTATGGAAATCGATCTTGAAAAAGACCGCACAGAGGTGTTTGCTCTTAACCTCATGGATAATCTCATGGAGGGCAAGGATCCCATCTAGGATATATCTCCCTTTTGTGAAGGCCGACTGGTTCGGATGATGAATCCAGGGAGCAATAAGGGCCGCCCTAGTGGCGTACCCTTTAGGGAGGATCCGAAATATCACATTGAGGACTGTGATGGGACGGAATTGTCTAATGTCCGACGCTCCCGGTACCTTGGGAATCAAGGAGATAATCCCGTAGTTAAGTCGGGACATGTCTAGGGTACCCCTAGAGAACTCGCTAAACAGATCAAGGATGATATCCTTGACCATCGACCAGAAGGCCTGGAAAAAGCGAACCGGCAAGCCATCGGGGCCAGGAGCCGACATCGGGTTCATAGCCTTGACAAAGGTCTCCACTTCCGCAGCATCGAAGGGGGCTAGCAGGGTTGCATTTTCAGCGGGGGAAATCTGTTGGTCGCGTGACCAGATATGGTCGGCCAGGGCGACACCATTCCGCTGTCGTCCCTGAAATAGAGACTTGTAAAAGTCGTCAACTAGAAGGCGGATAGCCTGGGGGTCTTGAAACAACTGTCCACCCTCCCAAAGGAGAGGGATGGAACAACGTCGCCTACGGCCATTAGCGATAGCCTGGAAGTAAGCAGTGTTGGCATCCCCAAATAGCACCCAGTTAATGGAGCCGCGTTGGCGCCAAAACCCTTCCTCCTTGGAGTAAATCTCCATAAGGGAGTCCTCCAAATTATATCTATGCATCCATTCCTCCGCGGAGATCCCTGCGATATCTGTGAGAAGGTCAAGGTCCCGGATATCCTCGAGCGGGGACGCCTTCTTAATACGAAGATCTCTCCCAATGTTCGCCCCCCATCCCTTCATGAACTGTCGGGATCATTTGGACAGATGATGCCAGTCATCGAGAATAGACATCTGCCTATGGGGCTCGGCGCGAGCCGAGACCCAGTGAGTCTGGACGGCTTCCACAAAGCCTGGTTGCCGAAGCCAGAAGTTCTCTGAACGGAACCGCGGGGAGGGCGGGGCCATTCATCCATAGAAGCTAGGAGGAGGGGGACGTGGTCAGAACCAATACCGGTAATGGCCTGAAGAGATGCCAAAGGGAATCGAAGTTCCTAGTCCGGGGAGACAAACACCCGATCAAGCACGCTAAGGGTCGGGGAGACCTGTCGATTAGTCCAGGTAAAACGCGCCCCGACCCTGTCTAGCTCACGGAGACCCAAATCCGTGACCCAGTCTTTGAAACGACGCATCTCGGCCAAATCCACCCGAGAGTTATTCTTCTCCTCAGCAGATCGAAGGAGATTGAAGTCACCTCCAACCACAACCGGGAGGGTCGCGGAGGAGATCTTGGCATGGAGCTCTGCCAAGAAGGCGGCGGATCGACTTTGATCGGTCGGACCATAGACCACTATGATCTCCCATTTGAAGTTTACGTCACGTTCCCAGACTTCCATACTAACAAAGTGGGTTCCACGGTCCATGGAGCCCACCTCAAAGGTGGCATCCTTCACACCTAAAAGGATGCCACCGGAGTGACCTGTCACCCCACTAGATGGCAACCAGTGCCAGGCGAAAACGTGTCTGCTAAGACGCTCAAGTTCCACTAGAGAGAGTGCGCATTGTCTCTTGGATCGCCACCACATCAATGGCCTCCTCATGCATGTACTCTATGAGCTGCCTGCGGCGGCCATCATGACCAAAGCCCCGCAGGTTCCAAAAAAGAGCGCGCATGATCACTTGCCTAACGGGTCCTCCCTGGACCCAATAGTGGAAGCAGCGCTAAGAGCACGGCGTAATAGAGCAGTGCGAGATCGAGTACGGCCACGAACCTCACCAGGGTCGGCCTCAGGGTGGGCACGACCACGGGGACGGCGAAGTGGAGGGCTGGGGACTTCCGCAGCTGCTGCCGCCTCGCGGGCCCTAGTGGCTGCGAGGTGGCCCTCCAGGATTTCTTTTGCCTGGAGGGACGCAAGCTGCTCAAGGGTCGGGCCCTTCTCTCCACGGAACACAATAGCCGAATCAGCCGCTACCTTGGCAAGGTGACCAAGGGGAACCCCAGCAAGAGCGGAAAAGGATGCATCACAGAAATCATCGGAATCAGGGCAAGGGGCTTCGGAGGTAAACGGACCTGGGTCAAGGTCGCTGATAGCGGCACGTCGTGAAGCCTTCTCCACCGTGTTCGGGGACGCCCCGGAAAGACCCGACGCCGCCCCAAGCCTGGCACTCTTCCGGGCAGAGGAAACCGGAGTAGAGGCCGAGCGAGGACGGCCCCGAGACCTGGGGAGCCTGGAAGACGCGGGAGGGGGGAGAGCCACAGGAGACTCCGGAGGTGACGGTATCAAGAACTCCTCTCGGCATGGCATCGGGGACACCAGCCGCGGGGAGGACAGAGGACGGACCTCCATGCTACCCCCGGCTGACCTCGCTCTCCTCCTCCTCAGATACGGACAGCGGAGACAGGAAGGATGAAGGGAGAGTGGCACCAGGGGGAGGGTGGCGGCCTCGTCGAGCATGGCCGCGATCGCCGCGATGTCCTCACAATCATCTGCAGGATCGGCATCGGAGGCGCCGAGACCCACACCGTGGGTGGTCGAGGGGTGGGAGGAGCCAACAGGAAGCCCATCATCCTCCGGATCGGACGAGTCGTCGTCAGAGGCCTCAGAGCGGGGAGAGCGGCGATGGGGATCTCGGGGGGGAGCCCAGAGCGTTAGCCCCCATCGGATCCTGGAGCGGAACCACCTCCCGCCTCCGGGTTGAGGGGATCAGTGGGAGTCCCACCCTCAACAGAGACGTGCAGGTCGTAGCCAACGTCGTTGAAGAACATGCGGATCGTCGTCTTGAGCTTGGAAGGGTCGGGGGATTTAATCTGCATCCGCACAGCCGGGCCCTTGGGCAGAGAGGCACAGTCCACTGCCACAAACTTGCCCGGCATGCGGGACAAGCCCCGGAGGACACCCTCGTCGCGGGCAGGAGCGGGGAGCCCACAAATCTGCACCCAGGCCATGGACAGGGTGGCCACGGCGAGAGGGTCCACCGAGGGGACCGAGATGCGGACTGAGAGCTGGTTGAGGGCGAGTGTGAGTCTGGCGCTGTGGGTGCCATACCGAAGGCTGACGGGGTCGGGGAAGATCATCGTGAACTCCCGGTCCGAGATCGGGGTGACCTCCCAATCCCAGTCCGGGTTGAACAGGTGGTGAAGCTCGTCGGAGATGATGGCCGGGGACGCCGTCTTGCCGTCCAAGACCGAGATGAGAGCGGACATGGGCGGAGCGGCCCGGGTCTCGGGGAGGTCCATCTGGAAGAAGCCCAGATTGTCAAGCACGTAACCAAACAGCCCAAGCGCCCCAATGGGCTGGTGGTCGGGGCAGAGCGCGGCGGGATGATCAGTCTTCGAGCAGCGGAAGCAGGCCAGGGGCTGAGTACAATCGACCTGACAGTGCTCGGCCACCCCGCAGATGAAGCAGGTAGCCGCCGACACAGCAGGCGGAGGGACGGCCGAAACGGGCGGGTGGGTGACTGAGGAGGCCGGACCACCCAACTGAGATTGTGCTCCGCACTTCTTCTTCTTCTTCTTAGCAAACACGCCACGACCATTGCGATTGCCGCCATTGTTGGGGCTGGCCGGAGGAAACTGGGCCTGGCGGCGGGGAGGGTCGTAGCGCCGGGGTGGAGAGGCCTCAGACCGACCAGACCAGGGCAGCGACCGGGATCGACGGGGAGACGGGCGATCCCGATCCCGGCCGCGGCCATGCCAAGAAGAGGGGGAACGCTCGGGGGGCGGGTCGCACGCCAGTCGCCACCCTCGGACGGCGCAGCGTCCTTGCCAAGCACCAAAGCCTCCCGGAGCTCGGCCTCCCAACGCGAGCCGTCTGGCGACGGCCGAAGGGCCACATCGCGGCCCGGCGCACGGCGCTTCGGGCGCGGCTCGCCGTCACCGGCATCGCGGGCCATGGAAGGGTTCCTCCAGGACAACACAAGTGGGATTGGTGTGATCCGTTTGAAGCTTCGGAGGGCGAGAGACGTGGAGGAAGAATGCTCTCTGCCACCGTTGGCCGGCCAAGGCTACACCCTGCAACGCAAACAAACGGTGGCGAGGAGGGGAGGGATGGAAAGAGATGCCGCTGGTGGCAGCGTTGTGTGTCCTCCCAAGCCACCATAGCGAGTAACACAATTACAATCACACAATACATTTACGGATTGTAAATCTAGACATGGAGACCGGCATCTCCGAACCTGATCGGACTGATCAGCAGATTCGAGCTAGCCGACCTGACAGATCATTGGTGTGTTGCATGCCAAGACATGAGGGACGAAGCGAGCCAATATTGTACTCCCTCCGGTCCTAAATAAAAGTCTTTTTAGACATTTCAAATGGCCTACAACATACGGATGTATGTAGACATATTTTAGAGTGTAGATTCACTCATTTTGCTCTGTATGTAGTTACTTGTTGGAATCTCTAGAAAGACTTATATTTGGGAACGGAGGGAGTACATACTCATGCAGCGTCGGACTGCACATATTGACAGTATAATTTTGTCCCTCAACTCCCGTCCGTGGTTAAGTTGTTAAATAAGAAAAAAGTGTCCCTCGCGGCTGGAACCCTAGCCGCCGCCAGGGGAAACCGATCTTCCAACGCCAATCTCCGGCGGCTCCCCTTCACCGGCGACCTCGGTCGTCGGTGGTGAGGGGGGTCGCCAGATACGCCCGTGTGGATCGCTTTTTCTCTCTTTCTCTCTCGTAGTCTAGGTTTTTAGGTTGTTCATCGTCTTTGCTTCGGCGGCGACGATGACAATGCTGAATAAAGATTCTTCGGATCCTTCCTTGAGGAGGCCATCGGTCCTATGGTTGGGGATGGATTTGGAAACAAGTCTGTCCAAGCAAGGATGGCGTGGCGGCGGCGGCATCCTCGTGGTGGACATGTGTCCTCGGGCTCCGCTGCTGTGACGGCGTTACTCCAGCGTCGGCGCGGAGCTTGGGAGGTAGTCCATGAGCAGATGCAGATTGTGGGCCGCATCAACGACATCTGGAAAACGGATCATGTGCCGGGCTCGTGGTTCGTGGATGTCAGATATGGTTTCCTCCTTCGGCGTTTTAGTCGTGGTGGGTGCCAGATTTGGAGTTCGATGGCGTGTCCGGGGTGTTGCCCCGGTCTGATTCGTTCAACGGTAAGGGCTTCACTTTTGGTGAGCCACCTTGAAGGTCCGCAAAGCTGCATATCACCGATGGAGCCGCGTCGAGCTCGGGTGAGGAGGTGATTCGTCATTCTTTCTTTCGCTGGCTGTTGTGGTGGTGCCGGAGGCAGGTGACGTGCGTTGGTGTCAAGCTTAGAGATGGTCTGCTATCTTTTCAGTTTTGTCATGTCGGTCTTTACATGACTTGTACTTTATTCTTTATGATATGAATGAGACACGTATTACCACGCAAAAAGAAAAAAGAAAAAAATGACTGACCCAAATTTTAGATTCAGTCAGCTGACATCTAGCAACAAAGATGTGCAATGAATTTATCAAGTACGTTTATTTTATTTTATTTTGCACTTTTTATTACTAAAATGGTGGATGGACGGAGGAGGCGAGCATGCATGCATGCACCATCCACCCATATGTATATATAGCAATCACCAAGCTCGTCGCCGGAGTTTGGCCGGCCGGCCGGCCACCATCCAAATTAGACGAGATCACGGAGGATGGAGTCCGACGTGGAGTGCGCGGACGTGATCCACGGCGACTACTTCATGGGCGGGATGATGGTGATCAACGGCCTCATGGCCGTCGTCCTCCTCCTCTCGGGCCTCTTCCACTCCTTCCTCCGCCGCTTGGGGCAGCCCAACATCATCTCCCACATCCTCGCCGGCATCGTGGTCGGCCCCACCTTCCTCGGCCGCGCCGTCGACCTGCGCCGCCGGGGCATGCAGAACGCCGGCAGCGCGCTGGGCGACACCATCTACTACCTCCGCATCGTCTTCATGTTCTTCCTGGGCCTGGAGATGGACCTGCGCTACCTCCGCCACAACCTGCGCCGCTCCCTCCTGCTCGCCTGCGGCGGCTCCGCCATCAGCTTCCTCCTTGCCGTCGCCGCGGGGCCATTCTTCTAATAGTGCACGAAACGGATCAGAATCGACATAAACCACGAGTGTTGATGACCAATACGTAAACGCACCCTACGGTTCGTTAATCGGGGAAATCACTTCGGACCCCAGAACAGTGAGTAATAGTCCATGAAACGGGCCAGAATCGGCCGAAAATGCGAGTGTTGATGACCGACACGTAAGCGCACCTTGGGCTTCAACAACTATGGAAATCGCTTCGGGCCCACAAAACGGTGAGTAATAGTCCACAAAACGGGTCAGAATTTGCTAAAACTATGAGTGTTGACGAGGGACACGTAAACGCACCCCGTGGATCGTCAATCATGGAAATAGCTCTGGGAACCCAAAATATTGAGTAATAGTGCACTAAACGGACCAGAATCGGCCAAAATTGTAAGTAGTGATGACCGACAAGTAAACGCACCCCGGTGTTCGCCAATCGTGGAAATCACTCCGGGACCCCAAAACTGAGTAATAGTCCAAGAAACGGGCCGAAATCGGCCCAAACTGTGATTGTTGATGACCGACGCGTATGCGCACCTTGGGGTTCATCAACCATGGAAATCGGTTCGGGACCCCAAAACGGTGAGTAATAGTCCACGAACCGGGCCAAAATCTGCCAAAATTGCGAGTGTTGACGACGGACACATAAACGCACCTCGGGAATCGTCAATCATGGAAATAGCTCTGGGACCCCAAAACGGTGAGTAATAGTCCACGAAACGGGCCAGAATCGGCCAAAACTGCGAGTGTTGATGACCGACACGTAAGCGCACCTTGGGCTTCAACAACTAGGGAAATCGCTTCGGGCCCGCAAAACGGTGAGTAAAAGTCCACGAAACGGGTCAGAATTGGCCAAAACTATGAGTGTTGACGACGGACACGTAAATGCACCCCGTGGATCGTCAATCATGGAAATAGCTCTGGGAACCCAAAATATTGAGTAATAGTGCACGAAACGGACCAGAATCGGCCAAAATTGTGAGTGTTGATGACCGACACGTAAACGCACCCCGGTGTTCGCCAATCGTGGAAATCACTCCGGGACCCCAAAGCTGAGTAGCAGTCCAAGCAACGGGCCAAAATCTTCCCAAATTGTGATTGTTGATGACTAACGCGTAAGCGCACCTTGGGGTTCATCAACCATGGAAATCGGTTCGGGACCCCAAAACGGTGAGTAATAGTCCATGAAACGGGCCAAAATCTGCCAAAATTGCGAGTGTTGATGACGGACACGTAAACGCATCCCGGGGAACGTCAATCGTGGAAATCGCTCCGGGACCCCAAAACAATGACTAATAGTCCATGAAACGAGGCAGAATCGGCCAAAACTGCGAGTGTTGATGATCGACACGTAAACGCATCCTAGGGATCGTCAATCGTGGAAATCGCTCTAGGACCCCAAAACGGTGAGTAATAGTGCACGAAACGGACCAGAATTGGCCAATATTGTGAGCGTTGATACCGGACACGTAAACGCACACCGGGGTTCGTCAATCGTGGAAATCACTCTGGGACCCAAGAACGGTAACTAATAGTGCGCAAAACGGACCTGAATCGACAAAAACCACGAGTGTTGATGACCAACACGTAAACGCACCCCAGGGTTCGTTAATCGTGGAAATCACTTCGGACCCCAGAATAGTGAGTAATAGTCCATGAAACGGGCCAGAATCGGCCAGAACTGCGAGTGTTTATGACCTACACATAACCGCACCTTGGGGTTCAACAACTATGGACATCGCTTCGGGCACGCAAAACGGTGAGTAATAGTCCACGAAACGGGACAGAATTGGCCAAAACTATGAGTGTTGACGACGGACACGTAAACGCACCCCAGGGATCGTCAATCATGGAAATAGCTCTGGGAACCCAAAATATTGAGTAATAGTGCACGAAACGGACCAGAATCGGCCAAAATTGTAAGTAGTGATGACCGACAAGTAAACGCACCCCGGTGTTCGCCAATCGTGGAAATCACTCCGGGACCCCAAAACTGAGTAATAGTCAGAAACGGGCCAAAATCGGCCCAAACTGTGATTGTTGATGACCGACGCGTAAGCGCTCCTTGGGGTTCATCAACCATGGAAATCGGTTCGGCACCCCTAAACGGTGAGTAATAGTCCACGAAACGGGCCAAAATCTGCCAAAATTGCGAGTGTTGACGACGGACACGTAAACGCACCCCGGGAATCATTGATCGTGGAAATAGCTCTGGGATCCCAGAACGGTGAGTAATAGTCCACGAAACGGGCCAGAATCTGCCAAAATTGCGAGCGTTGATGACGGACACGTAAACGCATCCCGGGGAACGTCAATCGTGGAAATCGCTCCGGGACCCCAAAACAATGAGTAATAGTCCATGAAACGGGGCAGAATCGGCCAAAACTGCGAGTGTTGATGATCGACACGTAAATGCATCCTAGGGATCGCCAATCGTGGAAATCGCTCTAGGACCCCAAAACGGTGAGAAATAGTGCACGAAACGGACCAGAATTGGCGATAACGGACACGTAAACGCACACCGGGGTTCGTCAATCGTGGAAATCACTCTGGGACCCAAGAATGGTAACTAATAGTGCACGAAACGGACCTGAATCGACAAAAACCACGAGTGTTGAAGACCAACGCGTAAACGCACCCCAGGGTTCGTTAATCGTGGAAATCACTTCGGACCCAGAATAGTGAGTAATAGTCCATGAAACGGGCCAGAATCGGCCAAAACTGCGAGTGGTGATGACCGACACATAACCGCACCTTGGGGTTCAACAACTATGGAAATCGCTTCAGGCCCGCAAAACGGTGAGTAATAGTCCACGAAACGGGACAGAATTGGCCAAAACTATGAGTGTTGAAGACGGACACGTAAACGCACCCCGTGGATCGTCAATCATGGAAATAGCTCTCGGAACCCAAAATATTGAGTAATAGTGCACGAAACGGACCAGAATCGGCCAAAATTGTAAGTAGTGATAACCGACAAGTAAACGCACCCCGGTGTTCGCCTATCCTGGAAATCACTCCGGGACCCCAAAACTGAGTAATAGTCCAAGAAACGGGCCAAAATCGGCCCAAACTTTGATTGTTGATGACCGACGCGTATGCGCACCTTGGGGTTCATCAACCATGGAAATCGGTTCGGGACCCCAAAACGGTGAGTAACAGTCCACGAAACGGGCCAAAATCTGCCAAAATTGCGAGTGTTGACGACGGACACGTGAACGCACCCCGGGAATCGTCGATTGTGGCAATAGCACTGGGACCCCAAAACGGTGAGTAATAGTCCACGAAACGGGCCAGAATCGGCCAAAACTGCGAGTTTTGATGACCAACACGTAAGCGCACCTTGGGATTCAACAACTAGGGAATTCGCTTCGGGCCCGCAAAACGGTGAGTAAAAGTCCACGAAACGGGTCAAAATTGGCCAAAACTATGAGTGTTGACGATGGACACGTAAATGCACCCCGTGGATCGTCAATCATGGAAATAGCTCTGGGAACCCAAAATATTGAGTAATAGTGCACGAAACGGACCAGAATCGGCCAAAATTGTGAGTGTTGATGACCGACACGTAAACGCACCCCGGCGTTCGCCAATCGTGGAAATCACTCCGGGACCCCAAAGCTGAGTAACAGTCCAAGCAACGGGCCAAAATCTTCCCAAATTGTGATTGTTGATGACTAACGCGTAAGCGCACCTTGGGGTTCATCAACCATGGAAATCGGTTCGGGACCCCAAAATGGTGAGTACTAGTCCATGAAACGGGCCAAAATCTGCCAAAATTGCGAGTGTTGATGACGGACACGTAAACGCATCCCGGGGAACGTCAATCGTGGAAATCGCTCCGGGACCCCAAAACAATGACTAATAGTCCATGAAACGGTGCAGAATCGGCCAAAACTGCGAGTGTTGATGATCGAGACGTAAACGCATCCTAGGGATCGTTAATCGTGGAAATCGCCCTAGGACCCCAAAACGGTGAGTAATAGTGCACGAAACGGACCAGAATTGGCCAATATTGTTAGCGTTCATACCGGACACGTAAACGCACACCGGGGTTCGTCTATCGTGGAAATCACTCTGGGACCCAAGAACGGTAACTAATAGTGCACGAAACGGATCAGAATCGACATAAACCGCGAGTGTTGATGACCAATACGTAAACGCACCCTACGGTTCGTTAATCGGGGAAATCACTTCGGACCCCAGAACAGTGAGTAATAGTCCATGAAACGGGCCAGAATCGGCCAAAACTGCAAGTGTTGATGACCGACACATAACCGCACCTTGGGGTTCAACAACTATGGAAATAGCTTCGGGCTACAAAACGGTGAGTAATAGTCCACGAAACGGGACAGAATTGGCCAAAACTATGAGTGTTGATGACGGACACGTAAACGCACCCCGGGGATCGTCAATCATGGAAATAGCTCTGGGAACCCAAAATATTGAGTAATAGTGCACGAAAAGGACCAGAATCGGCCAAAATTGTACGTAGTGAGGACCGACAAGTAAAAGCACCCCGGTGTTCGCCAATCGTGGAAATCACTCCGGGACCCCAAAACTGAGTAATAGTCCAAGAAACGGGCCAAAATCGGAACAAACTGTGATTGTTGATGACCAACGCGTAAGCGCACCTTTGGGTTCATCAACCATGGAAATTGGTTCGGGACCCCAAAACGGTGAGTAATAGTCCACGAAACGGGCCAAAATCTGCCAAAATTGCGAGTGTTGACGACGGACACGTAAACGCACCCCGGGAATCATTAATGTGGAAATAGCTCTGGGACCCCAAAACGGTGAGTAATAGTCCATGAAACGCGCCAGAATCGGCCAAAACTGCGAGTGTTGATGACCGACACGTAAGCGCACCTTGGGCTTCAACAACTAGGGAAATCGCTTCGGGCCCGCAAAACGGTGAGTAATAGTCCACGAAACGGGTCAGAATTGGCCAAAACTATGAGTGTTGACGACGGACACGTAAACGCACCCTGTGGATCGTCAATCATGGAAATAGCTCTGGGAACCCAAAATATTGAGTAATAGTGCACGAAACGGACCAGAATCGGCCAAAATTGTGAGTTTTGCTGACCGACACGTAAACGCACCCCTGCGTTCGCCAATCGTGGAAATCACTCCGGGACCCCAAAGCTGAGTAATAGTCCAAGCAACGGGCCAAAATCTTCCCAGATTGTGATTGTTGATGACTGACGTGTAAGCGCACCTTGAGGTTCATCAACCATGGAAATCGGTTCGGGACCCCAAAACGGTGAGTAATAGTCCACGAAACGGGCCAAAATCTGCCAAAATTGCGAGTGTTTATGACGGACACGTAAACGCATCCCGGGGAACGTCAATCGTGGAAATCGCTCCGGGACCCCAAAACAATTACTAATAGTCCATAAAACGGGGCAGAATCGGCCAAAACTGTGAGTGTTGATGATCGACACGTAAACGCATCCTAGGGATCGTCAATCGTGGAAATCGCTCTAGAACCCCAAAACGGTAGGTAATAGTGCACGAAACGGACCAGAATTGGCCAATATTGTGAGGGTTGATACCGGACACGTAAACGCACACGGGGGTTCGTCAATCGTGGAAATCACTCTGGGACCCAAGAACGGTAACTAATAGTGCACGAAACGGACCAGAATCGACAAAAACCACGAGTGTTGATGACCAACACGTAAACGCACCCCAGGGTTCGTTAATCGTGGAAATCACTTCGGACCCCAGAATAGTGAGTAATAGTCCATGAAACGGGC
>LR738711.1:964824147-964835493 GCA_902687465.1 Secale cereale
GACGGACACGTAAACGCACCCCGGGAATCGTTAATCGTGGAAATAGCTCTGGGACCCCAAAACGGTGAGTAATAGTCCACGAAGCGGGCCTCAATCGGCCAAAACTGCGAGTGTTGATGACCGACACGTAAGCGCACCTTGGGCTTCAACAACTAGGGAAATCGCTTCGGGCCCGCAAAACGGTGAGTAATAGTCCACGAAACGGGTCAGAATTGGCCAAAACTATGAGTGTTGACGACGGACACGTAAACGCACCCTGTGGATCGTCAATCATGGAAATAGCTCTGGGAACCCAAAATATTGAGTAATAGTGCACGAAACGGACCAGAATCGGCCAAAATTGTGAGTTTTGATGACCGACACGTAAACGCACCCCGGCGTTCGCCAATCGTGGAAATCACTCCGGGACCCCAAAGCTGAGTAATAGTCCAAGCAACGGACCAAAATCTTCCCAGATTGTGATTGTTGATGACTGGCGTGTAAGCGCACCTTGGGGTTCATCAACCATGGAAATCGGTTCGGGACCCCAAAACGGTGAGTAATAGTCCATGAAACGGGCCAAATTCTGCCAAAATTGCGAGTGTTGATGACGGACACGTAAACGCATCCCGGGGAACGTCAATCGTGGGAATCACTCCGGGACCCCAAAACAATGACTAATAGTCCATGAAACGGGGCAGAATCGGCCAATAATTTGACTGTTGATGATCGACACGTAAACGCATCCTAGGGATCGTCAATCGTGGAAATCGCTCTAGAACCCCCAAAACGGTAGGTAATAGTGCACGAAACGGACCAGAATTGGCCAATATTGTGAGCGTTGATACCGGACACGTAAACGCACACCGGGGTTCATTAACCGTGGAAATCACTCTGGGACCCAAGAACGGTAACTAATAGTGCACGAAACGGATCAGAATCGACATAAACCACGAGTGTTGATGACCAATACGTAAACGCACCCTACGGTTCGTTAATCGACGAAATCACTTCGGACCCCAGAACAGTGAGTAATAGTTCATGAAACGGGCCAGAATCGGCCAAAACTGCGAGTGCTGATGACCGACACATAACCGCACCTTGGGGTTCAACAACTATGGAAATAGCTTCGGGCCTGCAAAACGGTGAGTAATAGTCCACGAAACGGGACAGAATTGGCCAAAACTATGAGTGTTGACGACGGACACGTAAACGCACCCCGGCGATCGTCAATCATGGAAATAGCTCTGGGAACCCAAAATATTGAGTAATAGTGCACGAAAAGGACCTGAATCGGCCAAAATTGTACGTAGTGATGACCGACAAGTAAAAGCACCCCGGTGTTCGCCAATCGTGGAAATCACTCCGGGACCCCAAAACTGAGTAATAGTCCAAGAAACGGGCCAAAATCGGACCAAACTGTGATTGTTGATGACCGACGCGTAAGCGCACCTTGGGGTTCATCAACCATGGAAATCGGTTCGGGACCCCAAAATGGTGAGTAATAGTCCATGAAAAGGGCCAAAATCTGCCAAAATTGCGAGTGTTGACGACGGACACGTAAACGCACCCCGGGAATCGTTAATGTGGAAATAGCTCTGGGACCCCAAAACGGTGAGTAATAGTCCACGAAGCGGGCCTGAATCGGCCAAAACTGCGAGTGTTGATGACCGACACGTAAGCGCACCTTGGGCTTCAACAACTAGGGAAATCGCTTCGGGCCCGCAAAACGGTGAGTAATAGTCCACGAAACGGGTCAGAATTGGCCAAAACTATGAGTGTTGACGACGGACACGTAAGCGCACCCTGTGGATCGTCAATCATGGAAATAGCTCTAGGAACCCAAAATATTGAGTAATAGTGCACGAAACGGACCAGAATCGGCCAAAATTGTGAGTTTTGATGACCGACACGTAAACGCACCCCGGCGTTCGCCAATCGTGGAAATCACTCCGGGACCCCAAAGCTGAGTAATAGTCCAAGCAACGGGCCAAAATCTTCCCAGATTGTGATTGTTGATGACTGACGTGTAAGCGCACCTTGGGGTTCATCAACCATGGAAATCGGTTCGGGGCCCCAAAACGGTGAGTAATAGTCCATGAAACGGGCCAAAATCTGCCAAAATTGCGAGTGTTTATGACGGACACGTAAACGCATCCCGGGGAACGTCAATCGTGGAAATCGCTCCGGGACCCCAAAACAATGACTAATAGTCCATGAAACGGGGCAGAATCGGCCAAAACTGTGAGTGTTGATGATGGACACGTAAACGCATCCTAGGGATCGTCAATCGTGGAAATCGCTCTAGAACCCCAAAACGGTAGGTAATAGTGCACGAAACGGACCAGAATTGGCCAATATTGTGAGGGTTGATACCGGACACGTAAACGCACACGGGGGTTCGTCAATCGTGGAAATCACTCTGGGACCCAAGAACGGTAACTAATAGTGCACGAAACGGACCAGAATCGACAAAAACCACGAGTGTTGATGACCAACACGTAAACGCACCCCAGGGTTCGTTAATCGTGGAAATCACTTCGGACCCCAGAATAGTGCGTAATAGTCCATGAAACGGGCCAGAATCGGCCAAAACTGCGAGTGTTGATGACCGACACATAACCGCACCTTGGGGTTCAACAACTATGGAAATCGCTTCGGGCCCGCAAAACGGTGAGTAATAGTCCACGAAACGGGACAGAATTGGCCAAAACTATGAGTGTTGATGACGGACACGTAAACGCACTCCGGGGATCGTCAATCATGGAAATAGCTTTGGGAACCCAAAATATTGAGTACTAGTGCACGAAACGGACCAGAATCGGTCAAAATTGTAAGTAGTGATGACCGACAAGTAAACACACCCCGGTGTTCGCCAATCGTGGAAATCACTCCGGGACCCCAAAACTGAGTAATAGTCCAAGAAACGGGCCAAAATCGTCCCAAACTTTGATTGTTGATGACCGATGCGTAAGCGCACCTTGGGGTTCATCAACCATGGAAATCGGTTCGGGACCCCAAAAGGGTGAGTAATAGTGCACGAAACGGGCCAAAATCTGCCAAAATTGCGAGTGTTGACGACGGACACGTAAACGCACCCCGGGAATCGTTAATCGTGGAAATAGCTCTGGGACCCCAAAACGGTGAGTAATAGTCCACGAAGCGGGCCTGAATCGGCCAAAACTGCGAGTGTTGATGACCGATACGTAAGCGCACCTTGGGCTTCAACAACTAGGGAAATCGCTTCGGGCCCGCAAAACGGTGAGTAATAGTCCACGAAACGGGTCAGAATTGGCCAAAACTATGAGTGTTGACGACGGACACGTAAACGCACCATGTGGATCGTCAATCATGGAAATAGCTCTGGGAACCCAAAATATTGAGTAATAGTGCACGAAACGGACCAGAATCGGCCAAAATTGTGAGTTTTGATGACCGACACGTAAACGCACCCCGGCGTTCGCCAATCGTGGAAATCACTCCGGGACCCCAAAGCTGAGTAATAGTCCAAGCAACGGGCCAAAATCTTCCCAGATTGTGATTGTTGATGACTGACGTGTAAGCGCACCTTGGGGTTCATCAACCATGGAAATCGGTTCGGGACCCCAAAACGTTGAGTAATAGTCCATGAAACGGGCCAAAATCTGCCAAAATTGCGAGTGTTTATGACGGACACGTAAACGCATCCCGGGGAACGTCAATCGTGGAAATCGCTCCGGGACCCCAAAACAATGACTAATAGTCCATGAAACGGGGCAGAATCGGCCAAAACTTTGAGTGTTGATGATCGACACGTAAACGCATCCTACGGATCGTCAATCGTGGAAATCGCTCTAGAACCCCAAAACGGTAGGTAATAGTGCACGAAACGGACCAGAATTGGCCAATATTGTGAGGGTTGATACCGGACACGTAAACGCACACGGGGGTTCGTCAATCGTGGAAATCACTCTGGGACCCAAGAACGGTAACTAATAGTGCACGAAACGGACCAGAATCGACAAAAACCACGAGTGTTGATGACCAACACGTAAACGCACCCCAGGGTTCGTTAATCGTGGAAATCACTTCGGACCCCAGAATAGTGAGTAATAGTCCATGAAACGGGCTAGAATCGGCCAAAACTGCGAGTGTTGATGACCGACACATAACCGCACCTTGGGGTTCAACAACTATGGAAATCGCTTCGAGCCCGCAAAACGGTGAGTAATAGTCCACCAAACGGGACAGAATTGGCCAAAACTATGAGTGTTGATGACGGACACGTAAACGCACCCCGGGGATCGTCAATCATGGAAATAGCTCTGGGAACCCAAAATATTGAGTACTAGTGCACGAAACGGACCAGAATCAGCCAAAATTGTAAGTAGTGATGACCGACAAGTAAACACACCCCGGTGTTCGCCAATCGTGGAAATCACTCCGGGACCCCAAAACTGAGTAATAGTCCAAGAAACGGGCCAAAATCGGCCCAAACTTTGATTGTTGATGACCGACGCGTAAGCGCACCTTGGGGTTCATCAACCATGGAAATCGGTTCGGGACCCCAAAACGGTGAGTAATAGTCCATGAAACGGGCCAAAATCTGCCAAAATTGCGAGTGTTGACGACGAACACGTAAACGCACCCCGGGAATCGTTAATGTGGAAATAGCTCTGGGACCCCAAAACGGTGAGTAATAGTCCACGAAGCGGGCCTGAATCGGCCAAAACTGCGAGTGTTGATGACCGACACGTAAGCGCACCTTGGGCTTCAACAACTAGGGAAATCGCTTCGGGCCCGCAAAACGGTGAGTAATAGTCCACGAAACGGGTCAGAATTGGCCAAAACTATGAGTGTTGACGACGGACACGTAAACGCACCCTGTGGATCGTCAATCATGGAAATAGCTCTGGGAACCCAAAATATTGAGTAATAGTGCACGAAACGGACCAGAGTCGGCCAAAATTGTGAGTTTTGATGACCGACACGTAAACGCACCCCGGCGTTCGCCAATCGTGGAAATCACTCCGGGACCCCAAAGCTGAGTAATAGTCCAAGCAACGGGCCAAAATCTTCCCAGATTGTGATTGTTGATGACTGACGTGTAAGCGCACCTTGGGGTTCATCAACCATGGAAAGCGGTTCGGGACCCCAAAACGGTGAGTAATAGTCCATGAAACGGGCCAAAATCTGCAAAATTGCGAGTGTTTATGACGGACACGTAAACGCATCCCGGGGAACGTCAATCGTGGAAATCGCTCCGGGACCGCAAAACAATGACTAATAGTCCATGAAACGGGGCAGAATCGGCCAAAACTGTGAGTGTTGATGATGGACACGTAAACGCATCCTAGGGATCGTCAATCGTGGAAATCGCTCTAGAACCCCAAAACGGTAGGTAATAGTGCACGAAACGGACCAGAATTGGCCAATATTGTGAGGTTGATACCGGACACGTAAACGCACACGGGGGTTCGTCAATCGTGGAAACCACTCTGGGACCCAAGAACGGTAACTAATAGTGCACGAAACGGACCAGAATCGACAAAAACCACGAGTGTTGATGACCAACACGTAAACGCACCCCAGGGTTCGTTAATCGTGGAAATCACTTCGGACCCCAGAATAGTGCGTAATAGTCCATGAAACGGGCCAGAATCGGCCAAAACTGCGAGTGTTGATGACCGACACATAACCGCACCTTGGGGTTCAACAACTATGGAAATCGCTTCGGGCCCGCAAAACGGTGAGTAATAGTCCACGAAACGGGACAGAATTGGCCAAAACTATGAGTGTTGATGACGGACACGTAAACGCACTCCGGGGTTCGTCAATCATGGAAATAGCTCTGGGAACCCAAAATATTGAGTACTAGTGCACGAAACGGACCAGAATCGGCCAAAATTGTAAGTAGTGATGACCGACAAGTAAACACACCCCGGTGTTCACCAATCGTGGAAATCACTACGGGACCCCAAAACTGAGTAATAGTCCAAGAAACGGGCCAAAATCGGCCCAAACTTTGATTGTTGATGACCGACGCGTAAGCGCACCTTGGGGTTCATCAACCATGGAAATCGGTTCGGGACCCCAAAAGGGTGAGTAATAGTGCACGAAACGGGCCAAAATCTACCAAAATTGCGAGTGTTGACGACGGACACGTAAACGCACCCCGGGAATCGTTAATCGTGGAAATAGCTCTGGGACCCCAAAACGGTGAGTAATAGTCCACGAAGCGGGCCTCAATCGGCCAAAACTGCGAGTGTTGATGACCGACACGTAAGCGCACCTTGGGCTTCAACAACTAGGGAAATCGCTTCGGGCCCGCAAAACGGTGAGTAATAGTCCACGAAACGGGTCAGGATTGGCCAAAACTATGAGTGTTGACGACGGACACGTAAACGCACCCTGTGGATCGTCAATCATGGAAATAGCTCTGGGAACCCAAAATATTGAGTAATAGTGCACGAAACGGACCAGAATCGGCCAAAATTGTGAGTTTTGATGACCGACACGTAAACGCACCCCGGCGTTCGCCAATCGTGGAAATCACTCCGGGACCCCAAAGCTGAGTAATAGTCCAAGCAATGGGCCAAAATCTTCCCAGATTGTGATTGTTGATGACTGGCGTGTAAGCGCACCTTGGGGTTCATCAACCATGGAAATCGGTTCGGGACCCCAAAACGGTGAGTAATAGTCCACGAAACGGGCCAAAATCTGCCAAAATTGCGAGTGTTTATGACGGACACGTAAACGCATCACGGGGAACGTCAATCGTGGAAATCGCTCCGGGACCCAAAAACAATGACTAATAGTCCATGAAACGGGGCAGAATCGGCCAAAAATGTGAGTGTTGATGATCGACACGTAAACGCATCCTAGGGATCGTCAATCGTGGAAATCGCTCTAGAACCCCAAAACGGTAGGTAATAGTGCACGAAACGGACCAGAATTGGCCAATATTGTGAGGGTTGATACCGGACACGTAAACGCACACGGGGGTTCGTCAATCGTGGAAATCACTCTGGGACCCAAGAACGGTAACTAATAGTGCACGAAACGGATCAGAATCGACATAAACCACGAGTGTTGATGACCAACACGTAAACGCACCCCAGGGTTCGTTAATCGGGGAAATCACTTCGGACCCCAGAATAGTGAGTAATAGTCCATGAAACGGGCTAGAATCGGCCAAAACTGCGAGTGTTGATGACCGACACATAACCGCACCTTGGGGTTCAACAACTATGGAAATCGCTTCGGGCCCGCAAAACGGTGAGTAATAGTCCACGAAACGGGACAGAATTGGCCAAAACTATGAGTGTTGATGACGCTCACGTAAACGCACCCCGGGGATCGTCAATCATGGAAATAGCTCTGGGAACCCAAAATATTGAGTAATAGTGCACGAAACGGACCAGAATCGGCCAAAATTGTAAGTAGTGATGACCGACAAGTAAACACACCCCGGTGTTCGCCAATCGTGGAAATCACTCCGGGACCCCAAAACTGAGTAATAGTCCAAGAAACGGGCCAAAATCGTCCCAAACTTTGATTGTTGATGACCGACGCGTAAGCGCACCTTGGGGTTCATCAACCATGGAAATCGGTTCGGGACCCCAAAAGGGTGAGTAATAGTCCATGAAACGGGCCAAAATCTGCCAAAATTGCGAGTGTTGACGACGGACACGTAAACGCACCCCGGGAATCGTTAATGTGGAAATAGCTCTGGGACCCAAAAACGGTGAGTAATAGTCCACGAAGCGGGCCTCAATCGGCCAAAACTGCGAGTGTTGATGACCGACACGTAAGCGCACAGTAATAGTCCAAGCAACGGGCCAAAATCTTCCCAGATTGTGATTGTTGATGACTGACGTGTAAGCGCACCTTGGGGTTCATCAACCATGGAAATCGATTCGGGACCCCAAAACGGTGAGTAATAGTCCACGAAACGGGCCAAAATCTGCCAAAATTGCGAGTGTTTATGACGGACACGTAAACGCATCCCGGGGAACGTCAATCGTGGAAATCGCTCCGGGACCCCAAAACAATTACTAATAGTCCATGAAACGGGGCAGAATCGGCCAAAACTGTGAGTGTTGATGATCGACACGTAAACGCATCCTAGGGATCGTCAATCGTGGAAATCGCTCTAGAACCCCAAAACGGTAGGTAATAGTGCACGAAACGGACCAGAATTGGCCAATATTGTGAGGGTTGATACCGGACACGTAAACGCACACGGGGGTTCGTCAATCGTGGAAATCACTCTGGGACCCAAGAACGGTAACTAATAGTGCACGAAACGGACCAGAATCGACAAAAACCACGAGTGTTGATGAGCAACACGTAAACGCACCCCAGGGTTCGTTAATCGTGGAAATCACTTCGGACCCCAGAATAGTGAGTAATAGTCCATGAAACGGGCTAGAATCGGCCAAAACTGCGAGTGTTGATGACCGACACATAACCGCACCTTGGGGTTCAACAACTATGGAAATCGCTTCGGGCCCGCAAAACGGTGAGTAATAGTCCACGAAACGGGACAGAATTGGCCAAAACTATGAGTGTTGATGACGCTCACGTAAACGCACCCCGGGGATCGTCAATCATGGAAATAGCTCTGGGAACCCAAAATATTGAGTACTAGTGCACGAAACGGACCAGAATCGGCCAAAATTGTAAGTAGTGATGACCGACAAGTAAACACACCCCGGTGTTCGCCAATCGTGGAAATCACTCCGGGACCCCAAAACTGAGTAATAGTCCAAGAAACGGGCCAAAATCGGCCCAAACTTTGATTGTTGATGACCGACGCGTAAGCGCACCTTGGGGTTCATCAACCATGGAAATCGGTTCGGGACCCCAAAACGGTGAGTAATAGTCCATGAAACGGGCCAAAATCTGCCAAAATTGCGAGTGTTGACGACGGACACGTAAACGCACCCCGGGAATCGTTAATGTGGAAATAGCTCTGGGACCCCAAAACAGTGAGTAATAGTCCACGAAGCGGGCCTGAATCGGCCAAAACTGCGAGTGTTGATGACCGACACGTAAGCGCACCTTGGGCTTCAACAACTAGGGAAATCGCTTCGGGCCCGCAAAACGGTGAGTAATAGTCCACGAAACGGGTCAGAATTGGCCAAAACTATGAGTGTAGACGACGGACACGTAAGCGCACCCTGTGGATCGTCAATCATGGAAATAGCTCTAGGAACCCAAAATATTGAGTAATAGTGCACGAAACGGACCAGAATCGGCCAAAATTGTGAGTTTTGATGACCGACACGTAAACACACCCCGGCGTTCGCCAATCGTGGAAATCACTCCGGGACCCCAAAGCTGAATAATAGTCCAAGCAACGGGCCAAAATCTTTCCAGATTGTGATTGTTGATGACTGACGTGTAAGCGCACCTTGGGGTTCATCAACCATGGAAATCGGTTCGGGACCCCAAAACGGTGAGTAATAGTCCATGAAACGGGCCAAAATCTGCCAAAATTGCGAGTGTTTATGACGGACACGTAAACGCATCCCGGGGAACGTCAATCGTGGAAATCGCTCCGGGACCCCAAAACAATGACTAATAGTCCATGAAACGGGGCAGAATCGGCCAAAACTGTGAGTGTTGATGATCAACACGTAAACGCATCCTAGGGATCGTCAATCGTGGAAATCGCTCTAGAACCCCAAAACGGTAGGTAATAGTGCACGAAACGGACCAGAATTGGCCAATATTGTGAGCGTTGATACCGGACACGTAAGCGCACACCGGGGTTCGTCAACCGTGGAAATCACTCTGGGACCCAAGAACGGTAACTAATAGTGCACGAAACGGATCAGAATCGACATAAACCACGAGTGTTGATGACCAATACGTAAACGCACCCTACGGTTCGTTAATCGGGGAAATCACTTCGGACCCCAGAACAGTGAGTAATAGTCCGTGAAACGGGCCAGAATCGGCCAAAACTGCGAGTGTTGATGACCGACACATAACCGCACCTTGGGGTTCAACAACTATGGAAATAGCTTCGGGCCTGCAAAACGGTGAGTAATAGTCCACGAAACGGGACAGAATTGGCCAAAACTATGAGTGTTGACGACGGACACGTAAACGCACCCCGGGGATCGTCAATCATGGAAATAGCTCTGGGAACCCAAAATATTGAGTAATATTGCACGAAAAGGACCAGAATCGGCCAAAATTGTACGTAGTGATGACCGACAAGTAAAAGCACCCCGGTGTTCGCCAATCGTGGAAATCACTCCGGGACCCCAAAACTGAGTAATAGTCCAAGAAACGGGCCAAAATCGGCCCTAACTTTGATTGTTGATGACCGACGCGTAAGCGCACCTTGGGGTTCATCAACCATGGAAATCGGTTCGGGACCCCAAAACGGTGAGTAATAGTCCATGAAACGGGCCAAAATCTGCCAAAATTGCGAGTGTTGACGACGGACACGTAAACGCACCCCGGGAATCGTTAATGTGGAAATAGCTCTGGGACCCCAAAACGGTGAGTAATAGTCCACGAAGCGGGCCTGAATCGGCCAAAACTGCGAGTGTTGATGACCGACACGTAAGCGCACCTTGGGCTTCAACAACTAGGGAAATCACTTCGGGCCCGCAAAACGGTGAGTAATAGTCCACGAAACGGGTCAGAATTGGCCAAAACTATGAGTGTTGACGACGGACACGTAAACGCACCCTGTGGATCGTCAATCATGGAAATAGCTCTGGGAACCCAAAATATTGAGTAATAGTGCACGAAACGGACCAGAATCGGCCAAAATTGTGAGTTTTGATGACCGACACGTAAACGCACCCCGGCGTTCGCCAATCGTGGAAATCACTCCGGGACCCCAAAGCTGAGTAATAGTCCAAGCAACGGGCCAAAATCTTCCCAGATTGTGATTGTTGATGACTGACGTGTAAGCGCACCTTGGGGTTCATCAACCATGGAAATCGGTTCGGGACCCCAAAACGGTGAGTAATAGTCCACGAAACGGGCCAAAATCTGCCAAAATTGCGAGTGTTGATGACGGACACGTAAACGCATCCCGGGGAACGTCAATCGTGGAAATCGCTCCGGGACCCCAAAACAATTACTAATAGTCCATGAAACGGGGCAGAATCGGCCAAAACTGTGAGTGTTGATGATCGACACGTAAACGCATCCTAGGGATCGTCAATCGTGGAAATCGCTCTAGAACCCCAAAACGGTAGGTAATAGTGCACGAAACGGACCAGAATTGGCCAATATTGTGAGGGTTGATACCGGACACGTAAACGCACACGGGGGTTCGTCAATCGTGGAAATCACTCTGGGACCCAAGAACGGTAACTAATAGTGCACGAAACGGACCAGAATCGACAAAAACCA
>LR738711.1:964837754-964973304 GCA_902687465.1 Secale cereale
AATCGGCCAAAACTGCGAGTGTTGATGACCGACACGTAAGCGCACCTTGGGCTTCAACAACTAGGGAAATCGCTTCGGGCCCGCAAAACGGTGAGTAATAGTCCACGAAACGGGTCAGAATTGGCCAAAACTATGAGTGTTGACGACGGACACGTAAACGCACCCTGTGGATCGTCAATCATGGAAATAGCTCTGGGAACCCAAAATATTGAGTAATAGTGCACGAAACGGACCAGAATCTGCCAAAATTGTGAGTTTTGATGACCGACACGTAAACGCACCCCGGCGTTCGCCAATCGTGGAAATCACTCCGGGACCCCAAAGCTGAGTAATAGTCCAAGCAACGGGCCAAAATCTTCCCAGATTGTGATTGTTGATGACTGACGTGTAAGCGCACCTTGGGGTTCATCAACCATGGAAATCGGTTCGGGACCCCAAAACGGTGAGTAGTAGTCCATGAAACGGGCCAAAATCTGCCAAAATTGCGAGTGTTTATGACGGACACGTAAACGCATCCCGGGGAACGTCAATCGTGGAAATTGCTCCGGGACCCCAAAACAATGACTAATAGTCCATGAAACGGGGCAGAATCGGCCAAAACTGTGAGTGTTGATGATTGACACGTAAACGCATCCTAGGGATCGTCAATCGTGGAAATCGCTCTAGAACCCCAAAACGGTAGGTAATAGTGCACGAAACGGACCAGAATTGGCCAATATTGTGAGGGTTGATACCGGACACGTAAACGCACACGGGGGTTCGTCAATCGTGGAAATCACTCTGGGACCCAAGAACGGTAACTAATAGTGCACGAAACGGACCAGAATCGACAAAAACCATGAGTGTTGATGACCAACACGTAAACGCACCCCAGGGTTCGTTAATCGTGGAAATCACTTCGGACCCCAGAATAGTGAGTAATAGTCCACGAAACGGGCCAGAATCGGCCAAAACTGCGAGTGTTGATGACCGACATATAACCGCACCTTGGGGTTCAACAACTATGGAAATCGCTTCGGGCCCGCAAAACGGTGAGTAATAGTCCACGAAACGGGACAGAATTGGCCAAAACTATGAGTGTTGACGACGGACACGTAAACGCACCCCGGGGATCGTCAATCATGGAAATAGCTCTGGGAACCCAAAATATTGAGTAATAGTGCACGAAAAGGACCAGAATCGGCCAAAATTGTACGTAGTGATGACCGACAAGTAAAAGCACCCCGGTGTTCGCCAATCGTGGAAATCACTTCGGGACCCCAAAACTGAGTAATAGTCCAAGAAACGGGCCAAAATCGGACCAAACTGTGATTGTTGATGACCGACGCGTAAGCGCACCTTGGGGTTCATCAACCATGGAAATTGGTTCTGGACCCCAAAACGGTGAGTAATAGTCCATGAAACGGGCCAAAATCTGCCAAAATTGCGAGTGTTGACGAGGGACACGTAAACGCACGCCGGGAATCGTTGATCGTGGAAATAGCTCTGGGACCCCAAAACGGTGTAATAGTCCACGAAACGGGCCAGAATCGGCCAAAACTGCGAGTGTTGATGACCGACACGTAAGCGCACCTTGGGCTTCAGCAACTATGGAAATCGCTTAGGGCCCGCAAAACGGTGAGTAATAGTCCACAAAACGGGTCAAAATTGGCCAAAACTATGAGTGTTGACGACGGACACGTAAACGCACCCCGTGGATCATCAATCATGGAAATAGCTCTAGGAACCCGAAATATTGAGTAATAGTGCACTAAACGGACCAGAATCAGCCAAAATTGTGAGTGTTGATGACCGACACGTAAACGCACCCCGGTGTTCGCCAATCGTGGAAATCACTCCGGGACCCCAAAGCTGAGTAATAGTCCAAGCAATGGGCCAAAATCTGCCCAAAATGTGATTGTTGATGACCGACGCGTAAGCGCACCTTGGGGTGTATCAACCATGGAAATCGGTTCGGGACCCCAAAACGGTGAGTAATAGTCCACGAAACGAGCCAAAATCTGCCAAAATTGCGAGTGTTGATGACGGACACGTAAACGCATCCCGGGGAACGTCAATCATGGAAATCGCTCCAGGACCCCAAAACAATGAGTAATAGTCCATGAAACGGGGCAGAATCGGCCGAAACTGCGAGTGTTGATGATCGACACGTAAACGCATCCTAGGGATCGTCAATCGTGGAAATCGCTCTTCGACCCCTAAACGGTGAGTTATAGTGCACGAAACGGACCAGAATTGGCCAATATTGTGAGCGTTGATAACGGACACGTAAACGCACACCGGGGTTCGTCAGCCGTGGAAATCACTCTGGGACCCAAGAACGGTAACTAATAGTGCACGAAACGGATCAGAATCGACATAAACCACGAGTGTTGATGACCAATACGTAAACGCACCCTACGGTTCGTTAATCGGGGAAATCACTTCGGACCCCAGAACAGTGAGTAATAGTCCATGAAATGGGCCAGAATCGGCCAAAACTGCGAGTGTTGATGACTGACACATAACCGCACCTTGGGGTTCAACAACTATGGAAATCGCTTCGGGCCCGCAAAACGGTGAGTAATAGTCCACGAAACGGGACAGAATTGGCCAAAACTATGAGTGTTGACGACGGACACGTAAACGCACCCCGGGGATCGTCAATCATGGAAATAGCTCTGGGAACCCAAAATATTGAGTACTAGTGCACGAAACGGACCAGAATCGGCCAAAATTGTAAGTAGTGATGACCGACAAGTAAACACACCCCGGTGTTCGCCAATCGTGGAAATCACTCCGGGACCCCAAAACTGAGTAATAGTCCAAGAAACGGGCCAAAATTGTAAGTAGTGATGACGACGAGGTTCTTCAATAGCAACCCATTAGAAAGGGAGTGAAACTGAACGTCGTCGTCATCGGATCCAACCACCAAAGTCAGACTCTAGGTTTTCACCCTGAAGAATCAATCTGTGCATATCCGAGTGATACGTCCAAAACATATCTATAATTTCTGCTTGCTCCATGCCTCTTTTGGGTGATATTGCTATGATATTTATACACTTTCATACACTTTTGATCATATTTGGACTGACCTATTAACTCAGTGCACCCCAGTGCCAGTTTCTGTTTTCGGCTGTTTTTGTATTTCAGGTTTTCACATTACGAGAACTGCCAGGAAAAATCCAGAAAAATTATATAAAAAATCAGCGTTCCAGAAGCTACCTTGCGCCCGAAGTACAGCCGGGGGGGCCACCAGGGCTCCAGGCGCCCTGGCGGCGCCCCCCCCCCCCTGGGCCGCGCCGGGGGGGCGCCTGGGCCCCCCGAGGCTCCTCCGATGCCCCCCTTTGGCATATATTTAAAGCGTCTCCCGAAACCCTCGAGACGGGAACTCTTTTTCGCGATCTCATCTCTGTGCCGCCGCCGCCGCCGCTTCCAAGATCGGGAGCACCAGGAGAACTCTTCCCGGCACCCTGCCGGAGGGGAGGATCACCACCGGGAGCTTCTCCACCACCATGGACGCCTCCCGGATGAGTTGTGAGTAGTCTACCTTGGACCATGGGTCCATGACCAGTAGCTATGTGATGTTCTCCTCCCGTTCTTGTGCTTCACTAATTAGTCCTCGTGAGCTGCCCTACATGATCGAGGCACATATGTAATCCTTATGCTGTTGCTATGATGAGTTTGCTGGGATCCGATGGATTATGAGATTATGTTCAGATTGTGTTTGAGTAATATATTTGATTCACCTCTTTTATATTTATGTTCGTAAGTAATTCTTGCATGTTCTCCGTTGTTATTTATTGCTTTGGCCAAGTAGTAGGTAGTGACTCCAAGAGGGAACGTTATGCTTGATTGTGGGTTCATGCCCCTCGATGACTAGTTTGAGTGACAGAAACATGAGTCTAGGGGATGTGGTGTTGCCACAAGGGGGAAAACAACGGTGCTTGTGCCCGCGGGTGCAAGGATTGTTTACTTTACGCAAAGTTCTTTTAATGCAGTTGTCTGTTGCTTTGAGTTTACACTATGGGTGGGGCTCGCAACTTAATACCAGCGAGATGTTCTGGATAGATATCTCAAGGTGGATGATTAGTAGTAGATATTGATGGATTTAGGTCTACTTACTTTGGCGTACCGCCCATGCTTTGAACCTCAACCTTTCTTGCAATGTAGTCAGCATTGGTTTGCGCACATGGTCCTGTCAATTGCCCAGCTGTAATTCGTTTACCTCACATAGATGTTTTATCGTCTTTTGGGAGAGAGACATCACTAGTGAACATCATGAGACTCCGGTCCATATTACCATCATTGATCACATCCGCTATTTACTTTTCCACATTTTATTTACTATTGCAATTATATCTATCACTATTATCACTTGCGTTTGATCCTTTGTAAACTACAAGGCCGGAGGGATTGACAACCTCTCTGTACTCGTTGAGAGCAAAGTTATTTGTATCTGTGTGCAGGTCCACGTTGATTGCTAATATCTGGCGCCGTTAGCAGTTGACACCTTCTTGTTGAAACTGGGAGTCTCTGGGAAATCGATCCTTGGTATTGCCAAGGGAAATCTTCTGCTACACTGCATCTCTAACCTTCCACTTGGGGTAACCAACGAGGGGCGAGAAGCCTAGCAAAGCAATTTCTGGCACCGTTGCCGGGGACTCCACTCTTCATGATAGGGGAGTTGCATGCTATCTTTTACCTTTGCTTTTTAGTCTTGTTAGTTTACCTTTCAGTTTTTGCTTTAGTACCTTTTTATCGAAAATCACAAAAATAGTTATCTTATTCTTTAGTTGTCATTATGTCGGGTCCTTTTGTCTTTGACGAGGCAGAAGTTCTCACCTTTAAACAAAGAGGTGGGGAAAGTTTGAAAGATGCTTGGTATAGAATTAATGATTCACAAAAAAGAGCCACCAAGAAGCAACCTACTACTATCTTGCTTAGAAATTTTTATGTTGGAATTACTTCTTGGAATAGGTTTATTCTAGATACTGCTATCAATGGGAATTTCCTAGAGGCCCCAGTCTGGGAGTCTCTTAGTATTATTGAAAATCTTGTTGGGAATCCCCCTATTGTTAGCATTCAAGAGGACATCACCCTAGCTCACATTATGAAAAAACTTGAAAAGATAGAGCTAGAGATGCCAAGCATTAATAAGATAAATGAGTTGGATTTGAATAGACTTGATAGCTCCATGCATAAAATTTTCAAAATTTTGGAGACCGTCAAATTACATGACTTGGACTCTTCTAGGATAGACAAGATTGAGGATATCTTTGATACTCTAGGAACCACCTTCTCCTCAATCAAAACCAAAAAGGTAGAAACTCCGGAAAAGAAGGAGCCTAAGTTCGTTCACGTTCCAAAGGCTCCCCGCTCTAAAAGTAATCCACCTATTGCCAAAGGGGTTGAAACTGTAAAGACTTTGGAAGAAACACCTGTCTTTGATGAATTTATAAATGAATCTTCCCTTGAATTTTATCCTTTTGGTCTTCTACCTAGAAGTATCTCTATGAGGCCTTTATTTGAAAGTCCTCTTAAGACTAGTTGTATTATTGAAGAGCTTTTTGATGATCTTGATGATGGTTCAATTGATACAACTTGATCTATATGCATTATGCCTAGCTTAAAGGCATAAAAGAAAGCGCTCTTGGGAGGCAGCCCAATGAATAAATTTTATTTTGCTTTTGTTGTGTCTTGATGTTGTTTACTACTGTAGCATCATCATTGTATCTTTGTTTTTCAATTTTGTGCCAGGTATAGCCTCTGATTGCTAGAAAGTTCAAAAGTTGTGAGGTGCTGTCCAGGAAACAGATTCTGTCCTTGGATAGAAAAATTCGTACAAAATCACCAGTTCATCTTTTTGGTCTGAATTTTTTCGACAGCGTTCTCTATATAATTGTCTTTCGTGCTTCTGTTCTGAGTTTTTTGATTTGAGTTGCAGAAGTGCCCCGAACAAATCATTTACTACCTGCTGTTCTGTTTTTCACATATTCTGTCATGTTTTGCCTTTCCTTCATTTTGCAAACCTAGAGCTTGCTTTTTCTTTGCAAAAACCTTTTGGCAATCTTGAGAAACAGTAGACCTTCAAGAATATCCTTATTTCCAGCAAGGTATAATTATTTTATTATGGGTACTAACCTCGCTAATCAGATTATGATGAGTTATGTATGAATGGAGTTTTCAAGTGTGCGAGCGAAGATGATAAAAAAGATCCAGGAGTGTCAAACGCTCAAGCTTGGGGATGCCCCCGTGCACCCCCAAGAAATATTCAAGGAGACTCAAGCGTCTAAGCTTGGGGATGCCCCCGTGCATCCCCTTCTCCATCAACATTATCAGTTCGTCTTTCGTTCCACTATATTTTAATCACTTCATGTGTTATGTGCTATGCTTGGAGCGTCTTGCTTTTAGTTTCCTTTTTAGTTTTCCATAACGAGTCGGAACTCAGCGTTCTTTATGTGGGAGAGACACACGCTCCACTTCTACCTAGAACATAACATAGAATTTTCATGTCTATCTTTGTTGTGTGTGTTCTTTGTCTTTTAATAGCTACTATCATGTTCTGCTCTTAGTATTCATGCTTATCTTTTCGAAGAGCTTTTGTTTAGTTGGTTGCTTGAACTCTCTTTATCTACCATGCTCACCTTATTAAGAGAGTTTTCTTCCGTTGCATTGGTTGATATGTCTATGATAAAGATGCTACGTGCATAATGGCGCTTGGTAGTTCAGGTTTTCTTATGGTTAGTCTCAAATAGCTGGGGGATTCCCAATGTGTTATTGGAGTACCAACATGATTTGTTTGCCAATGATGTGGTATGGTTTAGTAATATCTTCCCTCAAGAATTTATTTTGATTGACTTGGCGTATGCTCACGCATATTTAAGACTGTAAAGAAAATCTGTCAAGCCTTGATGATCTTTTGTTTCTGAGTAGCGATATAACTTCCATACCTGATTCAATGTTGCTTTGTCGCTCTGCATGATTATGACCATCATTGCTCTCTTAGTTGGTCGCTCCCAGTCTTTTGCTAACCTCCACCTGTACTAAGCGGACTGACTGCTTGTGCATCCACATCCTTTTAAACCAGTTATGCCATATGAGTCCACCATACCTACCTATATGTGGTATTTCACCGCCACTCCAAGTAAATTTACAAGTGCTACCTTTAAAACCTTCAGTTTTTGCAATACATAGCTCATGGAAAGTAGCTTAAAAACTATTGTGGTAAAGAATATGTTGCTTATGTATCTTATTTCTTATAAGTTGCTTGCTGAGCGGTAACCATGTTTCTGGGGACGCCATCAACTGTTACACTTTTGTTGAATATCATGTGAGTTGCTATGCATGTTCGTCTTGTCTGAAGTAAGGGTGATTTGCCATGGGTTGAATGGTTTGAGTATGCATATTGTTAGAGAAGAACATTGGGCCGCCAACCAAAGCCATGTATCATGGTGGAAGTTTTAGCTTGGACATTAATCCTCAATCTCTTATGAGAATATGCTTAAGCATTAAAGAGGAGTCCATTATCTATTTTCTATGTTGTCCCGGTATGGATGTCCTCAAGTTGAGATCTATCAAAAACGAGAAATCAAATGCGATCTATCTCCTTGGACCTTTGTGTTGGGGAACGTAGTATTTTAAAATTTTCCTACGATCACGCAAGATCTATCTACCAGATGCATAGCAACGAGAGGGGAGAGTGAGTCTACGTACCCTCGTAGACCGAAAGCGGAAGCGTCAGAACAACGCGGTTGATGTAGTCGTACGTCTTCACGGCCCGACCGATCAAGCACCGAAACTACGGCACCTCCGAGTTCTAGCACACGTTCAGCTCGATGACGTCCCTCGAACTCCGATCCAGCCGAGTGTCGAGGGAGAGTTCCGTCAGCACGACGGCGTGGTGACGATCTTGATGTTCTACCGTCGCAGGGCTTCGCCTAAGCACCGCTACAATATTTATCGAGGAGAACTATGGTGGAGGGGGGCACCGCACACGGCTAAGAGATCAAGAGATCAATTGTTGTGTCTAGAGGTGCCCCCTGCCCCCGTATATAAAGGAGGGAGGGAGAGGCCGGCCCTAGAGGGGGCGCACCAAGTGTGGGGAGTCCTATATATCGATTTTTACGTCTCGACCGTTTTGAGACTCCTCGTCATGTCCCCGATCTCATCCGGGACTCCGAACTCCTTCGGTACATCAAAACTCATAAACTCATAATAAAACTATCATCGAAACCTTAAGCGTGCGGACCCTACGGGTTCGAGAACTATGTAGACATGACCGAGACACGTCTCCGGTCAATAACCAATAGCGGAACCTGGATGCTCATATTGGCTCCCACATATTCTACGAAGATCTTTATCGGTCAAACCGCACAACAACATACATTGTTCCCTTTGTCATCGGTATGTTACATGCCCGAGATTCGATCGTCGGTATCTCAATACCTAGTTTAGTCTCGTTACCAACAAGTCTCTTTACTCGTTCCGTAATACATCATCCCGCAACTAACTCATTAGCTGCAATGCTTGCAAGGCTTATAGTGATGTGCATTACCGAGTGGGCCCAGAGATACCTCTCCGACAATCGGAGTGACAAATCCTAATCTCGAAATACGCCAACCCAATAAGTACCTTCGGAGACACCTATAGAGTACCTTTATAATCACCCAGTTACGTTGTGACGTTTGGTAGCACACAAAGTGTTCCTCCGGTATTCGGGAGTTGCATAATCTCATAGTCATAGGAACATGTATAAGTCATGAAGAAAGCAATAGCAGTAAAACTTAAACGATCATAGTGCTAAGCTAACGGATGGGTCTTGTCCATCAGATCATTTTCCTAATGATGTGATCCCATTGATCAAATGACAACTCATGTCTATGGCTAGGAAACATAACCATCTTTGATCAATGAGCTAGTCTAGTAGAGGCATACTAGGGACACTCTGTTTTGTCTATGTATTCACACATGTATTAAGTTTCCGGTTAATACAATTCTAGCATGAATAATAAACATTTATCATGATATATGGAAATAAATAATAACTTTATTATTGCCTCTAGGGCATATTTCCTTCAGTCTCCCACTTGCACTAGAGTCAATAATCTAGTTCACATCGCCATGTGATTTAACACCGATAGTTCACATCGTGATGTGATTAACACCCAAAGGGTTTACTAGAGTCAATAATCTAGTTCACATCGCTATGTGATTAACACCCAAAGAGTACTAAGGTGTGATCATGTTTTGCTTCGTGAGAGAAGTTTAGTCAATGGGTCTGTCACATTCAGATCCGTATGTATTTCGCAAATGTCTATGTGTCTACAATGCTCTGCATGGAGCTACTCTAGCTAATTGCTCCCACTTTCAATACGCATCCAGATTGATACTTAGAGTCAGCTAGATTTAGTGTCAAAGCTTGCATCGGCGTAACCCTTTACGACGAACTCTTTATCACCTCCATAATCGAGAAACATTTCCTTAGTCATCCAGTTACTAAGGATAATTTTGACCGTTGTACAGTGATCTACTCCTGGATCACTATTGTACCCTCTTGACAAACTCATGGCAAGGTACACAACATGTTTGGTACACAGCATGGCATACTTTATAGAACCTATGGCTGAGGCATAGGGAATGACTTTCATTCTCTCTATATTTTTTTGCCGTGGTCTGGCTTTGAGTCTTACTCAACTTCACACCTTACAAGTCAGGTAAGAACTCCTTCTTTGACTGATCCATTTTGAACTACTTCAAAATCATATCAAGGTATGTACTCATCGAAAGTCTTATCAAGCGTCTTGATCTATCTCTATAGATCTTGATGCCCAATATGTAAGCAGCTTCACCAAGGTCTTTCTTTGAAAAACTCCTTTCAAACACTCCTTTATGCTTTCCAGAAAATTCTACATCATTTCCGATCGACAATATGTCATTCACATATACTTATCAGAAAGGTTGTAGTGCTCCCACTCACTTCTTGTAAATACAGGCTTCACCGCAAGTCTGTATAAATCTATATGCTTTGATCAACTTATCAAAGCGTATATTCCAACTCCGAGATGCTTGCACCAGTCCATAGATGGATCGCTGGAGCTTGCACATTTTGTTAGCACCTTTAGGATTGACAAAACCTTCTGGTTGCATCATATACAAGCCTTCTTCAATAAATCCATTAAAGAATGCAGTTTTGTTATCCATTTGCCAAATTTCATAAAATGCGGCAATTGTTAACATGATTCGGACAGACTTAAGCATCGCTACGGGTGAGAAAGTCTCATCGTAGTCAACTCCTTGAACTTGTTGAAAAACTTTCGCAACAAGTCGAGCTTTGTAAACAGTAACATTACTGTCAGCGTCAGTCTTCCTCTTGAAGATCAATTTATTTTCGATGGCTTGCCGACCATCGGGCAAGTCAACCAAAGTCCACACTTTGTTCTCATACATGGATCCCATCTCAGATTTCATGGTCTCAAGCCATTTTGCGGAATCTAGGCTCATCATCACTTCCTCATAGTTCGTAGGTTCATCATGGTCCAGTAACATGACTTCCAGAACCGGGTTGCCATACCACTCTGGTGCGGAACGTACTCTGGTTGATCTACGAAGTTCAGCAGTAACTTGATCCAAAGTTTCATGATCATCATCATTAGCTTCCTCACTAACTGGTGTAGGAATCACTGGAACCAGTTTCTGTGATGTACTACTATCCAATTCGGGAGAAGGTACAATTACCTCATCAAGTTCCACTTTCCTCCCACTCACTTCTTTCGAGAGAAACTCCTTCTCTAGAAAGGATCCACTCTTAGCAACAAAGACCTTGCCCTCGGATCTGTGATAGAAGGTGTACCCAACAGTTTCTTTTGGGTATCCTATGAAGATTTACTTCTCCGATTTGGGTTCGAGCTTATCATGTTGAAACTTTTTCACATAAGCATCGCAGTCCCAAACTTAAAGAAATGACAGCTTAGGTTTCTCGTCAAACCACAGTTCATACGGTGTCATCTCCACGGATTTAGATGGTGCCCTATTTAACGTGAATGTATCTGTCTCTAATGCATAACCCCAAAAGCAATAGTGGTAGATCGGTAAGAGACATCATCGATCGCACCATATCTAATAAAGTACGGTTATGACGTTCGGACACACCATTACACTATGGTGTTCCAGATGGCGTGAGTAGTGAAACTATTTCACATTGTTTTTACCGAAGGCCAAACTCGCTAACTCAAATATTTTACCTCTACGATCATATCGTAGAAACTCTTATTTTCTTGTTACGATGATTCTCCACTTCACTCTGAAATTCTTTGAACTTTTCAAATGTTTTAGACTTGTGCTTCATTAAGTAGATATACCCATATCTGCTCAAATCATCAGTGAAGGTCAGAAAATAACGATACCCGCCGCGAGCTTCAACACTCATTGGTCCACATACATCTGTATGTATGATCTCCAACAAATCTGTTGCTCGCTCCATTGTTCCGGAGAATGGAGTTTTAGTCATCTTGCCCATGAGGCATGGTTCGCAAGCACCAAGTGATTCATAATCAAGTGATTCCAAAAGTCCATCACTATGGAGTTTCTTCATGCGCTTTACACCATTATGACCTAAACAGCAGTGCCACAAATAAGTTGCACTATCATTATTAACCTTGCATTTTTTTGGCTTCAATATTATGAATATGTGTATCACCACGATCGAGATCCAACAAACTATTTTCATTGGGTGTATGACCATCGAAGGTTTTATTCATGTAAACAGAATAACAATTATTCTATGACTTTAAATGAATAACCGTATTGCAACGAATATGATCAAATCATATTCATGCTCAACGCAAATGCCAAATAACATTTATTTAGGTTTTACACTAATCCCGAAAGTATAGGTAGTGTGCGATGATGATCATATCAATCTTGGAACCACTTCCAACACACATCGTCACTTCACCTTTAACTAGTCTCTGTTCATTCTGCAATTCTCGTTTCGAGTTACTAATTTTAGCAACTGAACCGGTATCAAATACCCAGGGGTTGCTATGAACACTAGTAAAGTACACATCAATAATCTGTATATCAAAATATACCTTTGTTCACTTTGCCATCCTTCTTATCCGCCAAGTATCTAGGGCAGTTCCACTTCCAGTGACCATTTCCTTTGCAGTAGAAGCACTTAGTTTCAGGCTTGAGTTTTAGCTTTGGGTTTCTTCACTGGAGTGACAACTTGCTTGTCATTCTTCTTGAAGTTCCCCTTCTATCCCTTTGCCCTTTACTTGAAACAAGTGGTCTTGTTAACCATCAACACTTGATGCTTTTTCATGATTTCTACCTTCGCCGACTTCAGCATTGCGAAGAGCTCGGGAATTCCTTTCGTCATCCCTTGCATATTATAGTTCATCACGAAGTTCTACTAACTTGGTGATAGTGACTAGAGAACTTTGTCAATTACTATCTTATCTGGAAGATTAACTCCCACTTGATTCAAGTAATTGTAGTACCCAGACAATCTGAGCACATGCTCACTAGTTGAGCTATTCTCCTCCATCTTGTAGGCAAAGTACTGTCAGAAGTCTTATACCTCTCGACACGGGCATGAGTATGAAATACTAATTTCAACTCTTGGAACATCTTATATGCTCCGTGGCGTTCAAAACGTTTTTGAAGTCCCGGTTCTAAGCCATAAAGCATGGTGCACTTAAACTATCAAGTAGTCATCATACCGAGCTTTTGTCAAAACGTTCATAACGTCTACATCTGCTCCTGCAATATGTATGTCACCTAGCGGTGCATCAAGGACATAACTCTCTGTGCAGCAATGAGGATAATCCTCAGATCACGGAACAATTCCGCATCATTGCTACTAACATCTTTCAACTTAGTTTTCTCTAGGAACATATAAAAAATAAACGGGGAGCAACATTGCGAGCTATTGATCTACAACATAGATATGCTAATACTACGAGGACTAAGTTCATGATAAATTAAAGTTCAATTTAATCATATTACTTAAGAACTCCCACTTAGATAGACATCCCTCTAGTCATCTAAATGATCACGTGATCCAAATCAACTAAACCATGTCCGATCATCACGTGAGATGGAGTAGTTTCAATGGTGAACATCTTATGTTGATCATATCTACTATATGATTCACGCTCGACCTTTCGGTCTCCAGTGTTCCGAGGCCATATCTGCATATGCTAGGCTCGTCAAGTTTAACCCGAGTATTCTGCGTGTGCAAAACTGGCTTACACCCGTTGTATTTGAACGTAGAGCTTATCACACCCGATCATCACGTGGTGTCTCGGCACGACGAACTTTCGCAACGGTGCATACTCAGGGAGAACACTTATACCTTGAAATTTAGTAAGGGATCATCTTATAATGCTACCGTCGAACTAAGCAAAATAAGAAGCATAATAAGATAAACATCACATGCAATCAAAATATGTGATATGATATGGCCATCATCATCTTGTGCTTTTGATCTCCATCTCCAAAGCACCGTCATGATCACCTTCGTCACCGGCGCGACACCTTGATCTCCATCGTAGCATCGTTGTCGTCTCGCCAACTATTGCTTCTACGACTATCACCACCGCTTAGTGATAAAGTAAAGCATTTACATGGCGATTGCATTTCATACAATAAAGCGACAACCATATGGCTCCTGCCAGTTGCCGATTACTTTACAAAACATGGTCATTTCATACAAAACCGTATAACTCATCATGTCTTGACCATATCACATCACAACATGCCCTGCAAAAACAAGTTAGACCTCCTCTACTTTGTTGTTGCAAGTTTTACGTGGCTGCTACGGGCTTAGCAAGAACCGTTCTTACCTACGCATACAAAACCACAACGATATTTCGTCAAGTATGTGCTGTTTTAACCTTCACAAGGACCGGGCGTAGCCACACTTGATTCAACTAAAGTTGGAGAAACTGACACCCGCCAGCCACCTGTGTGCGAAGCACGTCGGTAGAACCAGTCTCGCGTAAGCGTACGCGTAATGTCGGTCCGGGCCGCTTCATCCAACAATACTGCCGAATCAAAGTATGACATGCTGGTAAGCAGTATGACTAGTATCGTCCACAACTCACTTGTGTTCTACTCGTGCATATCATCTACGCATAGACCTTGCTCATGATGCCACTGTTGGGGAACGTAGTATTTTAAAATTTTCCTACGATCACGCAAGATCTATCTACCAGATGCATAGCAACGAGAGGGGAGAGTGAGTCTACGTACCCTCGTAGACCGAAAGCGGAAGCGTCAGAACAACGCGGTTGATGTAGTCGTACGTCTTCACGGCCCGACCGATCAAGCACCGAAACTACGGCACCTCCGAGTTCTAGCACACGTTCAGCTCGATGACGTCCCTCGAACTCCGATCCAGCCGAGTGTCGAGGGAGAGTTCCGTCAGCACGACGGCGTGGTGACGATCTTGATGTTCTACCGTCGCAGAGCTTCGCCTAAGCACCGCTACAATATTTATCGAGGAGAACTATGGTGGAGGGGGGCACCGCACACGGCTAAGAGATCAAGAGATCAATTGTTGTGTCTAGAGGTGCCCCCCTGCCCCCGTATATAAAGGAGGGAGGGAGAGGCCGGCCCTAGAGGGGGCGCACCAAGTGTGGGGAGTCCTATATATCGATTTTTACGTCTCGACCGTTTTGAGACTCCTCGTCATGTCCCCGATCTCATCCGGGACTCCGAACTCCTTCGGTACATCAAAAATCATAAACTCATAATAAAACTATCATCGAAACCTTAAGCGTGCGGACCCTACGGGTTCGAGAACTATGTAGACATGACCGAGACACGTCTCCGGTCAATAACCAATAGCGGAACCTGGATGCTCATATTGGCTCCCACATATTCTACGAAGATCTTTATCGGTCAAACCGCATAACAACATACATTGTTCCCTTTGTCATCGGTATGTTACATGCCCGAGATTCGATCGTCGGTATCTCAATACCTAGTTGAATCTCGTTACCAACAAGTCTCTTTACTCGTTCCGTAATACATCATCCCGCAACTAACTCATTAGCTACAATGCTTGCAAGGCTTATACTGATGTACATTACCGAGTGGGCCCAGAGATACCTCTCCGACAATCGGAGTGACAAATCCTAATCTCGAAATACGCCAACCCAATAAGTACCTTCGGAGACACCTGTAGAGTACCTTTATAATCACCCAGTTACGTTGTGACGTTTGGTAGCACACAAAGTGTTCCTCCGGTATTCGGGAGTTGCATAATCTCATAGTCATAGGAACATGTATAAGTCATGAAGAAAGCAATAGCAGTAAAACTTAAACGATCATAGTGCTAAGCTAATGGATGGGTCTTGTCCATCAGATCATTTTCCTAATGATGTGATCCCGTTGATCAAATGACAACTCATGTCTATGGCTAGGAAACATAACCATCTTTGATCAATGAGCTAGTCTAGTAGAGGCATACTAGGGACACTCTGTTTTGTCTATGTATTCACACATGTATTAAGTTTCCGGTTAATACAATTCTAGCATGAATAATAAACATTTATCATGATATATGGAAATAAATAATAACTTTGTTATTGCCTCTAGGGCATATTTCCTTCACTTTGTACAGGTGACATAGAGGTACCCCTTTGTGACACTTGGTTGAAACATATGTAATGCAATGATAACCTATGGAAATCCGAGCTAATTAGGACAAGGTGCGAGCACTATTGGTATTCGATGCATGAGGCTTGCAACTTATAGGGTGTCTTATTCATGACACATATGAAGTACTACTACCATTGACAAAATTGCTTCTATGTTTTCAAAATAAAAAGCTCTAGCACATGAGTAATCCCTGCTTCCCTCTGCGAAGGGCCATTCTTTTACTTTTATGTTGAGTCTCCACCTTCTTTCTTCAAAGCACCAACTATTGAGAGCATGATTGTCATTCTGAGTGTAATGTGCATTGTCCCAAAGTAGCATTGTCTTTTGCATGATTGTGATATCGTTTATTTTGAAATCATTGTGTCTAGTCATCACTTAAACCTTGAAGGTGCCCCTACACTTATGTTTTGCTTCACTAAAGGGGGCAAGCTAGATATCACTTTATCATATTTGCACATCATGTTCATTGCAAATCTATTTGATGTTTCAATATCATCTTGTAAAACTTTCAGTCCTTTGTGATTTTCTTATGAGGCAACTTAATTACTACAGATTCATTATCTCAGTAAGCTTTTGTCATAGACTATGAGTAAGTCCTATATGGTTAATAGCATGTCACCACAGAAATTATTCTTGTTATCATTTACCTACTCGAGGACGAGCAGGAATTAAGCTTGGGGATGTTGATACGTCCAAAACGTATCTATAATTTCTGCTTGCTCCATGCCTCTTTTGGGTGATATTGCTATGATATTTATACACTTCCATACACTTTTGATCATATTTGGACTAACCTATTAACTCAGTGCACCCCAGTGCCAGTTTCTGTTTTTGGCTGTTTTTGTATTTCAGATTTTCACATTACGAGAACTGCCAGGAAAAATCCAGAAAAATTATATAAAAAATCAGCGTTCCAGAAGCTACCTTGCGCCCGAAGTACAGCCGGGGGGGGCACCAGGGCTCCAGGCGCCCTGGCGGCGCCCCCCCCCCCTGGGCCGCGCCGGGGGGGCGCCTGGGCCCCCCGAGGCTCCTCCGATGCCCCCCTTTGGCATATATTTAAAGCGTCTGCCGAAACCCTCGAGACAGGAACTCTTTTTCGCGATCTCATCTCTGTTCCGCCGCCGCCGCCGCTTCCAAGATCGGGAGCACCAGGAGAACTCTTCCCGGCACCCTGCCGGAGGGGAGGATCACCACCGGGAGCTTCTCCACCACCATGGACGCCTCCCGGATGAGTTGTGAGTAGTCTCCCTTGGACCATGGGTCCATGACCAGTAGCTATGTGATGTTCTCCTCCCGTTCTTGTGCTTCACTAATTAGTCCTCGTGAGCTGCCCTACATGATCGAGGCACATATGTAATCCTTATGTTGTTGCTATGATGAGTTTGCTGGGATCCGATGGATTATGAGATTATGTTCAGATTGTGTTTGAGTAATATATTTGATTCACCTCTTTTATATTTATGTTCGTAAGTAATTCTTGCATGTTCTCCGTTGTTATTTATTGCTTTGGCCAAGTAGTAGGTAGTGACTCCAAGAGGGAACGTTATGCTCGATTGTGGGTTCATGCCCCTCGATGACTAGCTTGAGTGACAGAAACATGAGTCTAGGGGATGTGCTGTTGCCACAAGGGGGAAAACAACGGTGCTTGTGCTCGCGGGTGCAAGGATTGTTTACTTTACGCAAAGTTCTTTTAATGCAGTTGTCTGTTGCATTGAGTTTACACTATGGGTGGGGCTCGCAACTTAATACCAGCGAGATGTTCTGGATAGATATCTCAAGGTGGATGATTAGTAGTAGATATTGATGGATTTCGGTCTACTTACTTTGGCGTACCGCCCATGCTTTGAACCTCAACCTTTCTTGCAATGTAGTCAGCATTGGTTTGCGTTCGTGGTCCTGTCAATTGCCCAGCTGTAATTCGTTTACCTCACATAGCTGTTTTATCGTCTTTTGGGAGAGAGACATCACTAGTGAACATCATGAGACTCCGGTCCATATTACCATCATTGATCACATCCGCTATTTACTTTTCGCTATTATTTACTATTGCAAACATTATCTATCACTACTATCATTTGCGTTTAATCCTTTATGAACTACAAGGCTGGAGGGATTGACAACCTCTCTGTACTCGTTGGGAGCAAAGTTATTTGTATCTGTGTGCAGGTCCACGTTGATTGCTAATATCTGGCGCCGTTAGCAGTTGACACCTACTTGTTGAACCTAGGAGTCTCTGGGGATTCGATCCTTGGCATCTTTGCTAAGGGAAAAACTTCCACAACACTGCATCTCACACCTTCCACTTGGGGTAACCAACGAGGGGTTAGAGGCCCATCACCGCCGCCGCTTCCAAGATCGGTAGCACCAGGAGAACTCTTCCTGGCACCCTGCCGGAGGGGAGGATCACCACCGGGAGCCTCTCCACCACCATGGACGCCTCCCGGATGAGTTGTGAGTAGTCTCCCTTGGACCATGAGTCCATGACCAGTAGCTATGTGATGTTCTCCTCCCGTTCTTGTGCTTCACTAATTAGTCCTCGTGAGCTGCCCTACATGATCGAGGCACATATGTAATCCTTATGCTGTTGCTATGATGAGTTTGCTGGGATCCGATGGATTATGAGATTATGTTCAGATTGTGCTTGAGTAATATATTTGATCTACCTCTTTTATATTTATGTTCGTAAGTAATTCTTGCATGTTCTCCGTTGTTATTTATTGCTTTGGCCAAGTAGTAGGTAGTGACTCCAAGAGGGAACGTTATGCTTGATTGTGGGTTCATGCCCCTCGATGACTAGTTTGAGTGACAGAAACATGAGTCTAGGGGATGTGATGTTGCCACAAGGGGGAAAACAATGGTGCTTGTGCCCGCGGGTGCAAGGATTGTTTACTTTACGCAAAGTTCTTTTAATGCAGTTGTCTGTTGCTTTGAGTTTACACTATGGGTGGGGCTCGCAACTTAATACCAGCGAGATGTTCTGGATAGATATCTCAAGGTGGATGATTAGTAGTAGATATTGATGGATTTCGGTCTACTTACTTTGGCGTACCGCCCATGCTTTGAACCTCAACCTTTCTTGCAATGTAGTCAGCATTGGTTTGCGCACATGGTCCTGTCAATTGCCCGGCTGTAATTCGTTTACCTCACATAGCTGTTTTATCGTCTTTTGGGAGAGAGACATCACTAGTGAACATCATGAGACTCCGGTCCATATTACCATCATTGATCACATCCGCTATTTACTTTTCCGCATTTTATTTACTATTGCAATTATATCTATCACTATTATCACTTGCGTTTGATCCTTTGGAAACTACAAGGCCGGAGGGATTGACAACCTCTCTGTACTCGTTGGGAGCAAAGTTATTTGTATCTGTGTGCAGGTCCACGTTGATTGCTAATATCTGGCGCCGTTAGCAGTTGACACCTTCTTGTTGAAACTGGGAGTCTCTGGGAAATCGATCCTTGGTATTGCCAAGGGAAATCTTCTGCTACAATGCATCTCTAACCTTCCACTTGGGGTAACCAACGAGGGGCGAGAAGCCTAGCACCGAGCAATGCCTTCATAACGACGTAAAGAAAACCTATATGGTGATGACATTGTACATCACATTTTCTTCTGCGAAACCAGCCAACGACCAAGAGAACCCTGAGACCTCACGAATGACACTCCAGATCAATTGTGTCACAATGCAGTGGAAGAAAATATGTCTGCAATCCTCGCCCTAGCCACACCGCATACATGTCCCATATGAAAAAGGGTTTCCCCCCGCTTTATATTATAAAGCATACCACCAAGCATCCAACACAATAGTTTCAAGTACAATAAGTCATAGAATCATGCTGGGGGCACAGCAAGACAAGCCCCAAATTAGACTACTAGGAGACGCTAATCTGGCTCAGGAGGGGGCGGGGGAGGCGGCGGGGGAGGAGCAAAATACGCAGCCGAGGCACAAAGACCCGCCATGATGTTGTCGATGACGCCTCGATCGCTCCGCTTACTAAGCGGTCTCCAGAGCTGCAAGAAGCCACACATTTTGTAGATCACATCAGTCACACGGGACGGAATCACTCGTTCGACGACTAATTTATTGCGGGTACACCAAAGGGACCAGGCAAGGGTACCTAGTGCAACCCAAATAGGGGTGCGCCTAGTCACGGGGAGCCGGAGAACCTCCCCGAACAAATCCGGGAGGTTGTCATGGCACCATGTGCCCCCAACTACCTCCCAGAAGCAACTCCATAAGAATTGCGTTGCCGGGCACCGAAAGATGTGGTTGCAATCTTCCGGTACCAGACAAATGGGGCATAGACCATCCCCAGGTCCATTACGCTTACGGACCTCAGTGCCTGAGGGGAGGCGTCCTCTAACCCATTGCCATAAAAATATACGGATCTTTAGGGGGAGTTTGATCTCCCAGAGCACCGTGAGCTCCACTGAACCAGGAGTAGGCACAATCGCCTGGTACAGGGATCTAGTCGAAAATCTACCGCTTGGCTCGAGGTGCCAGGAGAGCGAATCCGGTTCCAGAGAAGGACGATGAAGGGTAATGCATTCAAGCAATTCATCCCATTGCGCGAGTTTGATCGCCCCGAAGGTGGACAGAAGGCAATCGCGCCTAGGTTCTCTAGTGCCGCGGCCACAGAGATCTGTGGGTGAACACAGATAGAGAATAGAGCGTAAAAACGCTATGCAAAGGGGCGGGGTCCCGCCCATCTATCCAGCCAAAAAAGGGTGCAGTCCCATAGCCTATCTGGGTGGAGGTCCCAATGCGCAGAACCGGTAACAAAGACATCATCGATTACCAGAATTGGGAGCCTCCAGACCTAGAGGCAAACGCTAATGGTTGCCCACGAAGGTACTTCCTACGGATAATCTGAAGCCACAGCCCGCCCTCCTCAGTCTGGATCCGCCAAAGCCATTTGGACAGGAGGGCAATGTTCATACGCTTGGAGGAGATGACCCCCAAGCCTCCCTGGTCCTTAGGTTTGCAGATCTCAGACCATTTGACCATATGGTACTTCTGCTTATTGTTCTCTCCCGCCCAAAAGAAGCGGGAGAGTAGTTTGGTAACTTCCTGATGAAGGGATTCATGTAGGCTATAGAATCCCATGATATACATCAGTAGGCTAATGAGGGAGGAGTTCATTAGAACCACTCGAGCGGCTTTCGAAAGCCATCTCCCTTGCCAAGGCTCCATTCTGGGTTGGAGCTTGGCGACTATTGGACGGAAATCCTTTTCCAGGAGTCGTGCATCACTAAGGGGCATGCCAAGATAAGTCATCGGGAAGGAACCCAAGCGGCAGTTCAAACGATTGGCAATCTGCTGGGCCTCCCCTTGGGAATATCCCATGACCATTACCTCGCTCTTGGCAAAGTTTATTTTGAGGCCCGACATTTCCTGGAAGCGGAGGAGGAGGAATTTGAGGTTCTGAATATCCTCATCAGAGTACTCCACCATCATAATGGTGTCGTCCGCATATTGGATATGGGTCAAACCCCCAGGTGTCACCAAATGAGGGCAAACCCCTCTAATGTGACCCGCACGCTTGGCCAAGTCCAGAATCGAGGCGAGCGCATCAACCACAAGGTTGAATAAGAATGGGGAGATCGGGTCTCCCTGCCGGACCCCTTGGCCAGTCATGAAGTAAGGGCCAACCTCCCCATTGATGTTAACAGCCGTCCGGCCACTCGTAACTAATTGCATCACCCGGGCTACCTAGTGGGGGTCAAAGCCACGTTTCAGCAACAATTCCCGAAGGAAGGACCAGTGAACAGTATCATAGGCTTTATGGAAATCGATCTTGAAAAAGACCGCACAGAGGTGTTTGCTCTTAACCTCATGGATAATCTCATGGAGGGCAAGGATCCCATCTAGGATATATCTCCCTTTTGTGAAGGCCGACTGGTTCGGATGATGAATCCAGGGAGCAATAAGGGTCGCCCTAGTGGCGTACCCTTTAGGGAGTATCCGAAATATCACATTGAGGACTGTGATGGGACGGAATTGTCTAATGTCCGACGCTCCCGGTACCTTGGGAATCAAGGAGATAATCCCGTAGTTAAGTCGGGACATGTCTAGGGTACCCCTAGAGAACTCGCTAAACAGATCAAGGATGATATCCTTGACCATCGGCCAGAAGGCCTGGAAAAAGCGAACCGGCAAGCCATCGGGGCCAGGGGCCGACATCGGGTTCATAGCCTTGACAAAGGTCTCCACTTCCGCAGCATCGAAGGGGGCTAGCAGGGTTGCATTTTCCGCGGGGGAAATCTGTTGGTCGCGTGACCAGATATGGTCGGCCAGGGCGACACCATTCCGCTGCCGTCCCTGAAATAGAGACTTGTAAAAGTCGTCAACTAGCAGGCGGATAGCCTGGGGGTCTTGAAACAACTGTCCACCCTCCCAAAGGAGAGGGATGGAACAACGTCGCCTACGGCCATTAGCGATAGCCTGGAAGTAAGCAGTGTTGGCATCCCCAAATAGCACCCAGTTAATGGAGCCGCGTTGGCGCCAAAACCCTTCCTCCTTGGTGTAAATCTCCATAAGGGAGTCCTCCAAATTATATCTATGCATCCATTCCTCCGCGGAGATCCCTGCGATATCTGTGAGGAGGTCAAGGTCCCGGATATCCTCGAGCGGGGACGCCTTCTTAATACGAAGATCTCTCCCAATGTTCGCCCCCTATCCCTTCATGAACTGTCGGGATCATTTGGACAGATGATGCCATTCATCGAGAATAGACATCTGCCTATGGGGCTCGGCGCGAGCCGAGACCCAGTGAGTCTGGACGGCTTCCACAAAGCCTGGTTTCCGAAGCCAGAAGTTCTCGAAACGGAACCGCGGGGGAGGGCGCGGCCGTTCATCCATAGAAGCTAGGAGGAGGGGGACGTGGTCAGAACCAATACCGGTAATGGCCTGAAGAGATGCCAAAGGGAATCGAAGTTCCCAGTCCGGGGAGACAAACACCCGATCAAGCACGCTAAGGGTCGGGGAGACCTGTCGATTAGTCCAGGTAAAACGCGCCCCGACCCTGTCTAGCTCACGGAGACCCAAATCCGTGACCCAGTCTTTGAAACGATGCATCTCGGCCAAATCCACCCGAGAGTTATTCTTCTCCTCAGCAGATCGAAGGAGATTGAAGTCGCCTCCAACCACAACCGGGAGGGTCGCGGAGGAGATCTTGGCATGGAGCTCTGCCAAGAAGGTGGCGGATCGACTTTGATCAGCCGGACCATAGACCACTATGATCTCCCTTTTGAAGTTTACGTCACGTTCCCAGACTTCCATACTAACAAAGTGGGTTCCACGGTCCATGGAGCCCACCTCAAAGGTGGCATCCTTCACACCTAAAAGGATGCCACCGGAGTGACCTGTCACCCCACTAGATGGCAACCAGTGCCAGGCGAAAACGTGTCTGCTAAGACGCTCAAGTTCCACTAGAGAGAACTCAGTGCGCATTGTCTCTTGGATCGCCACCACATCAATGGCCTCCTCATGCATGTACTCTATGAGCTGCCTGCGGCGGCCATCATGACCAAAGCCCCGCAGGTTCCAAAAAAGAGTGTGCATAATCACTCGCCTAACGGGTCCTTCCTGGACCCAATAGTGGAAGCAGCGCTAAGAGCACGGCGTAATAGAGCAGTGCGAGATCGAGTACGGCCACAAACCTCACCAGGGTCGGCCTCAGGGTGGGCACGACCACGGGGACGGCGAAGTGGAGGGGTGGGGACTTCCGTAGCTGCTGCCGCCTCGCGGGCCCTAGTGGCTGCGAGGTGGCCCTCCAGGATTTCTTTTGCCTGGAGGGACGCAAGCTGCTCAAGGGTCGGGCCCTTCTCTCCACGGAACACAATAGCCGAATCAGCCGCTACCTTGGCAAGGTGACCAAGGGGAACCCCAGCAAGAGCGGAAAAGGATGCATCACAGAAATCATCGGAATCAGGGCAAGGGGCTTCGAAGGTAAACGGACCTGGGTCAAGGTCGCTGATAGCGGCACGTCGTGAAGCCTTCTCCATCGTGTTCGGGGACGCCCCGGAAAGACCCGACGCCGCCCCAAGCCTGGCACTCTTCCGGGCAGAGGAAACCGGAGTAGAGGCCGAGCGAGGACGGCCCCGAGACTTGGGGAGCTTGGAAGACGGGGGAGGGGGCGGAGCCACAGGAGACTCCGGAGGTGACGGTATCAAGAAGTCCTCTCGGCCTGGCATCGGGGACACCAGCCGCGGGGAGGACAGAGGACGGGCCTCCATGCTACCCCGGCTGACCTCGCTCTCCTCCTCCTCAGATACGGACAGCGGAGGCAGGAAGGATGAAGGGAGAGTGGCGCCAGGGGGAGGGTGGCGGCCTCGTCGAGCATGGTCGCGATCGCCGCGATGTCCTCACGATCATATGCAGGATTGGCATCGGAGGCGCCGAGACCCACACCGTGGGTGGTCGAGGGGTGGGAGGAGCCAGCAGGAAGCCCATCATCCTCCGGATCGGACGAGTCGTCGTCAGAGGCCTCAGAGCGGGGAGAGCGGCGATGGGGATCTCGGGGGGGGAGCCCGGAGCGTTAGCCCCCATCGGATCCTGGAGCGGAACCACCTCCCGCCTCCGGGTTGAGGGGATCAGTGGGAGTCCCACCCTCAACAGAGACGTGCAGGTCGTAGCCAACGTCGTTGAAGAACATGCGGATCGTCATCTTGAGCTTGGAAGGGTCGGGGGATTTAATCTGCATCCGCACAGCCGGGCCCTTGGGCAGAGAGGCACAGTCCACTGCCACAAACTTGCCCAGCATGCGGGACAAGCCCCGGAGGACACCCTCGTCGCGGGCAGGAGCGGGGAGCCCACAAATCTGCACCCAGACCATGGACAGGGTGGCCACGGCGAGAGGGTCCACCGAGGGGACCGAGATGCGGACTGAGAGCTGGTTGAGGGCGAGTGTGAGTCTGGCGCTGTGGGTGCCATACCGAAGGCTGACGGGGTCGGGGAAGATCATCGTGAACTCCCGGTCTGAGATCGGCGTGACCTCCCAATCCCAGTACGGGTTGAACAGGTGGCGAAGCTCGTCGGAGATGATGGCCGGGGACGTCGTCTTGCCGTCCAAGACCGGGATGAGAGCGGACATGGGCGGAGCGGCCCGGGTCTCGGGGAGGTCCATCTGGAAGAAGCCCAGATCGTCAAGCACGTAACCAGACAGCCCAAGCGCGCCAATGGGCTGGTGGTCGGGGCAGAGCGCGGCGGGATGATCAGTCCTCGAGCAGCGGAAGCAGGCCAGGGGCTGAGTACAATCGACCTGGCAGTGCTCGGCCACCCCGCAGATGAAGCAGGTAGCCGCCGACACAGCATGCGGTGGGACGGCCGAAACGGGCGGGTGGGTGACTGAGGAGGCCGGACCACCCAGCTGAGATTGCGCTCCGCGCTTCTTCTTCTTCTTAGCAAACACGCCATGACCATTGCGATTGCCGCCATTGTTGGGGTCGGCCGGAGGAAACTGGGCCTGGCGGCGGGGAGGGTCGTAGCGCCGGGGTGGAGAGGCCTCAGACCAACCAGACCGGGGCGGCGACCGGGATCGACAGGGAGACGGGCGATCCCGATCCCGGCCGCGGCCACGCCAAGAAGAGGGGGAACGCTCCCGGGGGCGGGTCGCACGCCAGTCGCCACCCTCGGACGGCGCAGCGTCCTTGCCACGCACCAAAGCCTCCCGGAGCTCGGCCTCCCAACGCGAGCCGTCTGGCGACGGCCGAAGGGCCACATCGCGGCCCGGCGCACGGCGCTTCGAGCGCGGCTCGCCGTCACCGGCATCGCGGGCCATGGACGGGTTCCTCCAGGACAACACAAGTGGGATTGGTGTGATCCGTTTGAAGCTTCAAAGGGCGAGAGACGTGGAGGAAGAATGCTCTCTGCCACCGTTGGCCGGCCAAGGCTACACCCTGCAACGCAAACAAACGGTGGCAAGGAGGGGAGGGATGGAAAGAGATGCCGCTGGTGGCAGCGTTGTGTGTCCTCCCAAGCCACCATAGCGAGTAACACAATTACAATCACACAATACATTTACGGATTGTAAATTAAGGACAGTATAACCGAACCTAAAGCGAGCCCTCTCACACCCTTAACAGTTTTGGCCGTTGGATCTCCTGTGCTGACCATTTGTGGCCGTCTGATGGCTGCCTCAACCCGCTATCAATTGCTAAGTGGGCTAGCTGTCCTGTGGCTGGCTACTCCGGTGGAAAATTTGGTGCATTGTGGTTGACTGGGCTTGCTACCAGACAAAGCCCATCGATCCAGTAGCCGCACCGATTTGGTCGGCGGCGCCAGTACAGCCACCGTTCGTTTCTCAAAAAAAAAAAAAAGTACAGCCACCGTTCCCCTTCCATGTTATCGCTCCTCATGCCAAGCCGTTCGAGCCACCTGGCCCGCACGCCGATGCAGGCAGAGACAAAGCGACGTCCGACTGTTCAGGAGGGAAACTGCCTCTCGATGGGGTTAATGGAGGCAATCAGTTATCAGTTCCTGGGAGCATTGACTAATTATTAAGGTGTGCGTTTCTTTTCCCTAATCTGCAGCTGCTTCGATTCATGCCCGTGCATATAGCTTCATCTTCTGGTGCTCTCCTCCCTCTCCAGCAAACAGGCTGCCTATCACGTGAGAGTGGGATTGATTGCCCGGTGGCCACACCCTAGATCCTCAAGGCGACCAGCCTATAGAAGCTACGAGCGGCTTCGAAAACGATGACGATTCTACTTCAACGAGCTCCTCGTCAACCCTCGGTTGCTCACTCCGGTTATGGACGGTCGATTTTCCTCAGGCCATCAATCTGCCGGCTACCTCCGCCTTGGGCGATGACCACATGCACTGACGGGGAGCGGCCTGCGACACCACATCCCCCGGCTGCCTCTGTATCTTCAGACCCGCTGTCGTCCTCCCAGGCCTGCCGCCGTTCCCCGTCTACGTGACATCAGCCAATAGTAACATGGTGAGCAACTGAGCACCCAACTGAGCCAACAGTAACCTTCCTCCATCTGCAGTTTTATTTTTTTGTTCAGATCTTGCTATTGATGGAAGGCAGTATTTATGTGTGTCTGTAACTGTAAGTGGGACTCATAATTAGATTTGTGTCGAAAATTATGTCTAACCATTTTGCAATTCTGATTGACTGCTATGGACAAGTCGTTGATTATCTGTTTTCTTTGCAGCAGGTTTGAAGAGTCTCATGACTACTCAGGTTCTGTTTTTGCCTATTTATGTGTGTAGATTTATTTTCTATGGTGTGCAAATAAATGATGGGTCGTATATGCAGACTTGTTTGCTTATGAAATGAAGTATGGATTGGTTGTACGAGTTATCGATTACTTTCCATGGGATATTTCTGATGATATTATTTGATATGGTCTTCTATGTATAGCTCCAACTTAGATTGATGATGTACATGCAAATTTGTTGGTTAGCTTATATTTTTAACAACTCATCGTATACCTACAATTTTGAACAATTATATGACTAACTACTTGAGCCATTTTTTATTTTTCTAAGATATTTATTTCATTATTTTCGCAGAATGGATGGGCAATTTATCATTGTAATCATATGATTCTTTTATATTATTCTCCTAATAACAAATGTTTTTTTGTTAATTCAAAATGTCAATTCGTTATTGTCTTTGAGTTGCAAACTACTTGGTTCATATTTAATCACCATATTCCATGCAAGAATATACATATGAATATTCCTACCGTTTTATTGATTAAATAGATGGGCGCAGCAACGCGCGCCATCATGATCTAGACATGGAGACCGGCATCTCCGAACCTGATCGGACTGATCAGCAGATTCGAGCTAGCCGACCTGACAGATCATTGGTGTGTTGCATGCCAAGACATGAGGGACGAAGCGAGCCAATATTGTACTCCCTCCGTTCCTAAATAAAAGTCTTTTTAGACATTTCAAATGGCCTACAACATACGGATGTATGTAGACATATTTTAGAGTGTAGATTCACTCATTTTGCTCCGTATGTAGTTACTTGTTGGAATCTCTAGAAAGACTTATATTTGGGAACGGAGGGAGTACATACTCATGCAGCGTCGGACTGCACATATTGACAGTATAATTTTTTTCCTCAACTCCCGTCCGTGGTTAAGTTGTTAAATAAGAAAAAAGTGTCCCTCGCGGCTGGAACCCTAGCCGCCGCCAGGGGAGACCAATCTTCCAACGCCAATCTCCGGCGGCTCCCCTTCACCGGCGACCTCGGTCGTCGGTGGTGAGGGGGGTCGCCAGATCCACGCGTGTGGATCGCTTTTGCTCTCTTTCTCTCTCGTAGTCTAGGTTTTTAGGTTGTTCATCGTCTTTGCTTCGGCGGCGACGATGACAATGCTGAATAAAGATTCTTCGGATCCTTCCTTGAGGAGGCCATCGGTCCTATGGTTGGGGATGGATTTGGAAACCAGTCTGTCCAAGCAAGGATGGCGTGGCGGCGGCGGCATCCTCGTGGTGGACCTGTGTCCTCGGGCTCCGCCGCTGCGACGGCGTTACTCCAGCGTCGGCGCGGAGCTTGGGAGGTAGTCCATGAGCAGATGCAGATTGTGGTCCGCATCAACGACATCTGGAAGACGGAGCATGTGCCGGGCTCGTGGTTCGTGGATGTCAGATATGGTTTCCTCCTTCGGCGTTTTAGTCGTGGTGGGTGCCAGATCTGGAGTTCGATGGCGTGTCCGGGGTGTTGCCCCGGTCTGATTCGTTCAACGGTAAGGGCTTCACTTTTGGTGAGCCACCTTGAAGGTCCGCAAAGCTGCATATCAGCGATGGAGGCGCGTCGAGCTCGGGTGAGAAGGTGATTCGTCATTCTTTTTTTCGCTGGATGTTGTGGTGGTGCCGGAGGCAGGTGACGTGCGTTGGTGTCAAGCTTAGAGATGATCTGCTATCTTTTCAGTTTTGTCATGTCGGTCTTTACGTGACTTGTATTTTGTTCTTTATAATATGAATGAGACACGTATTACCACGCAAAAAGAAAAAAGAAAAAATGACCTACCCAAATTTTAGATTCAGTCACCTGACGCCTACTCCCTCCGTTTGGAATTACTTGTCGCGGAAATGGATGTATCTAGACGTATTTTAGTTCTAGATACATACATTTTCGAGACAAATAATTCCGAACGGAGGGAGTAGCAACAAAGATGTGCAATGAATTTATCAAATACGTTTATTTTATTTTATTTTGCACTTTTTATTACTAAAATGGTGGATGGACGGAGGAGGCGAGCATGCATGCATGCACCATCCACCCATATGTATATATAGCAATCGCCAAGCTCGTCGCCGGAGTTTGGCCGGCCGGCCGGCCACCTTCCAAATTAGACGAGATCACGGAGGGAGGATGGAGTCCGGCGTGGAGTGCGCGGACGTGATCCACGGCGACTACTTCATGGGCGGCATGATGGTGATCAACGGCCTCATGGCCGTCGTCCTCCTCCTCTCGGGCCTCTTCCACTCCTTCCTCCGCCGCGTGGGGCAGCCCAGCATCATCTCCCACATCCTCGCCGGCGTCGTGGTCGGCCCCACCTTCCTCGGCCGCGCCGTCGACCTGCGCCGCCTGGGCATGCAGAACGCCGGCAGCGCGCTGGGCGACACCATCTACTACCTCCGCATCGTCTTCATGTTCTTCCTGGGCCTGGAGATGGACCTGCGCTACCTCCGCCACAACCTGCGCCGCTCCCTCCTGCTCGCCTGCGGCGGCTCCGCCATCAGCTTCCTCCTCGCCGTCGCCGCGGGGCCATTCTTCTACGGCATGCTCCACCCAAGCTCCGCCGCCACCTTCCATCCCCAGAAGCTCTACGCCTCCACCGCGCTCTTCATCCTGGTGCTCACCAGCACCGCCTCGCCGGTGCTCATCCGCATCGTCACCGAGCTGAAGCTGACCACCTCCGAGACCGGCCAGCTCGCCATCGGCGCCGCCTTCGCCACCGACATCGCCAGCCTCACCGCCATCAGCATGATGGTGGTGAACCCCACCATCTTCGGCCACGACGGCAAGCCCCTCCACCCGCCATCTTCGCGCTCCTCTTGCTCCACGCAGCTCCTCCTCTTCCTCTGGATGGCGCTGGTGGTGTGCGCCGCCGTGGGCGTGGCCGTGAGGGCGGCCAGGCTGATCAACCGGATGAAGCGGGGGCGGCAGTACGTGAGCAAGTACGAGCTGCTGGGCATGCTGCTGCTCATCGTGGGCCTCTCCCTGGCGGTGCAGTTCATGGGGTACAGCGCCTCCATGGCCGGCTTCCTCATCGGCCTGGCGGTGCCGCGCGAGGGGCCCCTGGCGCGCACGCTCGTGGACCGGCTCACCTACCCGGTGCACCAGATGGTGATGCCGCTCTGCTTCGGCGCCATCGGCGCCAGGCTCGACTTCGCGGAGATCGGGCGGTTCACGGCCACCCAGTTCGCCTTCGCCGTGGCGTTCACGACGGCGGTGAGCTCCGCCGGGAAGGTGGGCGGGACGGTGCTGGTGGGGCGGTGGCTGCTGGGCATGTCGGCGCGGGAGGCGCTGGTGCTGGGGTTCCTGCTCAACGTCAAGGGCTACTCGGACATCCTGGCCATCAACTTGGCGGACAAGAGCAACGTGTGGGGCGACACGGCGCAGGTGGTGCTGGTGGTGGCGTCCATCATCAACACCTTCATGGCCGGGCCGGCGTCGGCGGCCATCGTCCGGCAGCAGCGGCGCGCCTTCAAGTACCGCTCGCACTGCCTCCAGGAGCTGCGGGTGGAGCAGGAGCTGCGGGTGCTGGTGTGCGTGCACGGCGCCGGCGGCGTGCAGGCGATGCTGACGCTGGCGGAGCTGTCCAAGGGCAGCAGCGCGCCGGTGGCCGTCTACCTGCTGCACCTGGTGGAGCTGCAGACGGCGCGCAAGTACGCCATCACGCACCACCTGTACAGCCATTCCAGGTCCCGGGACCCGGAGGAGGACGCGTGGGGCTACTCGTGGGAGATGGAGCAGGTGACGGCGGCCGTGCACGCCTTCACCACCTACGACGCCGCCGCGCCGGTGCCGGTGCGCCAGATGACGGCCATCTCCAGCCTGGCGTCCATGGACGAGGACGTGCGCAACGGCGTGGAGGACGCGCGGGCGTCGCTCGTGATCCTGCCCTTCCACAAGGAGCAGCGCTACGACGGGCGCATGGTGTCGCGGCGCGACGGCGACGGGCGGCGGCAGCTGAACCAGCGCATCCTGCAGCGCGCGCGGTGCACCGTGGGGATCCTGGTGGAGCGGCGCCTCCCCAGCATCAGCATCAGCAATACGCCGGAGCGCGACCTCGACCTCGACCTCGACCTCGAGGAGGAGAGCGGCCGTGCTTCGCTGCAGCAGCACCAGGTTGTGGCGGTGTTCCTGAGCGGGGCGGACGACCGGGAGGCGGTGGCGTACGCGACGCGGCTGTCGGCGCACCCGTCGGTGAGCGTGTCGGTGTCCCGGTTCATGCTGCCGGAGGAGTCGCGGACGGTGATGTCGGAGGAGGAGGCGGAGGACGAGGAGTTCATGGCGGAGGTGCGCGCGCGGTTCGTGTCGGCGGGGCGGGTGTCGTACACGGAGCGGTACGTGAGCAACGGGGTGGAGACGCTGGAGTCGCTAAGCGGCATGGTGGGGGAGTGCTCGCTGTTCGTGGTGGGCAGGGGCGGCGGCGAGGGCGGGGGCGGGGCGGCGCGGGCGGCGATGACGCGGGGCATGGCGGGGCTGGAGGTGGACGAGGAGGAGGAGTGCCCGGAGCTGGGCGCCGTCGGGGAGCTGCTGGCGTCGGACGACTTCTTGGGGTGCTGCGCGTCGGTGCTGGTGCTGCAGCAGCACAAGCTGCACCGGAGGATGAGGACATGGAAGAAGCAGCAGTCCCAGTCCCAGTCCCAATCTTCAAATGCCGTCTTGCTCTTCCCCGACCCCGACCAACACGACGACATCTTCAAATGGAATTATGACTAGACTATATCTATACTGTACATGGAATGGATAGAGTAGCTGCTAGGTAGTTTTTTTTTTTAACATCAATACAATACAGACGCAAGCGCTTACACTCACCCCTTGAACAACGCACACATGCACACCCTAGCTAGCTAGCTAGCTAGAAAAATCAATACTAGTACATGTGGTAGAAGAATTAGGAGATACACGCACAAACACATGTAGGTCAATAGTACACTTAATTGCATTAGCTTCAAGAAGATACACTACTATATTGTACTCCATAAAAGCGTTCAATTTATATAGGGAGTAATCGATGTGAGTTCAATTAGGGATGATTGCAAAAGTGGTTCATCTCTTAGCTGGGCATTTTGTGACCCATTTGACAGCAATTCCACCCGCTTTACCACATTTAGTAGTTAAATTAATTTTGTGTCCGTTTTTACACCTTGTTAGTTTCCAACTTTCCATGTACCCATGAGAAAATCAAGAGAAAAGGCGCACGCGCAATCTAGTGCTTTCGATGCCGCCGTCGCAGGGCAAAGCCCGGGTTGGGGATGATCCTCTATCGTGGTTCTAGGGGGCGGCCATGCGTGTGTCCCGATCCGGCATGTGTGCCGCGCGGCAATGGGGCTTCTTCTGCGGTCGTTACATTGGTGAAGGCATTGCTGGGGCGATTCTCGGCCCCTGTGTGCTCCCAGATTTAGGCTTTCCATATCAGATCATGGCGATGCTGGTGCGTCGTTACCACCGTGAGGGCATCATCCCTGAAGCCATTCATCGGCCGGGACAAATGTTTGGCTTCGGTGGCTGGTGGCACAAGTCTCCGCACGCTTCTCATGCGATGACCAAAGGTGGAGCCGCGCGCGTGGCATCTACGATATCGTTGGCGGCAAGTCTTGCTCATACGATGTATTGTTCACTTGAGATGTTTATATAAGTTGACTGTTCAACTGATTGATTATTATTATTATTGTTGTTATCGTTTCGAGCTTGCTTCTAATTTCTTACTTGAAATTTAAATTCACCAACTGAAACAAAGACAACATATACAAACACGACGTATCGACGGGCATGGCTAGGTTATATGATGTATCTTAACTTGAGAATGGCTACATGCAGAGGCCGGGGTATATCCTCCTTATTTAAAAAAAAAAATCTGTTGGCCGGAGTATATTATCGATGAGCGGCAGGAAGATGCATGCATGCTCTCGTCCAACTCCCAAGTCCCAACTCCCACATCCACATACAGGCGGGACCCACACAAAGGTAGAAAAAACGGAATGCATGCTTGACCACTCAACTTGACCACATTCGCCGGTGTTGGTCGTCCTGGTGGCGGTGGCGGTGGCGGTGGCGGGAGGGAGGTGTGGTGGCAGTTTGAGGCAGCAGGTCCGGCGACTCTCCTTCGACCTAGTCGGACGGAGGAACCGGAGCTGGGACCGAGGTGCACGCACAACGACGACGCCTCGCCTTTCGCTCACAAAGCCAAGTTTGGCTTCCTTGGCGGCCTCCAGCGTCTTCCTCCGGCGTTCGTTTCAGCGGCCGTGGCTGCAGCCGCGGCCGGCAGCGGGCATTTGCAAAGGGGACCCTCACGGACCTATTTGTTAATTTTCTTTCTGTTGGGGCTTCTTTGCATTTGTACTGGGACACCTGTACTCCCTCGTGTTTTCTAGTAGATTCTGCGTGCATGCCATGTGTACGAGTTTGCAACTGAATCGGAAGTAAGGAACACGCAGTAATCTTCTCAGAAAAAAAAACTTGTGCTTGCTTGCTTATTATTGTACCGTCGAACGTGGAAGGGAGCGTCAAATTAAATGTTGACCACTCAACTAATAATAGGTGTAATACGGAGTTCCACCACAACCATGCACCATCATCGCATCATCCTCGGGGTCCAGCACAACCATGCATCCCAACTCCAGTAGGAAAGGGTAACGTCCTCGGGGTAGCGGTCGACGATGCAAGTGGAGCCCCCGTTTGAAAATAGATAACTCGACTTTTTACTAATTTCACATGTCCTCATTGAAGGCCTCGATCGGTGCTGGGTGCAACGGCAAGGCCTCATGTCCTGTCCATGAGGTAGGGCTCGCGTGGGGAGACAACCATGAGCATCACCGCAAGAGTGATGATTTTGTGTATTTAGGCACCAATGATGCGGGGAAACTGATGCTGCCACCCAGAAAACAAAATGACGACAACCTCCCTCGTACTTGATGGCTCCGGTGACCACTGACGGTGATATGCCTTGAGTCCCGGCGGGATGTACTTCTCTTGGGCGAAGGCGGCGGACGGGGAGGCAATTTGGGACGTGGTCGACGGACGATTGAGACAAGGGATTAGAGCATCTCCAGCCGTTCAGCCCCCCAGGGCACCCGGCGCCGGGAGTAAAGCACTTGCGCCGGCTGATTTTCTAGCCGGTCCCCCAAATTTCGGCCCCAAACGCACAAACATTTTGTTGGGGAACGTAGTATTTCAAAAAAATTACCTACGATCACGCAAGATCTATTTAGGAGAAGCATAGCAACGAACGTACGGCACCTCCGCGTTCAGCACACGTTCAGCTCGATGACGTCCCACGAACTCTTGATCCAGTTGAGCGTCGGGGGAGAGTTTCGTCAGCACGACGTCGTGGTGACGGTGATGATGAAGTTACCGGCGCAGGGCTTCGCCTAAACACTGCAACGATATGACCGAGGTGTCAAACTATGGAGGGGGGCACCGCACACGGCTTGCAAATCAATTTGTGTGTCTATGGGGTGCCCCCTCCCCGCGTATATAAAGGAGGGAGGGAGGAGGAGGCGGCCAAGGAGGAGGGCGCGCCAAGGAGGGAGTCCTCCTCCCACTAGGAGTAGGACTCCCCTATTTCTAGTAGGAGTAGGAGAGGGGGAAGGGAAGGAGAGGAGGAGAAGGAAAGGAGGGGGTGCTGCCCCTCTCCCTAGTCCAATTCGAACTAGGCTTGGGGGCGCGCGGCCCAGTCCTAGCCAGCTCTCTCTCTCCTAAAGCCCATTAAGGCCCATATACTCCCCGGGGGGGGTCCGGTAACCTCCCGGTACTCCGGTATTTATCCGGTGACCCCCGGAACCCTTCCGGTGTCCGAATATAACCTTCCAATATATCAATATTTATGTCTCGGGCATTTCGAGACTCCTCGTCATGTCCGTGATCACATCCGGGACTCCGAACGACCTTCGGTGCATCAAAACACATAAACTCATATAATACAAATCGTCATCGAACGTTAAGCGTGCGGACCCTACGGGTTCGAGAACTATGTAGACATGACCGAGACACCTCTCTAGTCAATAACCAATAGCGGAACCTGGATGCTCATATTGGCTCCTACATATTCTCCGAAGATCTTTATCGGTCGAACCGTTATGACAACATACGTTATTCCCTTTGTCATCAGTATGTTTACTTGCCCGAGATTCGATCGTCGGTATCTTCACACCTAGTTCAATCTCGTTACCGGCAAGTCTTTTTACTCACTCCGTAATACATCATCATGTAACTAACTCATTAGTTACTTTGCTTGCAAAGCTTTTTATGATGTGTATTACCGAGAGGGTTCAGAGATACCTCTCCGATACTCGGAGTGACAAATCCTAATCTCGATCTATGCCAACCCAACAAACACCTTCGGAGATACCTGTAGAGCATCTTTATAATCACCTAGTTACGTTGTGACGTTTGATAGCACACAAGGTATTCCTCCAGTATCCAGGAGTTGCATAATCTCATAGTCGAAGGAATATGTATTTGACATGAAGAAAGCAATAGCAATAAAACGGAATGATCAATATGCTAAGCTAACGGATGGGTCTTGTCCATCACAGCATTCTCCTAATGATATGATCTCGTTCATCAAATGACAACACATGTCCATGGTCAGGAAACCTAACCATCTTTGATTAACGAGTTAGTCTAGTAAAGGATTACTAGGGGCATGGTGTTTTATCTATGTATCCACACATGTATCAAGTTTCCGGTTAATACAATTCTAGCATGAATAATAAACATCTATCATGATATAAGGAAATAAAAAATAACAACTTTATTATTGCCTCTAGGGCATATTTCCTTCATGAGGACCTCGGTGGAAGAATTGATGCTCTCGGCCTCGGACTCTTCATGAAGAGACGTAAATAAGTCCAAAACAGGTTCGTCTCGTTCGGGGACCGTTACCTGTTCAGAAATGAGCTGACGTGCAGCCGCGTGCTTGATCCAGCGCTGGAGCCTCGAGCGCCCGGATCGCTTGCTGCGACGTTGTGCCGAGTGAATCGTCCCCGCATCATACGGGGCAGGTGACTGAAGAAGGAGAACTCCGCGCGGAAGTGCATCGCGTCGCAGATGGGCAGCGACTCGGCATCCAGCGGGGCTTCCTGTAGCCACACCGAATCGTCAGCGACGAAGCTGAGGGCGCCGAAACGGATCTCGCACCCGAGAACCAGCTCTTAGCCGGAAACCATGGTGGTGATGGAGATGATGAAAAATCCACATGCGTCGGAAAATTGCTAGACGCGCAACCACACAACTGTCGTGGTCACAAACCTGACAATGAATACAGGGGTTACTGATAGAGCGGGTGGAGATGGTGTTAAGTTGAAGTGAAATTTAGGGACGAGTGTGGTGTGGTGGTAGGTTGGAGTGCAGCACGAATCTCGACGCACGCAGATCAGATCAAATCGTCAGGACTGTTGTTATCCACTTTGCTTGCCCCTTTCCCCTTCCCCTTCCCCGGCGGCGGAGGCGGAGAACCCAACCATCCGCCGCCGACGACGACGACGACATGACGCCGTCCCTCCTACTCCCTGCCTCCTCTGGTACTATAAGGCTGCGCTGCTCCACTCCCCTGCCAGTCTTCTTCCCCGCGCGCCGCAGCCGCAGCAGCAGCCGCCCTTATGTCGGCCTCCGCTTCGCCGCCGCCTGCGTCAACGGGTCCAACGGTGCGGCCTTTCCCGGTCCCGGGGACGGTGGCGCCAACAACATGGTATTCCCTCCCTCCCTCCCTCCCTCCCTCCTAATGCTAATCTAATCCCCCTATTAGATATTTAGATTAGATTGGATTGGATTCGATACTGTATGTGTATGCATCTAGGGGGCACCTACAATTCTAGTAAGTGGAGTATATCATTCTGCCTCCACTTGTTGTCAATACTGGCTGGCTCAGCAGGATTTACAATTAGAATCGTAATGTTGTTGTTAACTGACTGAATATATAATATCATTGCATCTGCTGACCTGCCTGTTAAAGCTATGCAAGATTACATATATGGATGGATGGATGTCCCTTGTAATGCTAATAAATTTCCTCTCCAACCACATAGTACACTAGCTAGCTGTGCTTAATTATTTTCATCCTTGTTGCAGCCCAAAAACCGGAGGGATATTCTACTGGAATACGTAAAAGGCGTCCAGCCAGAGTTTATGGAGCTTTTCGTCAAAAGAGCCCCAACACAGGTTCTTTTACCTCTCCTTTCCTTTCCTTTCCCCCATGTCTTGATCATAACCTAGTATATATGTTTTCAGTCTACTAGAAATACTTTTACCTCTCCTTTCCTTTCCCCCATGTCTTGATCATAACCTATATGTTTTCAGTCTACTAGAAATACTTTTACCTCTCCTTTCCTTTCCCCCATGTCTTGATCATAACCTATATGTTTTCAGTCTACTAGAAATACTTTTACCTCTCCTTTCCTTTCCCCCATGTCTTGATCATAACCTATATGTTTTCAGTCTACTAGAAATACTTTTACTTCTCCTTTCCCCCATGTCTTGATCATAACCTATATGTTTTCAGTCTACTAGAAATACTTTTACCTCTCCTTTCCCCCATGTCTTGATCATAACCTAGTATATGTTTTCAGTCTACTAGAAATACTGCGAAAAAAAGTGTCTTTATATGCTGAGATTGCCTTCATAACTTTCTTGTCCTCCTCCAAGGTTGTTGATGCCATGCGCCACACAGTGACAAACATGATTGGGACTCTGCCGCCTCAATTTTTTGCTGTAACCGTCACAACGGTAATGAAAATATCATCTGCAATATTCATTTCATCGCGACATGTCACTAATCATTTTCATCAACACAGGTTGCTGAAAATCTGGCACAGCTTATGTACAGCGTTTTGATGACTGGATACATGTTCAGGAATGCACAGTATCGCCTGGAACTGCAGCAGAGTCTGGAGCAGATTGCTCTTCCTGAACCCAAGGAAGAAAAGGTTGCTTCTTCTCTACCAATGTTACTTTTCACATGGATATATTGATTCGACAGTTGTGCTGATATTTCAGTCTCTAAATGATTCCACTCATCTCAAAAAGGAAACAAATCACTTATTTCACAGCAATATTGATAGGCTGGTCATAATCCTTGCATGCAAGCTTGCTACTTTGATGGTTGTGGATCAGCCGATGTTTTGACGACTTCATATCACGTGGAAGACTAAATTCTGTTTGCCAAGAAATTATGTTCATATATGATAATTATTACTGGTGCTTTTTTATCGCTGGTTTGGTGGTACCTAGTGCTTAGCAAGGTTCAATATTCATTTACTCTGGGTTAGATGAAGTTACAGAACACTTGCCGTGAGATGTTGCCAGTGTGGGATGGTTGACATGCATCTAGGGGGCACCTCAGTGACCTGACTTGTATCACTGCTCAGAGAGCAAAGTAGGGCATCCATATTGCTTTGTTATTGGTGTAGAACATTACATTGCAAAGAGATGCTGTGACCTGGTGTTACTCCCTAGTTTTTAGAATCACGTGCCTTGAATTCCTAAACATATACTACTACCTGTGTTGTTTGATCATTCTGAAGGAGCTCTGCTGTTTAAGCTCTCATAATAGTAAAATTCAATTTTAGTTTAGTTGTTTGGTTTGATTGTAGGGCTCACAAGATTATGCTCCTGGAACCCAGAAAAAGGTAAGTGGGGAAGTGATCCGATGGAACAAGACCACTGGAGCAGAAAAGATTGACGCTGTGAAATATATAGAATTGCTTGAAGCAGAAATCGATGAGCTGAGCCGCCAAGTTGCTAGGAAATCATCTCATGGAAGCAATGAGCTCCTGGAATACCTAAAAACTCTAGAACCTCAAAATCTGAAGGTATATGTTGATACTGTTGGCTAGGTTGATCAGTGGTTTAGGTAGCTAATAATTGATGGGGAATTTTGTTTTGTAGGAACTGGCGAGTAGTGCGGGTGAGGACGTTGTATTTGCTATGAACGCATTCATCAAGCGTCTGTTGGCTGTCTCGGACCCTGCGCAGATGAAGGTAAAATGGGTCTCCACCAGCACAAGTAGTTTGGGTGGCGGCTTATGGAGAAGCATGTGTATGTATGTATGGATATGTTGTCGCTGACTTGCCGTGAATGGTGGTGCAGACGGCGGTTTCGGAGACAAGCGGTGCCCAGCTGGCGAACCTGCTCTTCTGGCTGATGATGGTTGGGTACAGCATGCGCAATATCGAGGTGCGTTTCGACATGGAGAGAGTGGTGGGCGCCGCCCCCAAGATTGGCGGGGAGCTGCCGCCTGGCCCCGGCCCTGCTGCTGGAGACAGCACAAAGACACAATAGATAGTTTGAGTTGCAGTTTTATTGGTTTCGTCTGCGGAGATGTGTGGCTTTTTGTATGGAAATAGGAGTATATTGTTGTGTCTTACTTAGTTGGTATTCAGATAGCAAAAATAAACTGATGTTTGTGCTGTCTTAGTTGATGATTATTCAGCTCCCTCCCCTAACAGGGGTTAGTGAAAACAAAAAACTGAAAATCGGCAGAAAATACTCCAAACTTTCTTTCTTTCTTTCTTCTGATGGAATTGTGAAAACAACACCGTAGAGCTTTCATAGCAAGGATCTTTTCTATTAGAGTCACAAACTGATTGTCAGTCAAAGAGAATAAAATAAAATAAGGAATTGAGAACTTTTTTTTTTCTGACGGCCCCAATAACAGTGGTATTCCATATACAACAATCCAAATTTCGTCTCATCAGAAATGGTCATAATTTGAGCAAGCAAACAAATGAATAAATAAACAAACAAATGAATAAATAAATTTCGTCCATGCTATATTCCATATACAACAATCAAACGAAACAATTCTCCTCTTGTTAAAACTGTACAATCCCTCTTAGCTCTTCTTAGTCTAGCAGCATGTGCTCTTCAATTCATTCCTCGATCGATTGCATCTTTTTACCATTATGATGCAAACCTGAGATTTGTCCGGTGGTTAACAAACCTTGGATTTTGGTTCCTCGTGCAAAAATGACCAAGGTCCTGTCTTCCATAGCAACCTGAGATTTGTCCGGTGGTTACACACATCTGAGACAGGTGTGACCAATGAAAAAAATAGCGCAGTGGGTGTGACTAATGTAACGGAACAAGAAACAAGAAGCAACCTCAGGATGCCCGCAGCCATGCGCAATCCCATGAGTGTTGTCAAACCAGCCCAAACTCCGGCCAGGCCAAACACACGTGGAGCATATAGCAAGACCAACGATGATATCACCCCAACCACAATCTGTGCAATAATCCACACAAAATCTATGACCAATAGGAAGAAACAACATCTATATATGAAGCTGGTCGGAACATACCGTAGCTTGAGCGACATAGTCAAAATCTGAGACGCCATAATGGAGGCCATCAAAGATGAATGCCAAGGCATTAACTGGTTGACTGGCACAGACAAACTGAAACGAAAAGGTTTTTTTTTTCTTTCATAATAAGGCTAGATATGGTGTACCGTGTACGTAACAATTAAGTGGCAAAGGCGTACCAATGCACAGGAGCTCACAACCGCCAGGACCTGAGGGTCATTGGTAAATAGCTTTGCTATACTGCCAAATGAGATATACAGGCCAACTGCCAAAGCTAACCCGCTAGCTAGTCCTATCTGCAATGGACAATAATAATTGGTGTTTTCTTTTCTATCTATCAACACAAGAGACAGCAATAAATGGGGCATGCAAATAAATTGAAGAGGACAAGTATGTATCACCTGCAGAGAAAACATGGCAACCTTCTGGACCCTTTTGTAGTCCAGTATTGCATAAGAGCTTGCAATTAGAGCCTAAGAAATGCAAGCAAAGTTAGCCTGCACTTATGGATATTTGTATTTAATACTTCAAATTGTGATGATGCATTTATAAATTTTAATACAGAACGACAGCTGCAAAAGGAAGCTGATCTAACAGCTAAATTGGGATGATTTCTGTAACTGAAAATACATACCTGGGCAGAAACTGCTAAGGCGTCTGCAAGCAGAGATACAGCAAGCCATACTTGCAAACAAATCTGATGAGCAGCCATAGCTGTTGGGCCTTGTCGAGCAGCCATTGATGTACCGATGGTCATAGTTAACAGAATTGAGAGGGTTCGTCCCAATAGCATGCCGCCTTAGCATTTCAAGAAAACAGAGACTGTAAAATTAATCTATAGGTGAACAGAGAAAAGAAAAGGGAAGAAAAAGAAAACAGAGAAAAATAGCACAGGCGCATCAGTGCAAGCAAAGATGGCATGAAATCTCTAAATAATATCGGCGTAACAAGGACAAAAAGATCTATAATTGCCAATTGCCCAGCGGTCAGATAATGTATCATGAGAAGATAGCCTTCTTATCTGACAAACATACCGGATCAGTGGCTATATCTTCTTTCTTTTGAATTGTCAGGAGTATTATGTACTTTGACTAGAGCTGGGTCCAACTAAATGAAAAATGAAGCCATAAACAAAAATTTCGGGAGGACAAACTTCTATATAGAAGGACCAAAATAGCCTGCAGGTTTTGCCTAAGAAAAACTCGGAATTCGCTGGAAAAAATTCAGATTGCGGTAAACTGCACTCTGAATGTACTACAAAATCCATACTCTGAAGGCCAACAGAAGCATATCTGAAGAACTTTTTCAGTAGCCAATGACCAATGGACAAGTAGGACAATAGCATCATAGACTCACCAGATTTTAAATATCCACCGAACTCTAACTGTTCCATCCTTGGAGGAAGCAGAACAGCTTTTTTACTTAGAGACCACATAAGCAAAATGGCAATGATGTACCTACATGGTGAATAAAAACAAAGTTACAGCATGTCCAAAAGACAAGCTCACACTGTAACGACAAAAAAGGGTGAGGCTCTCAACAGTCCAAAAGACAAGGTTCAGGTAGGCGTAAGCCCGCCGTTGACGCGTAAAAAAAAAACACTATCTTAATCTTTTGATAGTAAAATCTGACAAGGGTAACCATTAAATAATAAACTGCATGGCACAATATCAGTAGATCTGCTAACAGCCAATAACTCTCACAGTAGCGCCATGACCCTACACTGCCTATGTTTGTTCCAATTTAAATGTATCCAGATAAGGAAAAAGGAAATTTACAAGTTTAATAGCAAGTGTTATTTCCTTTGATTATTTTACCAACATGTCACAGAAAATAATTCCTATGGGAAGAGACATTTGCTGGTACATGTCCATAATTCTCTTTGTACCTAGACTACACCGAGCTAATAGAAAACTTACTGGGATGCGACTGTAGAAATTGCGGCTCCTGTTATACCAAGCTTAAAACCATATATAAGTAGCGGAAGAAGGACCACAGCTGAAAGATTCCCCAAACCTACAGGTGTTTTTAAATAATCAGTAAATCCGCAAGAAAGGAGACTTTTTTACATCATATAACTGTATGGAACACTTATAATTCAAAGGAGACTTGCTTTGGCATCGGAAAGTGGGACATGAACACAAAAAAATGTAGTACTGGCAACTGGTGAGAACACAATGGCAATAATAAGCAAACGATGAGTTAGTTATTACCTATAAAAAGTACGGGAGTCTTGGTATCCTTGAATCCACGAAAGATACCCTGCACTGCTAACATAATCACATTTGCAGGTGCTCCTAAGGCTCTGAGCGAAAGAAAGAGCCGCGCAGAAGCATACATCGGAGAGGCCTGTGTAAGAAGTAAACTCAGGCTTTCTGCTAAGAGGCAGGCACAAGTGAAATTCACAGTTGAGTTAAGGATCCATTGCTCATAATGCGCATAAAAGGAGAGCGAGAAAAACGCATAAGGCACCATCATGATATAGACATACATACAGGTGAGACGCCCATTAGTTTAAGAAACAGTCCGGATCCTAGGAACAATGCCAATGCTTCAATTGTACCAATGGCAGCAGCTAGAACCAAAGCCGATGACACAGATGGCAGCTCCAGTTTGGCTGCAAAGGACGCAGAGAGGAGGAGGAGAGTCAAGTTCCATTGTCCTCTCCTCTTGGAAATGTTTTATTAATTGAGGAGATGATCTTGAAAGCAAAGTTACCTGAAGTAGAATGCTTGGTAGCCTTCTTGGAAATGTCCTCTGCCACAAATGAGGTTGCTATGCTCAACAAGGGGATGTTGAAAATCTTGGAGAGGATGTTAAAAATAGCAACACCAATGCCAGCCGATGCTAGCTCCAGAGCACCTTGAGGACACATATTTATTGTTGTTATAAACTGAGATGAAATGATGAAGTCGGAGAGGATATAGCAGCAGAGCATGAAGGAAAGGAAAGGAAAGTACCTACCTAATTTGCCGATGTATGCGGTCTCCATGAGTTGCGCCATGGGGTCGATGGCCTGGCCTAAGACTGCAGGCAGGGCTAGAAGAATGAGGTCGATGCCGACAGTCCCAGGATAAAGGCCGCTGCTGCGTATTTGTTGTTATGTTATGTTGTTAGAAAAGGCAGAAACATACATATGATTGGAGAAACAAATTTCCTTTGAGCATATATATATATATATAATAATCAATCAAAATCAATGAATGAGTCAACTAACTGGCAGAAGCATGTTGCAACATAGATTTGGGTCCCATAAGAATAAGAATAAGAATTGGGAAACTGAAGAGAGCACTTATTAGCTACTAGTAGTAGTACTGAAAGCAAAAGAGAGCAGCTCAGCTGAGTTGATGTGGGGAATGAATGAATGAATGAATCTTACAACAAGAAAGCATTCTCCTCCTCCTCCTCTTCCTTGGAAAGAGCATCCTGAGGCAGCGCGTGGAGAGGGGGGATTGCGTTGCCGGTGCCGGTGCCGATGCCGATGCGCCGATGCCTTGTGAAATCCTTGGCGAGGACGGGGATGATGATGGCGTTGGGCTTGGTGGTTCCTACCCTTGCCCCTGCCCCTGCCCATGGGGACCAAGAAGCACAAGCAGTCCTGCTGCTGCTCCGCGGCCATCCAGAGGCAGAGGCAGAGGCAGAGGAGCATAGCCGCCCCGGCTGGCCGGAGACGAGCGCCCTCATCCCCATCCTCTCTCTTTGTACAGTACAGGATAGCAGAGCGGCGGCTTGCCGGAGATGGCTGGCGGTGGCGGGGGAAGTGGAGGAGAAACACAGAGAGGATAATGTTTTTTTTTCTTTTTAGAAATCAGAGGATGGATGGATAATGATGATGACACCGAAACGCATCCATCCATCCAGTGGGCGGCCCGGCCCGGCCCATCATAGCCCAGTAATGAATGATGCCATACCCTCACCTCACTGTTTGTATTCTGTATTGCGTGAATGGTGCATCTCCAACCCCTCCCTTACGCGATTTCAGCGCCCCGCCCCATCTAATGCTATCTCATCTTCTGGTACGCCATGGCGACAGCGGGCGGACGGATCTTGAGGTCGCCGGGTCCACGACGAGCTCATCTACGAGCAGTGGCATTACACAAGTGTGGGGAAAAGGGGGATGGGGCGGCTAATCAGGTGACGCACTGGTGGTCATTCATGAATGCGAGTAACAGTGGAGGAGCTTAGTACATTGCTGGTAATTTAGGAAGAGAGCTTGGATTGTGAAAGTTTGTATGTTTGGCCCCCCACTAGCCTAAAGCTCCACCACTGGTGGGTAGGCAGATCAGTGAGCTTTAATATGGACCAGAGAGAACCGAGGGCTTCATGGAAAGGGCTTTAATGTGGCCTATGTGGGGACCCCGACTTGGAAGTCGAGATCACCGAATGCACGTGTACAGTGATCCCAGAGATCAATGCTCACTGAACACACAGAAGCTGAAATAACAAGAGTCTTACATCCGTACAAATAGTCTTACACGAATTAAGGCCGTTATGGCCAAGTCTTACATAGGTAGAGCCTCACGGCTGAATGGGAAATAACACAAGTAGCGGAAGTCTTCGATAAACGGGTAGAGCCCATGCCATCTGCCTTAACCCTACAGGCATTCTGACTGGGATAGCGTCCTAGTTCGCATGGTCGTCTCCAAAGAACTCTTCCTCATATTCCTGCTCTTCCATGCCTGGCCAATTAAATAACCAGTGGCAAGCCAATGAGTACTTTGAATGTACTCGCAAGCAACCCATGATGTGGCTCAAGTAACAATGCAATTGAATAATAATGAACAATCTAGCAGGAGGCTAGAACAATATGCTATCAGCAAGTTATGCATCAACAACTTCGCGTAACCTCGAGAACAGGTTACCGACATCAACATGAATATGATTCATCTCATTGAGTCAAGTCACCATCTTGACTCATCACACACATACCAACACCGATGAAGTAAAATTCTGGACATAGTTTAAGTAGCACCACCCAACTGTCCATGACCGTGGACACGGCTATTCGAATAGTTTTACACTCTGCAGAGGTTGTACACTTTACCCACAAGATCCGGGGAACTTCCGTGTCATCCACGACCCGCGGTACCTCAAGTACCCGGGGTAAGCACCCGGTCATTACCTTTCCTTAGACGACACTAACATAGAGTCCACTCGTTGGCACACGGCCCTCGGGTACAAACAATAGATCACGGGACTTGCCCTAATTTCAATGTTCACGCGTACCCGAAGGGACCAACGGTGTGTCCGGTGCCCTGTGAAAACAGTCATGGCCGCCTATCCAAGCACGACCCCGTCCCGGGAAAGACCTCAAGTCTTCCCGTCACTAGTAATGCGGGCACCATGCTAGTATCGACCTAAGTAATCAATAAAGCCCCGTCCCATAAGGGGTAGTGTGGTTGCACATGTTTGGTTGGGACGGTAGTCACACATAAATCTAATCCACCATTCCACCATGCATATGATATTACCGGCACATCACTTCTTTCTCAAGTGATGACCTACACTTCATCACCCTCGGGCATTAGGGGCACCCGATGGGTTCATGCAAAGATTTCAACTACGAGGGTTCATATCACACATGCATCATATAAGCATCATGACCAACTATTTGCATGCCATCTAGCACATAGCAAGATCAACAATAAGGCATGCATCATGTGGAGGTTCATCTAGGTTACCATCGTAACCCTAATCATCATGCATCGGAAACAAACGTGTTCCGAGGAACAAGTGTATCATGGTCAAAGGGCTGCTTGCCTGGATTGGCTTGGTCTTCAAAGTCTTCTAGTCCTTCTCCTTCTTCTTCCACAGCAACTTCGTCAAATACGGGATCTATACGTCGCATAATAACCACGGGAAAATAAGAATACAAATAAAACAGAAAAACCAAAGTGCTCAGAAAAATGTCAACTCATTTTTGTAAAATACTAGAGGGTTTTCTAAGATGGGGAAAAATCTTAGTTGGAGTTTTGGAGTTACAGAATAGGATATATTGATTTTTGAACAGGAGTTATACTGCTCAAATTTGAATTTAAATTGGAACAGTACAGAAAAGTTTCATGGATTTGAATGAAAGTGGTACCATTAAATAGGTTGGAATATTACAAGATTTTAGGAGTTGGAATTATTTAATTTGGATCAATATTCTTTTCTGCATAAATGTTTAAAACATCAACAGAAAAGAAAAAGAGAAAAAGGGCCCTGTGCACTGGGCCAGAAGAGGCCACAGTGCACGGCCCAGACGGACTGGCCCAGCCGCATGGAGCCAGCGCGCGCGCACGTCAGGTTTCAAACCTGACGGGCGGGGCCCGTGGGTCAGCGGCACAGAGGAGGGGAGAGAGGTGGGGGGATGACAGGCGGGGCCCGCCTGTCATCTCTAACCCCTCGGCCACGGCGGCGGCGAGCTCACCGGCGACGATACCGGCCACGGCGACGGCAACGGAGGCCAGGGACGGACTCAGTGTCGTGTCGCGGTTGCAGCGGTGGTAGTGCGGCACGGCGGGGAGCCCTGGTTCACCGGCGGCGAGGTGCGACGGCGGAGGCTCGTCGGAGGACGGTGGTCGGGGTCGTTTCCGACTGCAAATGGAGGGGGAAAGAGAGGGGAAAGGGTCAGGGAGGTGCGGCGGTTCCGAAACAAGTGGAAGGAGAGGCAGGGGAGGCCTGTACCTCGAGATCGTCGGCGGCCCGACGCGGCGGAGCTCCGGTCGATCCCGAGCACTGGGGCGCTCTGGGGTCGAACTGAGGGTGCAGGAGGGATCAGTGGAGTGGTGCGAGGCTGGTGGTGGTGTTGGAGGGGCTCGGGGAGGCCTATATATAGGAGCTCGACGGGGACCCGTGGTCCAGTGCGCCGGCGAGCTCATCGGCGAGGCTACAGCGCACGGGAGGCTTGGGGAATGGGTCTGTGGAGCTCCTGGACGAGCTCTACGTCCAGCTGAGGTAAGAGGAGGAGCGGGGGAGCGACAGAGAGGCGCGCGCGTGCGAGGCAGAGGAGTGGCTGCCGCGGGCGGCCAGCGCGCGTGCGACGGCGGCTACTGGAGGGCGCAGGAGGAGGGGGGACAGCGCCGGGGAGGTCGCGGACGTCGAGACGCCTCGACTGGCGCGAGGGGGAGGCCCGAGGCTGTCGGGGAGCGGCGATTGGCCCGAGCCAGCGTGCGAGGTGCAGTGTTCACGCGCTCTGGAGCGTGCGTATGGCTGGCATCAGCATGCTCTCGCCGGCTTGGCTCGTCCCAGCGTGTCCAACAGTGTCTGGGGCATAGAGGAAGGAGTAAAGAATTGCCCTGAGGCCTTGGATGCTCTGGGGTTGCAGAGAGAGAGGGGGAGGGCTGGTAACAAGGTGAAAGTTGGCTGTACAGCAAGGTAAAGCTGGGGTTTCACCCCTCAATCATGGAGCTGAGGTGTTGGGGGAGTTACTGGAGGTAGCTGGTAACTCAATGAGCTTGTGGTAAGAAGTTGAGGCCATGGAGAAAAGTGAAAGTGGTCAAAATGAAGGTTTTAGAATTTCTGCAGAAGGTGTTTGATCTGTGTTTGATCAAGTAAATGAGGTCCACTTGACATGGCACTTGACAGGGTTGAAAGACATGAGAAATTAGGGTGCTTCACCAAATTTGGGCTCATTTGAAGAAACTAGCCAATGTAACTTTGGTGAACCCTAGAAATCAACAGAACCAGTTTCATCTTGATTGAGTCAAGCTAATCATCTCCCCTTGATGCACCACTTGGTGTAGCATCATCATTTGGGGTATTTATCATGCTCACAAAGTTTGAAGCTCCAGATAAAAAGTTGGTAATGTAAAGTTGTTCAAATTTGCATTTGAACAGAAAGGGTTTTGAGGTGATCTGATCAAGTTGCTCTATTCCAAATCTTGTGCCATTTGGTCTAGGTGCCTTATTAGGCCATTCTAGCATGTGCACCAAGTTTGAGAGCATTTGGACAAGTTTGGCAATGTAGAGTTGCTCAAACTTCAAATATGGACAGAATGGTTAAGAAGGGGTTTGAGGAGGTTTTCTTGCTTCCCAAGGCATGGGACTTGGCAAGATCATCAAATATGTCATATATGACATGATAGAATTTCCCTGGAATTTTTGGAGAAAAATTCCTTTGTAAATATTTCAAAAGCTTGAAATATCCAGAAAGGGTTTTAGAGGGTTTAGCCCATTATTTTGAACATGACCAAGTGTTGGAACTCTCATATATGGACAATATATGTCCTATGAGTCTCTCTGAATTTTGGCAAATATTTTTGAAACAGTTAAATAATTTTCCCCTATTAAAGACCATTTCTGGCCTTAAGAAAAAGCTTTTAAATAAAATAGGAAAATAACTTTTAAAATTATACCTTTGTGGTTTCTGGGAGTCCTATGACTACTAGGTCTCAAATAAACCTTTTGAAATAATTTTCACACCCTTAATCAAGTACTTGCAGTGCAAATCTCAATTCAGGGGTTTTTGGAAAACTAAATTCATAAAAATACTTTTTGGCCAAATTAATTTTGTAAGAAAATACTATACTGCTATATAACACTTGGCATGATCATTGGGCAGAAGTTTTGGATAAGGAGATGAAATCTACAAGAGATCATAGTTGACTTTAATGAGCACATGAAAAAGCAAATGAAGAAAACTCAATTCCAAATAAAAGCCAAATGATGCTAAAAAAATTTGCTGGTCCAAATTTTCATGCTTCAAAGATACAAATAACATGTTACAAAATGCAGGGTGTGACAGACCTACCCCCCTTACAAGAATCTCGTCCCCGAGATTCCTAAACTAGGGCTTAAAAGAGGTCGGGAAACTCGGATCTAAGATAGTCTTCTCGTTCCCAGGTTGCTTCTGCTTCGGTGTGGTTGCTCCACTGGACCTTGAAGTACTTGATGGTACGGCTCCGCGTACGTCGTTCTGCTTCGTCCAGAATACGAATGGGCTTCTCGCGGTAGGTCAAGTCAGGCTGCAGATCAATGGCTTGGTGATCCACATCCTTGTAGAGACTGGGCTTGTCCGGAACCTCGAGACATTTCCGGAGTTGTGACACATGGAAAACATTGTGCACATCGGATAGCTCAGGTGGTAGTTCCAACTGATAAGCCACTTCTCCTCGTCGTGCAGTGATCTCAAAGGGTCCAATGAACCTTGGTGCGAGCTTCCCCTTGACATGGAAACGCTTGGTTCCCTTCAGAGGGGTTACCCGCAGGTACACATGGTCCCCAACATGGAAACTCATGTCTCGGCGTCGAGTGTCAGCATAGCTCTTCTGCCTCGACTTGGCTGCCTTTAATCGCTCTCTGACTAGTTGGACTTGCTCTTCTGCTGCGCAGAGAATATCTGGTCCAAAGACTAGTCCTTCTCCAGTCTCTGACCAGTTGAGGGGTGTGCGACATCTGCGTCCGTACAACACCTCAAATGGTGCCATCTGAAGGCTTGACTGGTAACTGTTGTTATAGGAGAACTCGGCAAAAGGGAGACAGTCTTCCCACTTGGCTCCATATGCCAGGACACAGGCTCGGAGCATGTCTTCGAGAATCTGATTGACTCGCTCAGTTTGACCTCCGGTCTGTGGGTGGAAAGCTGTGCTGAAAGACAACTTGGTTCCCAAGGCTTCTTGGAACTTCTTCCAGAACCTTGAGGTGAACTGGGTTCCTCGATCTGACACAATCTCCTTGGGAACACCGTGAAGACTTACGATTCGGTCGATGTAGAGAGCTGCCAGCCGGTTGCCATCATAAGTGGTCTTGACAGGAATGAAATGAGCCACCTTGGTCAAATGATCGACTATGACCCAGATAGAGTCATGTCCTCGATTCGACCTTGGTAATCCAGTGATGAAGTCCATTCCGACTTTATCCCACTTCCACTCAGGAACCTTGAGTGGTTGAAGCAATCCAGCGGGTCGCTGATATTCAGCCTTGACCTTTTGGCACACATCACACTTTGCAACATAGGTTGCAATCTCTCTCTTCATACCGTGCCACCAGAATCGTGCCTTCAAGTCTTGGTACATCTTGGTTCCTCCGGGGTGGATGGAATACGGGGTGTCGTGGGCTTCTTGCAGAATCAGCGTCTTCAACTCGGTGTTGTTTGGTACGCAGAGACGACCTTTGTACCAAACAATCCCGTGCTCGTCTTCGGAGAATCCTGGGGCCTTGCCCATCTTCATCTTCCTCTTGATACCTTCGATGCTTGCGTGTCCATCTTGAGCCTTCTTGACGTCGTCCATCAGGGTCGGTCTGACTTCCAAATGATCCAGAAATCCAGGGGTGACCAATTCCAAACTGAATTGTTCGATCTCCTTAAACAAGGCAGGCTGCCTTTCTTGAATAATGACATTCAAAGAGCTCCATTTGGTACGACGTCCGGGTCTTCCTGGGCTTCTTCAGCAGTGACGTGATTCACACGCCCCTTCCCATAGTTCGGTGGATTGCGAGGAGCTGGGTTCCTTGGTGGCATTCCACGGCCTTGTCCCTGGTTCTGCGCATTGGGGCGCGGGGCATCAGGCTTCTTGTTGGGGCACACCCTGGAGATGTGTCCGGGCTGACCACACCCAAAACAAGTGACTTGATTTGGAGTGTTGATCTTGTTGCCACCACTGGTATTGGGGTTGAAAGCTGGCCTGGGGTTGGCATACTGCTGAGGCTGAGGATTGGCACGAGGTGCAGGAGCTCTTGGCTGCTGATAGGTTGGCTTGGCTGGGGCTGACTGCCACGGACGAGGCTTCTGGTTGCTGGAACTTCCCTTACTGACCAACTTGCGCTTGCGAGTGTCTTCCAAAGCACGCCGCTTGTCTTCAAGCATAAGTGCCTTGTTCACCAGGTCAGGGAAAGACGGGCAGTCGCACACGACAAGCGAATATTGCAGAGTCTGATTAAGGCCTTCCATGAAGCACTCCCTTTTGGCAGCATCAGTGCTGACATCCTCAGGGGCATACCTTGACAGAATACTGAACTTCTGCATGTACTCCTTGACAGTGCCACTTCCTTGCTTCAGGGCTCGGAACTCGCGCTTCTTGATAGCCATGACTCCAGAAGGAATGTGGGCCTTGCGGAATTCTGCCTTGAAGTTAACCCAAGTGATGTCTTGTTCAGCATGCATGACCTTGAATCCATCCCACCAAGCTCTTGCGGTTCCCCCGAGGCAGTGGGCTGCATAAGCCACTTTCTCGCGATCTTCGATGCATCCGACTAGTTCCAGGATTTCCTCAATGGAACGGACCCAGTCATCTGCATCCAGGGGTTCAGCAGTCTCGATGAAGGTTGGCGGTGCATGCTTCTTGAACTCTGCCAACGTGGAACGTCCATTGCCATTCCCCGCCGGCTGGCGGTTGTTGGCGACAGCTTGAGCAATCAGCTGGAGAGCTGCAGTGTTGGCTTGGCGTTCCTCTCGGAAAGCTTGGAGAAGCTGAGCCATGTCCATGCTTGGAGGAGGTGGTGGTGGAGCTTGGTCGTTGGTTTGGTCGTGGTCTACCTCTGGCTGAGAGGATGCTCCGGCTTCGGGCTGCTGGGTAGAGGTACCAGTACGAGTTACAACAGGCATCCTGTTGGAGCGGTAAAAGGTCTCATGACTCGGAAGAGGAAAAGCAGGATAGATGGGTGCCTAGTAAGGGGGTGGGTGTGACACTAAATCAAATCATGCAAGGGCCGAGAGGCCAAAACACTTTCATTAAAATCCAGATGGGTGATGTAGTCGTTTACACATTCCCGAAGGAAGATTACGACTTACATCCAGACACGACAAAAGCAAACGCTAGATGGTTTCATATGAACCATACAAGGACTCGACTGCGCATAGGGGTTACACGACCTATCCTACCGTAGGGGTTACAACTGGCACATCCGAGTAGCGAATAATGCCTAAGCGGCGGAATGCTCGGTCGCGTATTCCGGCTCTTCTGGGTCTTCCTCCTTGTCTTCATCTGTCTGGGCTCCCTTGTCGCTGGAGGGAGTGGGGGAGTGGAGGAGTTGGATACGACGGTGCTTCGACGGTGGTGCAGGGAAAAGCTTGCGATATTCCCTTGCTGTCATCCGGCGTCGCCGAGGTGGTTCTTCACCCTTGGAAGACACATCCTCGGAGGGCCTTCCGCCTCGATATGCGATAGCGGATTGTCCAGAAGGTGCTCCTTCCTTCTTGATCCTGTTTGCCTTCTCTTGAGCTCGACGAAGAAGTGCCTTGGTCTTGTAAAGTTCTTCTCGAAGCTTCATTGATTCCGAGGCCAAGTCTTGTGCCAAGCTGTCGGCACATAGACTGAAGTAGGTCTGGAACCGAAGCAAGAGTCCTTCCTTCAGTGGAGGGGCTAGTGCGCTGCTTTCTTCGTCACCTTCCTTCCGGTAAGGTAAGAAGCGAGTTGCCATCTTGGCTGCCATCTCCGGAAGAAGCTCGCGGAGACGGGTTAGTGCCTTGAGTGCAGCAGCCTCGGCAGCGAGTGGTAGTGTCACCATCTGGGGTCCCTCGAAGAACCAACTTGTGGGAGGATCGTTTGCCTTCACGATCACTTCCACATGGTACTCCACCTCAGTATCGCTCACCCAATGCTCGTGGTAGGTGAGGATGGGTGCTCGGTGGAATTTTACATTATGAATTAAAAATATATTTATATATTTTTGGACATATTTTGAATATTCTAAAATTTATGAACATTTTCTAATTCTTATACATATTAAACACTTTCTGAACATATAAACACTTTTCATTCATGAACTCAAGTCGTGAACATTTTTCAAATTAACGCTTAAAACCATGAAGATTTTTTTGTATTCATGATTTTTTTTAATTAAAGAAAACAAACCAACAAAAATGAAAAGATCAAAAGAAGAAAGGACGCAAGTCGCCGTGGCGTCACTTGTTAGGCCAGGCCCATATAGGCGGAGCGAGACGTGCCGCAGCCTCACGTTCAAGTAGCCACCAGAACTGGCTGCAGGCCCAGCGCGGATCACAATCTATCAGCACTTTATTCATTCATTCTTTACTGTCACAAGAAAAGCACTTTATACTTTAGTTTTCTTTTCATATTTTTTCATTCGTTTATTCTTTATCTTTTATTATATTTAAAAATATTCGATATATATATATATATTATAAATATGACTTTATAAACAAAACTGAAAAATGTAATCACGCATTTGAAAAATGTTAAACATGCATATAAATAATATTTTTAATATACACGAAAACTTTCTAATGTGTATGAAAAAATAGATATAAAAACTTATATATGGAAAATGTAAATCATGTATTTAAAAAATATTAAATATGTATAAAATATATTCATGTTCTATACAAAAAGAGAAAAGAAAAAAATCAATGAAAACTGACAGAGAAACAAAATTTCAAAGAAAACCAATAAAACCAGTGCAAAAGAATGGAAACAATAAAATTGATAAAGAAACAAAGAGAAGGGAGGAAAATCAAGAAAGAAACAAAGAGCACGAAAGAAAATAAAGAAATAAGGAATAAACCATTGAAAAGAGGAGAAAATAAACAAAACTGTATAAACAGAGATTTAAAAAAATAACCGGTAAAAAGCAAAGAAAACAGAAAAACTTAAGAAAACCTTCTGAAAGAAGAAAAGAAAAGAAAAGGAAAGGGAAGAAATCAAAACCTAAAGTACCCAAACGAAGCAACAAGATGACCGAACGTGGTATTAATGAAGGAACTACCCAGAGCAAGAGCATCAAACTGCACTGTACTGTTAGTAGTGCAGATGATGATGATGATGTTTGGAGAACTTAAATAGCGTTTGGACTAGGTTAAAAATGTTGATGGTTTTAGCAACCTCATTTCAAGTTTAAGCATGCATGATGATGCAAAAATAAAACTGATCGCCAAGCAAAATTTAATTAGCACTACTAATAACGGCGGAAGAGGTGTCCGTGTTGGACGCGCGCCACCGAGACCGGCCGAGGGGAGCTTGGCCACGTCATGATGAGAACGCCACGGTCGACCGAGAGGTCCGTACGTGCTAGCTGGAGATGGCCAAGGAGAAGCCCACCCGGAGCAGCTAGCTCATCGGCACCGTCTACCGAGGCACGCTCCCGCTCCCCACCATGGGCTCGACACCAGGACATCCGAGGAGCAGTTCAAGACCCGCCGCTGACTCGTCCCACCCGACTCGGTCGTTGTATGTGGCTCGGTCGGGTCGAACCCATACGGGACGAACCCTAGTTTCCTCTCCCCTCTCCCTTCTCTCCCCCTCCCCTCTCAGGCGATGGTCGCGGCGACGGTGCGGGCGGGGTCGGAGACCTTCTCGTCCTCGGGAGCGATGATCACTTTGGTCTGGACGACCTTAGTGGCAGCAGTTCGTTCTACTCCAGTGGCGACGACGAGGATTTTGAGGAGGAGGCGACGCTGTCCATGGAGGACAGGGTGAGGCTGGCAGAGATATGGGTGGCCAACCCTACCAGTAGCCATCACTGGACCAGTCAAGCTGCTGGCGGCGTGATGTAAGTCCCTCTCTTATCTCCTTCTTTCTGCCTATTTCAAAACTGGGGCTAGGGTTATTTGCTCATGACAGTGTAAATGTGTGCTGTCAACTGTAGTTTGGATGATGTTGTTTGGGATGTCCGAATTCACTTTGATGCACAACATAATCTGGATAGAAAGATTTGCAGCTCAGATTTGACATTTCTCAACCTATATGCACTGATGCACACACAAGGTTTAATTTCTCAACCTATATGCACTGATGCACACACAAGGTTTAATTTCTCTGATGAATTGTACCACACTGGCACAATTTTTCTTCTTTTTTGTTTGTAATACCTCTAAAAACAGCGAAAAAAGTCCAAAATGTAGAAAGTTGTAAATTTTGGTAGACTATTATGTGGGATAAATCTAGAGCCTTTATTAGCACCTGCATCATTAAAAACTTCCATCTCAAAGAAGTAAAAGAATACAAGGCATGCTCTACAATTATAAAAGGATTAAAAACAATACAAAGACTACACTATACCACTGCTAATACTCGGATCCAAGCACTAATAAAATACGCACACACTACAAAAATATTGAACATATTAGAGTATTAGGTATTTATATAGGACATATATATTTATATATTTCAAAAATATTGAATATATAGAACATCTAAACATTTTTCATTCATGAACATTCTTTCAAGTGGTGAACATTTTTCAAATTAACGCTTAAAACCATGCAGATTTTTTTGGATTCATGATATTTTTTTAATTAAAGAAAACAAACCAACAAAAATGAAAAGATCAAAAGAAAAAAGGTTCATTATTATTAGGTAAAGATTTGGGAAAGATTTTTAATTAATATTTTTATGTTTAATTAATGGGCAACCCGACTTTTGGTGGCATTTGTATATGTTTTTATTTTCGAAATTTTGGTCAAATTCTGAAATGCGTCCATGTCATTACCGAAAAAGGCTTTTGCCCCACTTTATATATACAACACCGAACCATGATACAAATTCACGCCACCGGGGGCACGCCCAGAAATTGAAGACTGTGTATTCAAATTTTGAAAAGGTTTTTTTTTTAAGTCTATGGCCTTCCTTTGGGGCGTATAACCAATTATATAAGCATATTGTAATAGTTCTAAACTATATAAAAGATACCACATAATATGTTATATTCATAAAACCTTATCATAACTTGGTATTGTTCAGGGTATGGTGGTATGGAAGTAAAACATTGTTCAACATATCCCTTTTGTTTGGAGGAGAAGACGAAATTGCATCTTTATTTACCTCTTTTATTTTGTCGTTTCACTTTACCACTATATGTCTCTATTTGCTTTCAATGGTTGTCAGATCAAGAAGATGAGCACCATGGGCCAACAACTCAACTGGTCCTCTAACCCGCCACGGCAACGGCATCCTCCAATTCTTATTCTTTCAACAAGTCTTGAGTAGCCAATGGTAAAACAAACATTATAAACCAATTTTTTTTGTTTTGTTTTGTTTTGTTTGGTTGATTGAGTTTAAACTTTAAAGACAAACCATCCATGATCCATATATATATATATATATATATATATATATATATATATATATATATATATATATATATATATATACTACTGTTATTCAAACTGTTTCGTAAAGGAGCGAGCAATGATGTACCATCATTGTAATGTACTCCCTCTGTCCCATAATATAAGAGCGTTCTTGCCCCTACATTAGTGTCAAAAACGTACTTATATTATGGGACGGAGGGAGTAAAAAAGAAGCAGAAGCAGAAGCAGCAGCAGCTATGTATGTAATGTACTCCCAAGTTTAATGCCCAACGGTACCATCCCAATCCCATCCATCCTTTAATACTTTTTTTCCTCCTCCTAACAACAACTATAATTACAAACACCACCACCTTTTTTTTTCTCTCTCTCTTCCTGCTGTGTAGCCTCCTCCTCTCCGCATATCGACACGACTGACACAAGATACTTCCTCATTCATTCACTATATATATAGCCTGGCCTGCTGTCAACAAAACTCAACCCAGTCAATCAATCGAATCGAATACTAGTGTCAAAAAGCGTCTTACATTATGGGACGGAGGGAGTACTATCATTACTAGCAAAGCAGCCATTACACTACTCGAAACATAAGAGGAAATATTCGGTTTTGCAAAAATAACAGGGCTTCTTCCAAAGAAACATCATGCTGAATGAAATCAGAGCCATGGGTATCAGGGATTAATAATTGTCAAGTGCAACAGGGACCATCCATCAAATAGAAACTACAACCTTGACATACTGTCTTTCCCAATGACAACCACAAGTGCCTCAGTTGGCTGGCGGCCACCTGCAAGTGCTCGCTTCTAACTAAATAAATGCTCTCTCTCGTCTACTGTTTATGTGTCGAGGTTTTTGTGCTCGACAAGAAACAAATCTATCATATAATGGTCATATGGAACATTTCTTCCTGGCTACAATAGCCAACAAGTAAATAACTCAGTCAGAGTGCTGTTTAAACTACATTTATATACACATTTCACTGCAAAAGACAGTACCCAGTTTTCTCAAAAGAAAGCGGAAATGTTTGGATTTGCCAAATTAACACGTCATCTTTAAAATGCATCTGAATAATTTAATGAGCCACCACAGGTATCAGAGATTATCAAGTACTACATGCCAACATGAAACCGTCGAGGTATTCGCTTTTCAGTAGCAAGTTTACTAGAAACTACTGCAACGTTAACATATTTTCTTTCCTAATGGGAACCAAGCACAGCAGTTGCTCGGTTGGCTAGCAGCATGAGTCCAGTGCTTGCCCACCCGCGTTCGAGGCCCCGCCTCCGCAGGTGCCCTCTTCTTTTATTTAATTAAACAGAGGCATTTCTTTTCTTTCCTAATGGGAACCAAGCACAGCAGTTGCTCAGTTGGCTAGCAGCATGAGTCGAGTGCTTGCCCACCCGCGTTCGAGGCCCTGCCTCCGCAGGTGCCCTCTTCTTTTATTTAATTAAATAGAGGCATTTTTTTCCTACAATGGCCACATGGAATATTTCTTCCTACCTAATATAGTTGCCTACATAAATAAACCGACATTAATCTAAGTGTTTCACGGCAGAAGACAGTACCTACCTTGACAAATTAGGGCAATGTCGCTTCACTATGTTTGTAAAGAAAGCTCACTATTCATGTACAAGAAAGCTAGAGTCAGGAGGTACCTGAAAAAAAATTATATTGCATTGCATACAACAGTGAGATGTTTGCTCTATACACAGAAACAAGAACTAAAATATATTTGTAGCCAGGAAGGAAGACCTTACCCAGAAAAATTTCACCTAACAATTTGGGATGCGGAAGGGAGACTTGGCCTTTTCTCTACTAGCTCATAATGGAGAACAAAGTTATCCTGCAGCAAACCAACACACATGCTCAACTATCGTCGTATGCAGCTAGTGTGTGCGTAGAGATGCTGGGTATTCATTCACCAGATGGATGCACGTACCTTACGGACTGTCTCCCAATTGCCTGGATCAAAGAAGGCATAAGACCCCCGTTCATATGTAGGAGTTTTGACAAGAGGCTCCATGTTAGGAATTCTTGTGAACCATTGCCGTGCTTCTTTATGGTAAAACCATCCACGATTACATCTGACGAAAACAGTACACATGCATTACATAACATACCAAATTTTACTTGCTGAAGCTCTGCTCAGTTGTCATGTGTTAAACTAGGTCGTGGGCAAGGGTTAAGATAAGTAAGATATTATTGCTATAATTTTTTAGGGAAGACATGTGATGGCAAAAAATGGATAGCTTACAAGTTTGAAGGATGCATAAACTGTGCAGCTTAGCAAAAATGAACAATAGCAAAAAAAAAAAAAAGTGATCAAAAATGAAAATAGAAATTGCTGATATTTGATAGAGAAAACCAGGAAAATGGAACATTCACGCAGCTTCAGGTAGCTAAGCGGATCATGAATACATTCAAATGTTGCCAAGTTACAGTATTCACTAGAAAGATAAATAAATCCACAAGGCTAGTTAAATTTTTGTGATAGATCCATGACAGTCAATGGGCGTATCTGACAGGTTACAAGTTAATACTCGTTAGCATTATACCTTTGATCAGGACATAGCAGTATGTTCCCTTATCAAATGTTAGCACAAAAAGATCATATTTCTTGGTAAAAGATTTAAAACATAAAAAAGTGCATGCATGATGATCCAATTATTACATCTGACAACAAGATATTTAAATGAGATAAGCAGCTAACTCATGTACTCACAGTTCATTGGCAGCACATATCTGAGCTTCATCCTTCGGCATGCTGAAAACACAAGACAAAAGATATAACCTTATATTTTACCAAAACTAATGGCCGAACCCAATAATACATTCAACTAGCAAAAGTACCTGTAGAATATGTATAACAGTATGAGTGTCTGAAACTTCTGAAAATGCATAGGCTGCACGCAACAAGACAGAACTTGTTACAATATATTTATCATAAAATGAACAGGCTGCATCAAAGAAAGATTCTGATTCTGGGCCTTTCTTGAAAATTAATTGGTTTAAAACATCGATCCCATTAGACAGAAATGGGCAACAGTAGTAATTGGCGGGAGCTTACCTGTAGTGCTGGGGGTTGCTCAGCCACATAACAAGCTGGAGTAGTATATTCAGGTTCTCCTTTTGCTGGTTCATTTGAAAATGGAGAGCCAAATGTCTTGTACAGATTGTCTGGTGAATTCAAATTCAAACCCAATGTTGTCAAATCTATTCCCAAAGCAAGAGATGACAAATCAGGATCATTCATCCTTATAACTCCCAGCAATCCTAACAAGCCGTATGGATCAGGTGGGGTTCGGCCTCCCAGAATGGGCTTTAGACCATGATCCGCATATGTCTGTGCAGCTGCAGAAGACATCTGCTGCAACCTGAAAGGACTCTGAGTCTGCGGCTGCTGGTATTGCTGGAGCAGTTGCTCGTATGATCCCAAACTAGAAGTTTGACTTGGTCTTAGTCCAATATTCTGGGGCCCACCACTCTGAATCTGACAAAACATAATGAGGATTATTACTCTGTGTTTGTATTTACAGGTAAATAAATATGAGCAGTAAACCTGATCATGATGCATCATAGTTTTATTTAGATGAAGAATTGTCAAAATAGAAAATATGTCAGAACCATGACGACAATGAAGGAGATGTTGAATGTCTGATGATCGTTTCAAGGAATAGATTTCCAATATAACTTACAGAATTAGCAGCACCCTGCTGATGTTGCTGACGATTTGGTTGATAGCTACTTCCCAAATTAAACCCAACTGACCTTGACATCTGCGTACGTGTTCATAACATGTCAAAATAAATGCTCAGCGGGAGAAACAAGGATTCAAAGTTCAGAGACATGAACCCACAGGATATTGTTGTGCTTGCATTACAGGTACATTCTCATGAAGCTGTTCCTTGTGATGTAACTCCATAGGATAATCTGAACTGCCACCTGATAATTCAAACTGTCAGTATTCTGTATAACTCACCGAAAATGGAATAAAAGAGGAATGTATTAAGGTAGCGCAATGATCAACCAAAAGATATACTTTAGGAAAGAATTTTAAAGCCTCAAGAAATACTACAAAGGTCTTATTTTATTCCGTGCACATTTATAAAGCATTAAAGCTCGAGCATGCCGCACGTGGAAATATTAGGTCCAAAAATTGAAAGATTAAAACCATGCAGAACACGTGGCACCATTAAAGGAGAATGACACCAGAGTTGACCAGAAAAACGACAAACTACATTTAGTAGGAAGATGGTTCGTCAGCCTAAACTGTAATCATAATAATACTATTAAAAATAAAGACAGTATAGTTACATTTGGGCCTAAAGGCGCAAGTGCAACTATTTGTATTCATCCGTATAGCTGTCTTGATGCCCTGAAGCGGGCACAAGAATACAAATTGTCTGAGACACTTTACAAAGTTGACGACTCAACGTATGTGCATGGATGGCCAAATTGGTAACTTCAGCGGAAATCTCTATAAAATGCTGTAGCTAATTAATGTTCAGGATGTTATTTTGATCCACATTGGTCCACGCGGCGGTAGGTCATGAGGCTCATAGTTAACTTACTGCCAAAGTAAGCTTAAATGAATTATAACCCTAGTAAGCAACAGAATTAAATTGGCTGAACCACCTCCCAATGGCTTAGCTGTTATGCCTCAAACCATACCTGTTGTTAGCTTCTAAAAACGTCTTATATTGTGGGACGGAGGGAGTAATATTTAGCTCATGTTTTATATGAATAGTTCAACCAATGGAAAACCCAAAGGGTTTAGGAAGCCCTTCCATCTATAACCATAAGTCATGATATGAGAAGCTTACAATAAATTCTCTATACAAGTTCTCGCAGGAAAGACAAATTGATTATCTTCCCCTAAGGTAACTAACTAAGAGCTCTATACCCATATCATGTATTAACATTGTCCTACATATGTCACAAATAGTTCACACTTCTATTTGTCGCAAAAATTAGGGGTACTTATTACTTATAGGCATCTGAACTGCGACACACGTAGGCATGTTGCAGAGACCCTTTTATCCAAATGTCGTTTGGCGCATTTTTCCTAGGTGGCCACCATATGTTCTAATGATGATTCATGGTAATTTCAGTTAGAGCATCACATGATATTTTTCTGCATTCCCGTGAGGCCACGTCAGCTGCATGGGGTCACCACATATTCTAATGATGATTCATGGTAATTTCAGTTAGAGCATCACATGATATTTTTCTGCATTCCCATGAGGCCACGTCAGCTGCATGGGGTCTTGCCCCGCTGGCCCTCTCATGAAATCTTTGCATCCTCGTCCTCTCTCATCTCTCTATGACTGTATTCACAAAAATGGTGTGCCATAAATTTTGCTGCAACGGTCGCGGCACCTTCTACTTAGGTCAGTGCAAGGTGTCAAGAGAAGTACAGCAATACCCTTCAAGCATATAGAAAGGTAGTAAGCATTCGTTAACTTGAGGAGAAGATCACGGCATTCATACTACAGGACTACAAAACCAACGGGCTTTATCACAGATAGAATATTTTATGACGGGGTAATTATGTTGGTAACTAAGCTGTTCAAATACTGAGGTTCAATAAGTACAGAGTAGCGGGGCTGCATAATAACAGGCATGAAGCCGATATTAGAACTTCAAGATCACAAAGTAACACAACTAAATAATCATGCTCCACTACACCGAAAACATAATGAGAACAATCTCACTGAATCAACAGATAGGTTCTAGAATTAATTCAACTGTAACAACCTTTAAATCCTGGCAAAGCGGGGAAATCTTCGTTCTGAATACTGAACTCCTGGTTTTGTTGAACAATTGAGTTAACACCAACTCCTTGCTTCCGTAGTGATCCTGCAATTTAGAGAGATTGGCAGAGGATCCTCCAAAAATAGGGGGAAATATTTACGGTTTACCAGCAATTTTACCATATTGTCCCTGTGGACCACCAGCTGAATTAGGTCGACCAGTCAATTGGGGGAAATCATTGATGTCGAATGGAGCGCTGTCACTGGCATCATGTAGCATCCCCATAGAACTCAGAGAACTATTTCCGGGTTGCATTTGGTTCTGGGATAATGAACCACCAGACGTTGGGTATGAACTTCCAATCATATTCATGAGTTGCGACGATCCTGGTGTTAGAGATAAAAAACAAGCTGAATGAGAACATGCAGTTCAACGAAAGAAAATAACACTGTATGCTTCTCTATCATTCACCCTCACAAGACTATCACAATTGTACAAAATATAAACAAGCATTTATCATAACCCAGCTACTATCATAAATTTAAATTGGTAATATCACAGAATAGAACAACATTAATAAATAGGTACAGTAACAGTCACTAAAAAAAAGCAAGAACAGATATACTATGCAATAACCAACTAAAAAATGAATATTCTCAAATAATAGTAAGAAATAGCATTCATTTCTATTTATTTTAGTATGTGTGCCTTTGTTTACAGGATTCTATGTCTAATTATTAAAAAGTTTCCAACAGCCAATGTATGCCTGCAAAAGAAAGAATAGAGATGAACATTAACGCTACCTACTGTGTTCATGAAGCATGAACATTAACGCTACCTACTGTGTTTTCCAAAAAGAAGGTCCAATGAAACCTATATCATATGGGATGTTAACCATTTATTTCATATGGCCAACTTTTTTTGTAACACAAAGTCAAGGGACAGAGCATTAACATAGCAATGGTTAAACATGCTTAAAAATAGTATTTCGAACTAAAACATGAAGTTTAACATAAATCTATGGAGTAAAAAAATCACCTACGGTTAAGTAAAGTACCTTGCGGAATAAGGCCATTCATCATCCTGTTGGATCCTTGCACATTTAGTCTTCCACTTGCAGCATTGCCACTAAAATCCATGCGCGATGAGATACTGGGCACCGACAATCCACCAGAGCTTATATTTCTTCCAATGTTACTTCCACCCACAATGTTTCCCGCGGAGCTTGTAATACGTGGACCCAGGTTTCCTAAAGCTGGATTGCCAGGAACAGAATTTCGATTACCACTGGTGCCCAAGTTTGAGGATAAACCTTGAATGGTACCACCCATGTTCATTCCACTGCTGAATGCTTGAGCTCCACCAACATTCATTCCTCTACCACTGACACCTGAATGTGCATGAGGAATCTGCAAAAGAAACAATAATGCCAAGACAGTAAAAACCATCATCCTCCACATGAAACCACAGCAAGAAGGGTATGTCATAATTAAGCCAACAAAATTGTTGGCAGATTGCAAACCCATTAACATGCATGTTCATGATGTTCAACGTATATAAAAATAATAATGCCGCAAACCTCCAGAAAGGTGGGCATTCGAACCTGAGACATGGCAACAGGAAGGTTGTTTGAAGCAAATCTCCCAGAAATGCTCCCTCCAGGCTGTTGAACCCCGGAGGATGGAAGGCCACTCATGGCAGCATTCCTTTGTGCAAGTGATCCAGGCATATTTGGAAGACTATAATTTCCATGAATGTTGTGCAGACCTGAAAAATGCAGAAAATGACAGGAGTTAAGAAGGCGCACTATGTCAATGCACTAACTGAGCTAGTGTATCTATCGTATGCTCACCAGAGTGATGGAAACCTTGAACTGATCCAGATTGACCAGAAAAGGATGTTGTGAATGGCCGTCCGGCTGAGTCTGGAAGGTTCGATGTGGAACTGTTAAGATTTGACTGCCAAGGAAGAAAGCATCAAGTTGTTATCAAGACAAGTAATAACAAATCCTAGTAATTGACAGACAGAATTGGAAAGCATATATTTATATATATATAGTGAATGCATGGTAGTCCAGTTACAAGGATAAGAAAGTACATTCAGCAAGCCGGACATGGTTGGCAACGGAAGAGCGAGTCAGCACTGAGGTTCAACTGAAGATTGTCCACCAAAAAAGCATGAAACGATGATTGCCGCCAATCTGAGACAGAAACGGATACATCCATTAGTCACTTGTAAATTAAAAAAAAAATGAGGACAGCCTGAATCAGTAAGTCAGGACAGCACAAGAAACGTGCAGATTTGGGTGAGCAGTGAGGAAAACTTGCTGTTGTATGAGGCACACATGACAGGTGCATCTCTAAACTTGTGCTTCTGTCACCAAGTGGTTGAGTTTGAGAATAAGAGCTGGCTTAATTTCCAACCAAGTGGCTGTCGAGCAGCAAAGCAAACAGCTGAATAACCATCCAGGTCCAAGTAGTTAACGAGCGTATCGCAGAAGATGGTCATCGCAAACACGGCGGCGCGCTACACTGAAGAGCGTACAGACTGTCGCTTGATGGCGGTGACCTTCAGGGTTTTATATTAGAAAGAAGGAAAGAAAAATCGGCCGATGGCAGAGTAGTTTTGGATGCCGAATTCAGCCATAGCAGTTAAACTCAACTGTTGGCTTCATCCAGTTTTGGATGCCGAATTCAGCCATAGCAGTTAAACTCATCTACCCATGTATCTATCTAAAGTAGGTAAGAAATAATATAATCCGCAGCAGGGCAGGGCAGGGCAAGGAGTTGTTGTTGTACCTCGAAAGAAGGCACGCGCTAGTCCATTGCAAATTGCAGATGGAAGGGAAGAAGAATTGTAGAGCGGGGCGGGGAGAGGAGAAGGGGCGTGGAGGGAGGGAGGGAGGGAGCACCTTGGGGCGGAGCGGCGGGGCGACGGACCGGAGGCGGCGATGGGCCGGAGGCGCGGCGGACGGCGGCGGTCGTCGAAACCCTAGGCGCTCTGGGTCTGGTCTGGGTGGGGGATCTTGTCTGGGAGGGAGGAAATGGGGAAATACTAGTTGAAACTGCTGCCTGCCTGCCTGCCAAAACGGTAACGGTCGCGCCTACTGGGCCACGATGTCGTCGAACAGGGCCCGTCTAGCCCACCATCATCCATCCATCCATCCATCGTGGGTGGGGCTGGGCTGCGTCGCCCCTTCCTTCTTCTCTCACTCTTCCCCATCTACGGGCTGCCGCGGGAAGCTGCAACTGCCCGTGCACAAGTTGGGTACTGAGGTACCCCTACCTTAGTACACCGACAGGCCTCTACTTTGAGTGAAAACCATACAGTCATACTGCAAACACATAAAAAGGAACGGTTAAGGTAATGTGGAATAATATTCTCAAGTTTAATATACAAAGGAAAATGAAAAGATCATTATAACAAACATGGAAAAAGGTTTATAAGTTTTATATTGATGCTCACAATGTCACTATCCAGCTCAGAAAGTCATTTTACTTTTGAGAGCATCATCGATTTAATCTTTATTTTCTCAAGTGGATAACAATTCCTCGTTGTCACCAACTACACAGTAGGAAATGTGAATAAAAAGGCTGCAGTAAGATTTAAGGGAGAAGAATTCCAGTGATGTTTAACCCCCACTCTCAAATGGCCTGATGTTTTCGTAACTCTTGGCGTACTTCACAGATGATCACGCTTCAGGTGAAACAGATCTGACAACACGGAGTTCAAATAAGGTGACATATCATGCTCAATCAATTTCTGATCTTCCCACGAACGAGATACAACCAGCGTATAAGTTAAATCAATAAATTTTACTCTTGTTGTGAAGTCCAAAAATGAATCTCACATGTACGGAATAATAAAACAAGTAAACAACATAGTGGATAGCATACTATAGTTGTGCTTGTCAAGGGAGTTGTTTATCAATATGGAAAACATAAATTATATTAATTATTTTGACACAAGTAAAGTAGCATCAATATAATTAAAAACAAACGAAAGCACTCAGTAAGAAAGAATGACAACAAATGATGAAACATGCGCCTCTTCAGATGAAAATTTAGTACTGTTACTCATGATAACTGATTAAAATCACAGGAGAAAGGATTTAACGGCAACCAAATTTGCAGTGAAATTGTAGCATAAGTCGGCGCGATCTACCGCAATCTCCTGTGATTTTGTACTGCATGAAAATCGCGAGTGATTGCGGCCAAATCCCATGCAATTTAAAATCGCTCTCATGATTAATATATAACATCATAACACTTGGAACTTGTAAAAACTTCAAAATCATGGTGTGGAACGATTTCTTTTGGTAGCGCAACAACAATTTTCACATAGCAGCAACATTCGCACAGTACGTTGACCCAGTTCTATGCTGAGCTGTTGGCACATCGTGGCTTCCAAAATGGACCATACTTATGACGACATACCATTAGAATATGAAAGGAGGGATCCATGTGCTTACTTTGCTTTCCATGCAGCTTCAAAATAATGTATCGCCTGTCGTAGATATTTACTCGTTCTCACTGCCATTCTTTCATAGCAGTGAACGTTGAACCTGGACCATCAAAGAGAAGATAATTTCCATCAAATTGCCCAGCACTGTAATGAGAAGAGAAGCATCCATAAAGTAATAAACAAACTGAATCTGAATGTACCTAATCAAATGAAGGTGGCGACCTAGCATAGATGTTTCACACCCTCAAGGCTTGAAGAATCAGAGAAGTCAGAAGCATGCTATGTATAATATGTAGGCATGTCTTCTTACTTCATGAGTCTCTTATCTAGTTTCCAGTAGGCAAATTTTTGTAAGAAGACTTATCTTACTTGAGAATCCTCGCTTCATTCCAGATTTCTTGAGAAAAGTGACCCTAGTGGTAACTCTGAAGTTGATGAGTGCGCTAGGATGCTAAAAGATGCACAGCTAAAAGCTCGATTTCATATTCTATTTAAAATAATAGTCAGTGCAATTACTTGCTGGTAGTGACTGCAAAACGTTGAAATTTTCACTTTTTAGCACAAAACACTGCTACAGTAAACGTTGAAATTTTGGTGACCATGAGGTTGCGGATGGTGGGTGAAACCAGCATCGGCAAGCACCCGACCGCAGTGGTGCGGTCAGGGTGATCCTCAAGATCAAAAGCGATGGGCGTGCTGGACCATTTGAGGAGCCTGCGCGACTCCACGGGCGGCTCTGCTGCATTCACCTCGCGCACCCACTGCTTGAGCTGGCGGTGGGAAGTGTGCAGAGAGGCGCCACCGTCGACGCACAGGACCTCCGTGGCCTTCTGGAACTCCTGCTCGCTGTCATCACCTTCCTCCATATCATCGTCGTCGTCTTCTTCGTCCTTGTCGCGGCCCCGGGGAGGTCGGTCACCTTGCCGCTGCTTGGCCTTGCCGCGGCGTCCTCCCCGGCCATTGAATGGCCGCTTCTTGCTTGGTTCTCCCCCGCCACCTTGGGCCTTCTCCTTGTCGCGCCGCTCGTACTCAGCTTTCTGCTGCTCGACGAGGTACTCGACGCGTTTGCAGTTGGAGAGGTCGTGGCCTTTGGTGCGGTGGATCTTGCAGTATTGCTTGTCGGAGCCGTCCTGCTTGTCGGCCGCCGCTACAGGGGCAGGCTCCTTGCCGGAGCCGCCAGCCTGTGTTTGCTTGGCGGGGGCCTCCTTGCCGGACTTCTCGACGGCAAGCACTTCCTTCTTGTTCTTCTTTCTGTTGTTCCGCCGCCGGCCCTTCTTTGCCGGGGCGGCGTCGTCGCTGTCGCTTCCTCCTGCGCCAGCATCCTCCCCGGGGAGTTTCCTCCCCTCTTCTGCGCGTGCGCACTTATCAGCCAGAGCATAGAGCTCGCTGACATCCCGTATCTTGCTCATGGCCATTTCTTCACGCATGCGGCGGTTACGCACGTTCTGATGGAACGCGCTGATAACCGCGGCAAGGTGGACGTCGGGGATGTTGTGCTGCACTCGACTGAAGCGTTGGATGTACTTGCGCAGGGACTCTCCTTCCTTCTGGGCCAGAATGTGGAGATCGCTCTCCTGGCCGTGGGGTTTGTGGCCGCCCGTGAAGGCGCCAACAAACTGATGGCAAAGGTCTGCCCAAGAAGAAATGGAGCCTTCCGGCAAGTGCATAAGCCACGAACGAACGTTCGGCTTAAGCACGAGCGGGAAGTAATTTGCCAAAATCTTCTCGTCGCGCCCCCCGGCAGCCTGCACCGCGATGGTGTAGACACTGAGGAATTCTGAGGGGTGCGTCTTGCCGTCGTACTTCTCCGGTACGTCGGGCTTGAAATTCTTCATGCTGGGCCACTGGACGCGCCGCAGCTCACGGGTAAACGCAGGGCAACCTGCCGCGTACGGCAAGTCGCCTGGTTCACCGGGCGCGCACGCGTCGACAGCGTTCCCAGCTCGCTGGTCTGATTGTCGCCGAGCTTCTCGGCGGCGCTCGATCGTCGTTCGAGCGTCTTCTTGTCGCCGGTCGTCGAGGACCTGGCGCTGGTCCCGACGGGCCCGCGGATCCGACGACGCCGTGGAGCCGTCGTCGGCGTTGTTCCGGCGGGGCGGCGTCTTCTGCCTCCGCGGCGGGGAGGGCACGGTTGTCGCACCCCCGGCGGTCTTGTCGCCGTCAGCCTTCGTCTTTTCAGCTTGCCGCGGCCGCGAGGTCGCCGGCTGCTGTGGAGAGTCGTTGTTGGCGAAGGCGATCAGGCTCTGAATGGTGGCCCTCCAGTCTTCGGCCTTGTCTGCCGCTGGAGGGAAGTCGAGGAGCAGTTGCGCCCTTGCGAGCGCTTCCGCCGGAGTGGAGGGGAGCGGGGGCGAGCGGCGCGAGGAGCGGGATATGCTCGGACTCCTAACAGCGTTAGAAGGAGCAGGGTCCCTCCCCGGCGTCTGCGCCTTGCTTGTGCCCGGACGGTGGTCCGGAGCATCCCGCGAGCCTCCGGTTTGCCCTTGGCCCAGCAAACGGATGCCACCTCCTGTGACATGGCGTTGCTGGGTCGTCGTTTGCTGAGACGGACGTGGCGCATCCACGGAGACCGAGGCTGGGTCATCCGTTCTGTCCTTGGATTTGGTGGCGCCGCGAGTGTCCTCGCCGGCGACCACCCTTCCGACGGCGTCTCCCCCGCCCACCGTTGGCTCCGGTGGCGGCGGGTGAGACGCAGACGGTCCTGCGACCTCCGAAGCCTTCTTCTTCGGGGCCATGGCGTTGTTGCTGATGAGGTTGCTGGCGAATTCGGAGAGGTTGACGAAGAATGCGCCCGCGTGAGCGCCGGATCAGATTCGCACAACCTCGACGCCCCCTACCTGGCGCGCCAAAGATGTCGGGGGAAACTGTCCACCACGAGCACCTATGGGACCGGAGCCCCTTGTTCGTGCAGTAAGAGGGCGGAGGGAGCACAAAGAGCAGATCGAGATGAACACGCGGGCAGTTTTACCCAGGTTCGGGCCGCAATGGATGCGTAAAACCCTACTCCTGCTTAGTTGTGTATTGAGTTGGAGAGCTTGGGAGCTTGAAGAAGCAGCTACACCGAGCGTATGAGCGATCTAGGTTCCGAACCTCCGAACCCCTTTCTACGTTGTGCATGGGCCCCCTTTTATAGTGCAAGGGGTCACCGACAGGTGTCAACGTAGGAGAAAGGGGTAAAAATGTAAAAGAGGAGGTAGTTGTAACAGTGCGGGAATAGTGGGGCTACAGTGCATGAACAGTGGTCGCTACCTACTTTGACAGTGGGGGACAAGGGCATTTAATGCCCGTCGCCGTCGACCCCAAAAGCTCCCGCCCTTGCGTCTCCGTCTGCCACGGCGATGGCTCCGCCGCCGTGGAGTGCCACCGTGTCCCCCAGGCTGCACAGCCATCCGCCACGCGTCCCTGGAAAGGCCCCAGGGCGACGCGTGGGCCGATGAGCTGGAGCGCGGGCACACAGCGCAACTCTCCCGGCAGGCACCCTGCCGGGGTCTTGACCTTGCCGGGCCCGGGAGCTTGCCGAGCTCTGAAGCTTGTCGCTCCCCGGGCCCTCGCCGGGACGCGTATAGCGCCGGGGCGTGTCTTCTATGATGTAATCTTCTGGTCTTCCTGGCAAGCTCCCCTTGCCAGGGTCTTGTGCTAGTGAAGTAATCTTGAGCCTGGAACGGCCTTCCCGGCAAGCTCCACTTGCCGGGGTCTCGATCTTCTGTCTTGTATACTTTGTTTTTGAATGGTTTGATATGGAGCAGGAAGGTCTCCGGCGAGCACGTGGTAAACCCTGCCGCGGGAAGCTGCAACTGCCCGTGCACAAGTTGGGGTACTGAGGTACCCCTACCTTAGTACACCGACAGGAGCCCCCGGGCCTGGGCCACACACGGTGCCGAACGCTGTTGGGCCAGGCCCAAAACAGTGCACGGGCACACGCGGCCCACGGCGCGCCGAATCCACTTCCGTATCCGCCGCATCCCCCCCCCCAACGGCATGCGTCGATTGCGGCGTCGTGGGATGGGACGTGCCCACGTTCTTTTAATGGAAAGAGCGAAACGCCCCCCACTTCCCCATAAAAGCAGAGGAAGCAGGAGCGATTCCCCTCCTTCGCTTTCATTGCATCTTCTTCCTCCTCCAGAGATCCCCTTTGCGCTCCGCCTCCACACCTCCGCCGCCGCCGGGTTCTTCGTCCCTCCTTCCTCCGCCGCCTCCGCCATGGCCCCGAAGACCGAGAAGGGGAAGGCGGAGAAGGCCAAGAAGGAGAAATCGGAGCAAGCGGCGAAGCTCGCCGCGTATCGGAAGCGGAACCTCGTCTTCCCGCCGAAGCTCAGCGCGCGGGAGCTCTGGAACAAGTATTACTTGTTCTGGGCCAAGGAAACCAAGGCGCACCCCCGCACCCGAGCTTATCCGGCCACCGCCAAGGATAACTACCCCGGCGGGTACTATTTCTTCGCAGCCTTCTTCCACTGCGGTCTTTGCCCTCCTTTTTCCGACTTCTTCTGTGACATTATGCACACCTACGGCCTCCACCTTCTCGACTTCACCCCCAACGCCATCCTCACAATGGCGGTTTTCGCACACATGTGCGAAAACTACATAGGAATACACCCAAACGTAGCGCTGTTTAGGCACTTCTTCACTCCTAGAGCAGAGGCCGGCGCCCCCCTCTCCGGAGGAATTTCTTGGGTTTTTCGTCTGAACAAGAAGGAGTCGTACTTGCCGGGGGAGCTCCGCGGCAAGTGGGAGGAGTGGCGTGCAGATTGGTGCTGGATTGTTGAGGATGAGCCGCAGCCCTTCACCGCGCCGCGCACAACGCCCATCGTGCGCGGCAGGGACTGGAGCGAGCTGGATTCGGACGACATCAAGCTCGACGTCGCCCTCATCCGGATTCTTCGTCTTCGGGTAGCAAGGCTGTCTGTCGCAGAAGTAGGCGCAGACTTCCTCCGCCGCCGCATCGCCCCTCTCCAAGACAGGAAAAGGCCGGCCTGGGAGTACGGCAACGCAGCGGATATAATGAGGCTGCGCCCCGGGCTAAACTTCAACTTCACGACGCTGGAGCTGAAGGGGATGGTCCGGGAACTCTTTAAATATGACCCGGCCCACCCAGAGTGGTTCAGACCTCCCCGGGGAGTGGTGCCCCTTTGCAACAACACAGCTTGTGATCCTCTTCGCGCAATGATGCCCGCGTGTGATTCGCACGGCGTGGACCGCCCGTGGATTCCGCCCAAGCCAATAGACGTCCTCAGCTTCTTCGACAACCTTATGGAGGTGGCGAAGAACAAGGATGACATCAAGGAGCACACGCGGGACACCACCGACCAAGAGCTTGCATACATCGCTTCTCGGGCTGAAGAGGCCGCTGCAGCCGCAGCGGCAGGAAATTTTGGCTATACACCTGAGGAGGCAGAGGCTGCGGATGCGTCCTGCCAAGCGGAGGAGGCGGAGATCCGCAGACTGCTGCAGCTTCCTCCCGACGCGCTTGCCGGGGTCCCCTCTCTGAGGCACTCCGGAATCCCCGGAATCGCGGCCGAGGCCGCGGCAAGAGGTGGCGCTGCCGGAGGGAACAGAGGCGCCGCAGGGAGCGGAGGCGCCGGAGGGAGCGGAGGCGCTAGAGGAAAAGAGGCCGCAGCGCAAGGCGCTGGGTCCAGCAAGCCAGCCGGGGAGGAGGAGGAGGAGGAAGCCGAGGCCGCCGAGGACTCCGGCGGGTCTACGGAGCTCTACGCCGACGACCTCTCCTCGTCGGAGACCTCCCCGCCCCCGGCAAGCCCTAGGCGGTCCCCACCGAAGCGTCTCCGCAAGGCGGCGACGGGAGCGAGGGCGCAGGCCCCCCGGCAACAACCAGCTCGCCGGGCAGCGCAAGCTCCCCGGGGAAGCCAAGCTGCGCCGGGGGCGACCGGCGCACCAGCCACGGCGGAGGCGGCCCGCGCGCAGGCCACGGCAGGGGCGCCCCGCAGGTCGGCGCCAAGCAGACAGGAGTCTTCACGGAGCGGAGCGGCGGCTCCGCCCGCTCCCCGGGCTTCGGCTACCACAGGGGCTGGATCTTCATAGCCCCCAGCCCCAGGGTCCGCCAAGCGCCCGAGGGAATCTTCGTCTTCCGCTCCTCGTGCAGACGCGCCCCAGGTGGAGTTTGACTTCTCCGCCTTGAGCGAGGACGACGAGGAGGATCAGGAGTAAGTATTCGAGATCTTATATCTTCTCAAATTTCGTCTTGATTATTGTTGATGCTAATCTTGTTTGTTGCTTTGATTTCAGGACCTTGGTTCAGCGCGTGGCGAAGAAAGCCAAGGTGCCCGTGGTCGAGGTCGCGGATGACTTGCCTACCGCGGCAACTGGGGACGTGCCGGAGCCAAGTCTGCCGGACCCGAGCGCTGCTCCGAGGAGCAGCCCCCAGCGCAGCCCCCAGCGTAAGTCTGGGTTCCAGCCTTCCGCTCGTCGGGTGCGCTTTAGGATCTTGTTTATGCTGATATCTGTTGTTCTTGTTGTTGTCTTGATTGTCTTGTGCAGAGGTGGAGCCGCAAGCTCAGGAGCGTCCGGAGATCGCCCCCGAGGAGCCGCAGGCCCCGCCGTCCCCGCCAAGGCCGAACTCCCCGGCAAGGGAGAGCGCTCCGCCAAGGGCGGGTACTCCGCCAAGGGCGAGTACCCCGCCAAGGGCGAGCAGCCCGGCGAGGGCGGCCACTCCGCCAAGGCAGAGCTCCCCGGCGAGGGAGCCCGCCGCTGACGACGTCCGCCAAGGTAGGTTCTATAACTTTGTCTTCTTGGCGTTGTCTCTTTTTGGATATTTGCTTGATCTTCTTTTGCTTCTTCTTCTTCTTCTAGATCCTCCTCCCCCCGAGCATATGGAGACGGAAGTCATCAACATTGAGGAGGAGGAGGGCGCGCAGGGCGGCGGCGGCGACGTCCCTGTCGCCGAGGACACGGCGGGAGCCGCCGGGCCAGCTGCGCAGGAGACCGCCCCGGCTGCGGACGCAGCGGCCGCGGAGGGGGACGGCGACCGCACCGCCGGCCCGGAGGCGGCGGGAGCATCAAGTGCTACGCCGGCCGCCGACCCCTCCGCCGGAAAGGAGCAGGCCGGCTACTACCTTGAAGCCCCCAACGGCGTCTTCATCCAGGTGCCGTGGGGTTCTTCGTCGCGAGCTCCCGCGGAGGGCGAGGCCTTTGATGGGGAGATCCTCGCCTCCGCGGGCTTGAAGATCGTCGAGGCGCCTGGTGGAAGCGACGGACCCGAGGAGGAGAAGCTGCTTCACCAGCTCCTGGCCCTTTACCGGGCCAGGCAGGCGAAGCTTGCTTCTCGGGAGGCCCTCGCCGCCAAGGCCGCCGCGGAGATGGAGAAGCGCGCGGCGGAGCTCCGCGCCGCCAACCAGGCTGCCCTCCGCAAGGTGGCGGAGGAGCGCGAGCGACTCGCCGGGGAGTACCAAGAGTGGGTGCTAGAGAAGGCCGAGGCCGAAGAGCAGCAGCGGCTCGCCGGGGTGGAGCTATCCCGGCGAGAAGGAGAACTCGCCCAGCGGAAGGTCAACCTCGACTCCCACGAGGAAGACCTCGCCGCTCGGGAGCAGGCCCTTGGCGGGGAACTGAAGGAGGCGAAAGCCGCCGCGGCTGCCGCGGAGACCGCCAAGGAGGAGCTTGCCGCCAAGGTCGCGCAGCTGGAGGAGTCGCTGAAGGCGAGCGTGGAGAGGGTCGCCGCGCTCAACATAGAGCGCGAGAAGGACGCTCACACCAACTCGGAACTCCAGGTGCGTCTCTCTGAGAGGGGCGACGAGCTGAAGGCCGCCAAGGACTCCATCGAGGATCTGGAGCTGAAGGTTTCCACGCTGAAGGACTCGCTTGACGCCGCCCAAGCCCGGGAAACCACGCTGAAGGAAGAGCTCCGCAAGGAGCGAAGCTTGGTGGAGAGCGCCAATATAGCGGCCGAGAACTTCCGCCGGACCGTCGAGGTATGGACCGAGGACTTGGTATCTTCTGCGTCCAACATCGACCAGGAGCTGCTGGCGCTGAAGTTGGAGCATCTCATCTACTCCCCGGATCCAGACCTCCCTCACAGCGCCAAGCTCAGCCTCTTCTTCAGGGGAATCGCGCCGGCCCTTGCAAATCTTCGGAAGAAGATCCCCGCGCAACTGGCCGAGGAGTCGCGCCTGCTTTGCGCGGGAACCTTGGAGCGTGTGCTGACGAAGATTGTATTCCGCAATCCCGGCATAAACCTAACCAACGTTCTCCGCAGCTTGCCGGCCGACGCGAACATGGAGGCGCTGAAGGAGCAGGTCGCCCACATCATCGCCAAAGTGAGCAAGCTCTCCAGGATCGAGGGCGACCGCGTAGATTAGGCCTCCTTTATCTTTATCTCTTTTTGTTGCTGCATAGGGTGTTATGAACTCATTAATCATTGCTACAAGTTATCTTTTGTAAGATATTTATCTCATTTTGATCAATCAGTGCAATGTTATCTTCCTTGTCTTGGTCATTTACTTTGTATGTTTTTCACCCTACGCTCCCGGGAAGCTCGCCGGTAAGGGGCCTTTGCCGCGAGCGCTGAGTGCTGGACTCTGAGCAGCCTGCTGGCCACGGTCTTACCGGCAAGCAACCTTGCTGCGACTAGTCGCAACGCACTTAGCTTGCTGAGTGAACTCGGAAACGAAGCAAGGGCGCGACACTTATCGCAGCTCACTTGGGTCGTTGAGCGTACTCGAAAACAAGATAAGGGTGCGGCTAGCTACGGGTAGGTTCCTCCGCGCACAGGTTTTCCATACAAAGTGTGATTGTTCAAGGAAGACAACTCAAAAATAAAAATTTGAACTGATCAAATTCTAATAACTTAGCTTTCATATATTGCTTGCTTCTCGGTAAGGCTTCTCTTTCTTGAACAGCACTTGGTTCATCTTCCATCTCCTTCCCCCCCGGCAAACTTGTGCGCGAGGAACATTCCTTCTGCTCAAGAGGTAAGGAAAAAGGAGAGGGAAACAAGTATATGGCCTTTCGGCGTGCTAGTGCTTACCGGATGTGTATGTTGCACAAAATGCCAAATAACGCATGCAAATAGCGAAGAAAAGCATGGAAAAAGGCAAATAGCGCAAAACACAAAGCTTTACTGATGCACGGGGTCTGCGCCCGGCTTTGTACAAAGGGTTACATGCAACAGCGGCAAAGCTTGTACAAAAGGTGGTTGCCGGAGCGGATCACGGCAACCGCGCCTTATGGGTGAAACTTGCGAAGATGCTCTATGTTCCAGGAGTTGCTCACCGGTAAGCCTTCTTCGGTCTCAAGGCGGACAGCGCCGGGCCTTGTGACCTGTCTCACCCGATAAGGGCCTTCCCACTTCGGCGTCAACTTGTTGGAATTCTTGGCGGACTGAACACGCCGAAGAACAAGGTCGCCTTCCTCGAGACTCCTGGCCTTGACCTTGCGGCTATGGTAGCGACGCAAGGCTTGCTGGTATCGAGCAGCTCGTACAGCAGCCTGGAGACGTTCCTCCTCGAGGAGCAATGCATCATCTTGTCGCAGTTGCTCTTGCTCAAGCTCATCATAAGCGAGCACTCGAGGAGATCCGTATACGAGTTCCGTGGGGAGAACTGCCTCTGCCCCATAGACTAGGGCAAAGGGTGTCTGTCCGGTGGCTCGACTTGGTGTCGTTCTGATTGACCAAAGAGCCGCCGGTAGCTCCTCTATCCAATTTCTTCCGCACTTGCGCAGCCTGTCAAAGGTCCTTGTCTTGAGTCCGCGCAGCACTTCAGCATTGGCCCTCTCCGCTTGACCGTTGCTCCTCGGGTGAGCAACAGAAGCGAAACAGACCTTGGCGCCAAGGTCTTGGACGTACTGCATGAAGGTGCGACTAGTAAATTGTGTACCGTTGTCGGTGATGATCCTGTTAGGGATCCCGAAACGGCAAACAATCGACCTGAAGAACCTGACTGCTGACTGTGATGTCACCTTTCTCACTGGTTCCACTTCTGGCCACTTTGTGAACTTGTCGATTGCAATGTACAAGTACTCAAAGCCCCCGACAGCACGGGGGAAGGGGCCGAGGATATCGAGCCCCCAGACCGAGAAGGGCCAGGACAAAGGTATTGTTTGGAGAGCTTGAGCTGGCTGATGGATTTGCTTTGCATGGAACTGGCACGCTTCACACTTGGTTACTAGTGCAGTTGCATCTTGGAGGACTTCTTGCCAAAAGAACCCTTGCCGGAAAGCTTTCCCGGCAAGCGCCCTTGCGCCAATGTGGTGGCCACATATGCCTCCATGGATTTCTGCCAACAGCTTCTGTCCATCTTCTCTGGAAATGCACTTCAACCTGACACCATTGAGTCTTCTTCTGTACAGCTCGTTATCCACGAACTGGTACATACTTGACTGCCTGGTTATCTTCTCTATCTCTTGAGGGTCGTCGGGAAGTTCTCCAGTTTGCAGAAAACGGACGATCTGCTGTGCCCATGCCGGAGCCTGGGGCTCAACGGCAAGGACTAAAGGCTCGAGGGCCGCTGCGGGAACCTCAGCTTCTACGGCAAGGACCTCTGGTTCTGCCGGAGCTGATGGTCCCCCGGCAAGCTCGCCGGGGCGAGGCTTGTCGGGAACGCTTGCTTCAACTGTACAGACCCGAGGACCTGCAGGAGCAAATTGTTCCTCAGCGTTCTGATTGTTGATCTTGGGGACCTTGGCGGCGGTTTCAGGAAGATCCGCCGGCAAGTAGTCGCCGGAGACCAACTTTCTTTTCTTGGACTGCCCAATTGATGGTGTAACAGATGGTTGAGTCAGCTTGAGCAAGAAGGTCCCTGGTTCCACAGGTAACTTCATCGAAGCACACTTTGAAAGGCCGTCTGCAATCTCATTCTGAGCTCTTGGGATGTGCTCCATTTGCAGACCTTCAAAGTGCTCTTCAAGCTTCCTCACTTCATCTACATAAGCTTCCATCAAAGGGCTCTGGTAACTCTTGTTAACTTGCCGGACCACCAACTGAGAATCTCCGCGCACAATCAGCTTTCTGATCCCAAGTTCGGCCGCAATTCTGAGGCCGGCAAGCAAGCATTCATACTCAGCAGTGTTGTTCGTCGCTTGCTCCCTGGGAAAGTGCATCTGGATAACATATTTGAGGTGCTCTCCGGTGGGCGCGATGAGTACCACGCCGGCACCGGCGCCTTGCAGCGAGAAGGCACCATCAAAATACATTACCCATTCACTTGTCGCTTCTTGTACGGGTGCACTTGTCTCTGGAACTTCTTCATCGGGTGTTGGGGTCCACTCAGCTATAAATTCTGCCAAGGCTCGGCTCTGTATGGTTGAAGTGCTTTCAAACTTGAGTCCAAAGCTCGAAAGCTCCAGTGCCCACTCAACGATCCTGCCTGTTGCTTCCGGATTGTGCAATATCCTCTTCAGCGGAAAGCGAGTGACCACTGTAATCTCATGTGCTTGGAAGTAATGGCGCAGCTTTCTCGAGGCCATGAGGAGGCCGAAAAGCAACTTCTGCACCCCGGAGTATCTTGATCTAGCCCCCTGTAAAAGGAAACTCACAAAATACACCGGGCGCTGCACCATCTTCTTCCGCACTCCTTCCTGTTCCTGCGCAGAGTCATCCTTGTCGGGGCCAGAGCTTGCCGGAGCAGCCCCCTGCTTGTCGCTGGATTCGCTTGCCGGTGGTGTAGACTCCTCGTCGGCCTCCCTCTCCGCTACTAACGCAGCACTAACCACCTGGTTGGTTGCCGCTAGGTATAGCAACAACTTTTCCTGTGGTCTAGGTGCGACAAGTATTGGAGTGGAGGATAGGTACCGTTTCAAATCTTGCAGCGCTGCCTCCGCTTCTGGAGTCCACTTCATGGGACCTGCCTTCTTCAAAATTTTGAAGAAAGGTAGGGCGCGTTCTGCAGACTTCGAAATGAACCTACTGAGGGCAGCCACACAACCTGCAAGCCTTCTGACATCCTTGACGCGCTTCGGGGCCTCGATCTGCTCGATGGCCTTGATCTTGTCGGGGTTAGCTTCAATTCCCCTCTGTGACACAAAGAACCCGAGAAGCTTGCCGGAGGGGACTCCAAAGACGCACTTCTCGGGGTTCAACTTAAGCTGGATCTTGCGCAGGTTCTGAAATGTCTCTTCCAAATCTTGGACTAAGGTATCCTTGCTCTTGCTCTTCACCACGATATCATCCATGTAAGCCTCTACGTTTCTGTGGATCTGTGGCTCAAAAGCAGTATATACTACCCTTGCAAAGGTTGAGCCTGCATTCTTCAGTCCAAATGGCATGCGTATGAAGCAATACGTGCCACATGGAGTGATAAATGCAGTCTTCTCTTCATCTTCCTTGGCCATGAAAATCTGGTGGTAGCCTGAATATGCATCAAGAAAAGAGAGTAGCTCACATCCGGCAGTGGAGTCAACGATCTGGTCGATACGCGGCAAGGGAAATGGATCCTTGGGACATGATTTATTCACATCGGTGAAGTCTATACACAGTCTCCACTTCCCGTTGGCCTTGCGCACGACGACTGGGTTTGCTAACCACGTCGGATGGATCACACCTCTAACTAGGCCTGCTGCCTCTAGCTTCTTGATTTCTTCGTTGATGAATTCTTGGCGCTCCACGGCTTGCTTCCTGACCTTCTGCTTGATAGGCCGCGCATGAGGACAAACAGCAAGCTTGTGCTCAATTACCTTCCTGGGAACACCGGGGATATCAGATGGTTGCCAGGCAAACACATCGACATTCGCCCGCAGGAAGGCAACGAGCGCGCTTTCCTATTTGCTGTCAAGCGTGGCACTGATGGTGAAAGTACCACCAGTGCCGTCCTCCTTGGCGGACACCTTCTTGGTTGCCGGAGGAGCGGCCATTCCCTTCTTACACTTGCCGGTGGAGCTCGATGGAACGTCCTCGACGGCAGCGCAGCACTCCGAAGAGGTGCGGTTGCCGGAGTGGGTCCCAGAGCACTTGTCGGACTTGATCTTCGTCTTCTTCCACCCGGGAGCTTCAGCGGCAAGTGTATCCTTCTCTGCCGCAGCTGCTGCGTCCCGGTAGATCTTGTCGGCGCAGACAAGCGCATCCTTCTTGTCGCCATGGACAGTGATGACGCTTATCGGCCCCGGCATCTTGAGTACATTGTAGGCGTGGTGGGAAGCTGCCATGAACTTGGCGAGGGCGGGACGGCCGAGTATTCCATTATATGGCAATGGAATATCGGCGACGTCAAATGTGATGCGCTCAGTTCTGAAGTTGAGCTCCCCGCCAAAGGTCACCGGCAAAGTGATCTTCCCCTTGGGCTTGCTCCTTCCCGGGTTGATTCCTTGGAAAGAACCGGTCTCTTCGAGCTCGCCATCTGGGATTTGGAGTTTCTTGATCACGGCAGAGGAGATCAAGTTCAGCCCGGCCCCGCCGTCAACCAACATTTTGGTGACCTTGAGGTTGCGGATGGTGGGTGAAACCAGCATCGGCAAGCACCCGACCGCAGTGGTGCGGTCAGGGTGATCCTCAAGATCAAAAACGATGGGCGTGCTGGACCATTTGAGGAGCCTGCGCGACTCCACGGGCGGCTCTGCTGCATTCACCTCACGCACCCACTGCTTGAGCTGGCGGTGGGAAGTGTGCAGAGAGGCGCCACCGTCGACGCACAGGACCTCCATGGCCTTCTGGAACTCCTGCTCGCTGTCATCACCTTCCTCCATATCATCGTCGTCGTCTTCTTCGTCCTTGTCGCGGCCCCGGGGAGGTCGGTCACCTTGCCGCTGCTTGGCCTTGCCGCGGCGTCCTCCCCGGCCATTGAATGGCCGCTTCTTGCTTGGTTCTCCCCCGCCACCTTGGGCCTTCTCCTTGTCGCGCCGCTCGTACTCAGCTTTCTGCTGCTCGACGAGGTACTCGACGCGTTTGCAGTTGGAGAGGTCGTGGCCTTTGGTGCGGTGGATCTTGCAGTATTGCTTGTCGGAGCCGTCCTGCTTGTCGGCCGCCGCTACAGGGGCAGGCTCCTTGCCGGAGCCGCCAGCCTGTGTTTGCTTGGCGGGGGCCTCCTTGCCGGACTTCTCGACGGCAAGCACTTCCTTCTTGTTCTTCTTTCTGTTGTTCCGCCGCCGGCCCTTCTTTGCCGGGGCGGCGTCGTCGCTGTCGCTTCCTCCTGCGCCAGCATCCTCCCCGGGGAGTTTCCTCCCCTCTTCTGCGCGTGCGCACTTATCAGCCAGAGCATAGAGCTCGCTGACATCCCGTATCTTGCTCATGGCCATTTCTTCACGCATGCGGCGGTTACGCACGTTCTGATGGAACGCGCTGATAACCGCGGCAGGGTGGACGTCGGGGATGTTGTGCTGCACTCGACTGAAGCGTTGGATGTACTTGCGCAGGGACTCTCCTTCCTTCTGGGCCAGAATGTGGAGATCGCTCTCCTGGCCGTGGGGTTTGTGGCCGCCCGTGAAGGCGCCAACAAACTGATGGCAAAGGTCTGCCCAAGAAGAAATGGAGCCTTCCGGCAAGTGCATAAGCCACGAACGAACGTTCGGCTTAAGCACGAGCGGGAAGTAATTTGCCAAAATCTTCTCGTCGCGCCCCCCGGCAGCCTGCACCGCGATGGTGTAGACACTGAGGAATTCCGAGGGGTGCGTCTTGCCGTCGTACTTCTCCGGTACGTCGGGCTTGAAATTCTTCATGCTGGGCCACTGGACGCGCCGCAGCTCACGGGTAAACGCAGGGCAACCTGCCGCGTACGGCAAGTCGCCTGGTTCACCGGGCGCGCACGCGTCGACAGCGTTCCCAGCTCGCTGGTCTGATTGTCGCCGAGCTTCTCGGCGGCGCTCGATCGTCGTTCGAGCGTCTTCTTGTCGCCGGTCGTCGAGGACCTGGCGCTGGTCCCGACGGGCCCGCGGATCCGACGACGCCGTGGAGCCGTCGTCGGCGTTGTTCCGGCGGGGCGGCGTCTTCTGCCTCCGCGGCGGGGAGGGCACGGTTGTCGCACCCCCGGCGGTCTTGTCGCCGTCAGCCTTCGTCTTTTCAGCTTGCCGCGGCCGCGAGGTCGCCGGCTGCTGTGGAGAGTCGTTGTTGGCGAAGGCGATCAGGCTCTGAATGGTGGCCCTCCAGTCTTCGGCCTTGTCTGCCGCTGGAGGGAAGTCGAGGAGCAGTTGCGCCCTTGCGAGCGCTTCCGCCGGAGTGGAGGGGAGCGGGGGCGAGCGGCGCGAGGAGCGGGATATGCTCGGACTCCTAACAGCGTTAGAAGGAGCAGGGTCCCTCCCCGGCGTCTGCACCTTGCTTGTGCCCGGACGGTGGTCCGGAGCATCCCGCGAGCCTCCGGTTTGCCCTTGGCCCAGCAAACGGATGCCACCTCCTGTGACATGGCGTTGCTGGGTCGTCGTTTGCTGAGACGGACGTGGCGCGTCCACGGAGACCGAGGCTCGGTCATCCGTTCTGTCCTTGGATTTGGTGGCGCCGCGAGTGTCCTCGCCGGCGACCACCCTTCCGACGGCGTCTCCCCCGCCCACCGTTGGCTCCGGTGGCGGCGGGTGAGACGCAGACGGTCCTGCGACCTCCGAAGCCTTCTTCTTCGGGGCCATGGCGTTGTTGCTGATGAGGTTGCTGGCGAATTCGGAGAGGTTGACGAAGAATGCGCCCGCGTGAGCGCCGGATCAGATTCGCACAACCTCGACGCCCCCTACCTGGCGCGCCAAAGATGTCGGGGGAAACTGTCCACCACGAGCACCTATGGGACCGGAGCCCCTTGTTCGTGCGGTAAGAGGGCGGAGGGAGCACAAAGAGCAGATCGAGATGAACACGCGGGCAGTTTTACCCAGGTTCGGGCCGCAATGGATGCGTAAAACCCTACTCCTGCTTAGTTGTGTATTGAGTTGGAGAGCTCGGGAGCTTGAAGAAGCAGCTACACCGAGCTTTTGAGCGATCTAGGTTCCGAACCTCCGAACCCCTTTCTACGTTGTGCATGGGCCCCCTTTTATAGTGCAAGGGGTCACCGACAGGTGTCAACGTAGGAGAAAGGGGTAAAAATGTAAAAGAGGAGGTAGTTGTAACAGTGCGGGAATAGTGGGGCTACAGTGCATGAACAGTGGTCGCTACCTACTTTGACAGTGGGGGACAAGGGCATTTAATGCCCGTCGCCATCGACCCCAAAAGCTCCCGCCCTTGCGTCTCCGTCTGCCACGGCGATGGCTCCGCCGCCGTGGAGTGCCACCGTCCCCCAGGCTGCACAGCCATCCGCCACGCGTCCTTGGAAAGGCCCCAGGGCGACGCGTGGGCCGATGAGCTGGAGCGCGGGCACACAGCGCAACTCTCCCGGCAGGCACCCTGCCGGGGTCTTGACCTTGCCGGGCCCGGGAGCTTGCCGAGCTCTGAAGCTTGTCGCTCCCCGGGCCCTCGTCGGGACGTGTATAGCGCCGGGGCGTGTCTTCTATGATGTAATCTTCTGGTCTTCCTGGCAAGCTCCCCTTGCCAGGGTCTTGTGCTAGTGAAGTAATCTTGAGCCTGGAACGGCCTTCCCGGCAAGCTCCACTTGCCGGGGTCTCGATCTTCTGTCTTGTATACTTTGTTTTTGAATGGTTTGATATGGAGCAGGAAGGTCTCCGACGAGCACGTGGTAAACCCTGCCGCGGGAAGCTGCAACTGCCCGTGCACAAGTTGGGGTACTGAGGTACCCCTACCTTAGTACACCGACAGGCCTCTACTTTGAGTGAAAACCATACAGTCATACTGCAAACACATAAAAAGGAACGGTTAAGGTAATGTGGAATAATATTCTCAAGTTTAATATACAAAGGAAAATGAAAAGATCATTATAACAAACATGGAAAAAGGTTTATAAGTTTTATATTGATGCTCACAATGTCACTATCCAGCTCAGAAAGTCATTTTACTTTTGAGAGCATCATCGATTTAATCTTTATTTTCTCAAGTGGATAACAATTCCTCGTTGTCACCAACTACACAGTAGGAAATGTGAATAAAAAGGCTGCAGTAAGATTTAAGGGAGAAGAATTCCAGTGATGTTTAACCCCCACTCTCAAATGGCCTGATGTTTTCGTAACTCTTGGCGTACTTCACAGATGATCACGCTTCAGGTGAAACAGATCTGACAACACGGAGTTCAAATAAGGTGACATATCATGCTCAATCAATTTTTGATCTTCCCACGAACGAGATACAACCAGCGTATAAGTTAAATCAATAAATTTTACTCTTGTTGTGAAGTCCAAAAATGAATCTCACATGTACGGAATAATAAAACAAGTAAACAACATAGTGGATAGCATACTATAGTTGTGCTTGTCAAGGGAGTTGTTTATCAATATGGAAAACATAAATTATATTAATTATTTTGACACAAGTAAAGTAGCATCAATATAATTAAAAACAAACGAAAGCACTCAGTAAGAAAGAATGACAACAAATGATGAAACATGCGCCTCTTCAGATGAAAATTTAGTACTGTTACTCATGATAACTGATTAAAATCACAGGAGAAAGGATTTAACGGCAACCAAATTTGCAGTGAAATTGTAGCATAAGTCGGCGCGATCTACCGCAATCTCCTGTGATTTTGTACTGCATGAAAATCGCGAGTGATTGCGGCCAAATCCCATGCAATTTAAAATCGCTCTCATGATTAATATATAACATCATAACACTTGGAACTTGTAAAAACTTCAAAATCATGGTGTGGAACGATTTCTTTTGGTAGCGCAACAACAATTTTCACATAGCAGCAACATTCGCACAGTACGTTGACCCAGTTCTATGCTGAGCTGTTGGCACATCGTGGCTTCCAAAATGGACCATACTTATGACGACATACCATTAGAATATGAAAGGAGGGATCCATGTGCTTACTTTGCTTTCCATGCAGCTTCAAAATAATGTATCGCCTGTCGTAGATATTTACTCGTTCTCACTGCCATTCTTTCATAGCAGTGAACGTTGAACCTGGACCATCAAAGAGAAGATAATTTCCATCAAATTGCCCAGCACTATAATGAGAAGAGAAGCATCCATAAAGTAATAAACAAACTGAATCTGAATGTACCTAATCAAATGAAGGTGGCGACCTAGCATAGATGTTTCACACCCTCAAGGCTTGAAGAATCAGAGAAGTCAGAAGCATGCTATGTATAATATGTAGGCATGTCTTCTTACTTCATGAGTCTCTTATCTAGTTTCCAGTAGGCAAATTTTTGTAAGAAGACTTATCTTACTTGAGAATCCTCGCTTCATTCCAGATTTCTTGAGAAAAGTGACCCTAGTGGTAACTCTGAAGTTGATGAGTGCGCTAGGATGCTAAAAGATGCACAGCTGAAAGCTCGATTTCATATTCTATTTAAAATAATAGTCAGTGCAATTACTTGCTGGTAGTGACTGCAAAACGTTAAAATTTTCACTTTTTAGCACAAAACACTGCTACAGAAGAGTACTGGGAAAGTGACACCAGGAACATGAAAAATTGCAGGACTACAGAGTAAAGAAGCCCTGCTTCCAGATATTAGCTTATGCTGATAAACACAAAAATGAAATGGTAATTGCTGCTAACCAAGGCAAGCCCAGCATCTTCTCCCTTCTTTAAAGCTTCATCTATCTCTGGGTCACCAGAGTGATTCTTTGCCCAATCATGTATAGTTTATGGTCATTGGTCAGCATAACATCTACACTTTGGCGCGGGGTAATGAAAAAAGAACATGGTAAATTTTAGCGCTGCTGCTTGTGCAAAACTTAAGAAGAAGACACGCATAAGGCTTCAGTTATTAACTATCGGATCACAGTTACAAATTCTACAGAGAAAAAAGTATCTATTCAAAAATCCTTCTATTGCCTGCTGCTATTCCTCTCCTTTTCCATCACTTACCAATCAAATCCCTTGATTTCGGTCTCTAGTTTGCGGTTGAAGATACACGCACACACTCGAGCTCAAATACGCGTACCAACAATGCATGGGCATGAGGTGGAGCGGAAAAGACTGCCTCAAATCGCAGGCTTCGTGCTGGAGGCCTATGCAGCCTCGTTCTATTTGTTCAAGCAGCTAGTGGTGTCGCTCCTGGATGAGCATCGGCGAGGAGCTCTGTTGTAGCCTACTCTATGGGATGGGTGAGGCAGTACCATGACGGAGGATCTGTCGCCTGCTCTACGAGAGAACGGGGAGGGTGGTGCCAGGACGCACTTGGGGTAGGGGTAGGCGCACCAGCGAGGTCGGCGGTGACGGATCATAGAACAGGAGTTGAGTATTACTCACAATACACCATTAAATCTTGGGGCAAAATTGCATTATTTTGCGAGGCTTGGAATTTCTTTTTTCTTATATTTTTTACTTCAGAACAAAGTATTACTTTGGAATGTGCATGTGCCAAGCCAGGTTGGACTGCACACTGAATCATACAAACTCCAATCTTATCATGGGAAACAACTGTTTCAGTTAGTTTAACTCCAACCAATTGCACTAAATAGAATAGAACACTTGAAAGAAGGTAAAATCAGCCTCCGCAACAACGACTTTCATTAAGTAGTAGGACATTCCCGTCCCCAGCGGCCCCACACCAAGACCTCGATGCGAGCCTCTGCTAAAAATCATAAAATGAAATGTGGCTTTACAGATGATAATGATTTTCCATCAATGTTAGAATATCTATCAAAACTGATCCAGTTCAAAGAACGGAAAGGCAAAGAAGGTGGACCTGTGGGAAAGATCAAGCCTTCCTCGGCGGTGCAGTAATAGTCGCAGTACACACTCCCGCAGTGCACTACCTAACACAAAGTTCTTTATTGCTTTCTCGGATATAGAGAATAACTAAATATTTCATATTTTTAAAAACATTTTTGCCACTCTCTAAGTCTCCACTAATTAGACTGAAAAATAGTCCAGTAAATTAATGGCTGATTGATTTTTGTGAGTTTTGGCGGCCATCTCTTTTTCAGGATAATCTAGCCCTCTGTTCTTTATCTGAAAAACAAACTCTACAATTGTTCCATCCATTATCTCAGAAACTCAGGAACCGGATAAAGGTCATTGACATATCTCTATCTTCAAGGAAGGTTCGTGACAATGCACTGACATGTTTAAGGGTCGCAAAATTTTCCGGACCTGCCATATTACCTTGTTGAGATAACAGATCAGTCATCATCATGTACTTCTGTTGTAACATCTCCCATCTTTTGTGCTACTATCTAAAAGAGGTATGGATTGGAGAAATTCATGGTAAGTATTGATCTATAGCCGGTACCCTGTTAGTGTTTTCATATACAAGATCATTTTTGTATTGTCACGACACAGTGGTTATTGACACACTATAAGACGTACCTAAAATTCGAAATATAACTTCCAAAATGGAAGAAATTCATTGCCATTACATATGGCACAATTTCTAATGCTGCATCGAAAGGTTTGTAAATGGAGGGTGGTCTGTTGCATCAAGTTCCTCTGTTGCACGTACCATATCATTGAATAAGTATGGTCTAGGCTTCTATGCTCCTGTTGTAAGGGCTGAATACTGTGTCCATTTACATTCGATAAGCATGCCCTACATTTATCTCATCACTTTCTTAAATTAGATGCAGCTTTGAAATGGTTGCTCTATTACATTTCTCTATACTCAAAACTGAACCAAACAAGAATTGTAGAGTGTGATATTTCTTTAGTTCGTAGCTCTCCAACTATTTGCTCATATACTTAAGCCTAAGTAAATTATGTTGCATCGTATTTGTAACCGTCATTAGCAAAATTATGTTGCATCATATTTGTAACCGACATTAGCAAAATCATGTTGCAGCATATTTGTGATTCTGTAGATACCTTGGCGACAGTAGCGAAATCCTTAATGCAAACCAGTAACACAGGTACGTGGTACCTAAGAATATATATATGCGCTAACTTGCAGCAAGAACTCCTTTAGGTATTACCATTATTATTGTGAAGCACATCTACCAGAATCTTTTTTTTAAGGGAGGAACATGACAGTAGCCAATTTATTTAGTTCTCATCATCAGTAAATAAAAACAGATACTAAAATAGTTATCCAGGAAGGGTAGCTTCCTAGTTGTAATCATACCTAATTGTAGAACTCCGGGTACGATCTAGTGTGAACGACGCACCTCCTGACCTCCAGATGTGTTACTTTCTAGCCGGAACAATCAATCGATCAACATATTGGATTGGCCGGCTTGGGACGTAGCTAGGAAGCCTCATGAAATCAATCCAGTGCCCTGCTTGGACGTAGCTAGTAAATCAAACCAGCCGAAAACGTCCCAAACACAAGGAGTAATCTGCTAGTTAGTAATAAAATCGATCAGCAAAGAAGGTATATGTTCAGATCTTGGAGAAGTATGGACAAATAGTCTGCATATAATCAATTTGTAGATTTCCTAGCTTATGCAGAAATACAATACATCATCTATCCAGGACAGGGAAGCAACACTAAATTATGGCATGATATTATTCACTTCTTTTTGTTGCCAATGAACACTAAATTGACCACTTGCTACTAACAAAACTGAGATTACCAGAAGCAAGCCCACCTGATCTCACGGAGCTCGTTCCGCCGCCGCCATGAAGGCAAGATAGATCCGCCACCTCCGCGAATCCAATGGAGATGAGAGAAAGAGAGAACCAGTCAATGAATTCCGATCCGCCGTGCTGAACTGTGCTTCTGCGCTCGCCCAACCTCGAGCGAGGTGAGTGCGCCGGGCGGGGCAGCAGGCCTCGAGGTCCTTTGCGAGCGTGGCGGGGGTGCGCGGCGCGCGGCGACGTAGGGCGGCGGGCGACGCGGGGCGGGGCTAGCTGGAGGTGGTGGCGGCGGAGGGCGGCGCGGGACGGGGCTGGTTGGACGTGGCCGCGGCGGCGGGGGCGGGGCGGGCTGGAGGTGGCGGCGGCGGGGGCGCGCGGCGGCCGAGGGCGGAGGGCGCGGCGGCGGCGGCCGAGGGCGCGGCGGTGGCGGTGAGGCGGGGTGGGGCAGGAGGTGGCGGCAGGCTGGGCTCGAGATGGCATCGAGGAGGCTGGGCTATTTCTTTTTCTTTTCTCTCCTCCATACCGGTTCCGGCTGACTTATGCTGAGGACTGCGGGTTAATTACTTAAAACCATAAGGGGCTTTTTGCAAATAATGCGCGACGACGTACGGGCTGAAACCCAACTTTCTTTATTATTAGGTAAAGATTTATGGACGGAATTTCAAATTCCCAAATATGTTTTGAATACACGATAATGTTTTTAAAATCATGAACTTTTTTCGAGATCCTGATTTTTTATAATATGTGAACATTTATTTTAAAACACGAATATTTTTTAAAAAAATGATGAACATTTTACAAGTTTCCGAACATCTTTTGAATTCTTGAATATTTATGTTTTGTAATTATTTATCAGAAGTCGCAAATTTTTGATTTTTTTTGGAAATCCTAAATTAAATTGAAAAATAAAAAAAATAAAAAACAATGCTTCATGCCCCGCACATGGGCCAGCGCGTGCGGTGAGGAGGAGGCATGCTAGGGAGAAGAAGAGCAGACCCTAGGATCGAACCCGGGTCTCCATTGTGGCATATGAGGGTATCACTATATAAGAACCAAACACGAGGATGACTTTGAAAAAATAAAATTGTTTTCTTCACTTATGAGTGGCATAGTGGGTAATTTATGACAACTTCGGGGATAATTTATGGATGAACGGTCAGGTGCACCAATGACTTTATTAGTAGGTAGTATGACAGAAATTGCTTTTGGAGGTCTCCAAATGCGAAATTGAAAATTTGTGAACATATTTTTACATTTTTAATATTTAAAAAAAATACAAATATAGATGAAGGCATAATTAACAAGTGTATAATTTTTTAGGAGGAAATACGTTGAAACGTGGGATGTTCCAAAAAAATATATGGGGCTTTTTAACCCTCGATACTATTCACCTTCCTAGACATGAATTAGTCTTTTTTGTGCATGTCGCATTCTAATGTATTTCATCCTAAAACTGCACACACATACACCTCACATCCTTGTTTACTTGTACACAAAAGTTCAGATTTTTTAAAACTAAATTATTTTAATTCTAATTTTTCAAAATTTCGGCCTCCACGGAGGCCGAGATCCAAAACGCCTCTCTCGTAGTATAGATAATACGACAAGGTTTGATTAGTATATAGTTCCTCTTTTGAGTTCTTTCATAGCCCACCACATTTGACTTAATGTAGCTCTGGACATGGGTCCTTCGCACGAGGTTGCCCATGCCAACAGGCCCCACCCCCTCACCTGGTGACCAAGAGGAGGCCAAGTGACACCGTGGCTAGCACTGAAAAGAGAGGATAAGGCGTCGACATGGGTTGGAGCAAGAGGAAGGCCAGGAGGCACAATGGCAAGATGAAATGAAGTGGAGGCATCTATCCATGAGAGGATAGGAGGCGACGATGCGAGAGGATGGACGAGGCTAGTGGAAAATATATTGTCTGCCAAAAAAGCAAGTTCCTTTAAAATTAGAGAGGTGAAACATTTTTTTATTCAATTACAAAAATCTTATTGTTTGGCAGTAAAAATTTCCGCCAAATGTTTTGTAGCATTCCATAAAAGTAAAACAAACTTAAAAGTAAAACAAACTGGAATGAGAGGGATATAGCACGAATTCTTGCATCCTGAAAAAAAAATAAGCGATGGGCTTTGCAGCCCGTGAACTTTTAGGGCCTTAATAAAGCCCATCCAAGTTGGTGAATTAGCCATTATTAAACCCTAATATAATAGTAGCTTGGCACGCCGCAAACTCTGTCTCCGGGGAGGACCGGCGGCGGCGCGAGATCTGTTCCGGCCGCCGAACGTGAACCAGGTTTGCCCCTAAACCCTAACCCTCGGCTCATCCATCGATCCCAACTCTGAAGCTGCTTACATATATAATTCCGATGAACTCGTGCTCGCAGGTTGGTTGGTTCGCCATGGCGTCGTTCGCCGGCGTATCCGTCGTGGACGACGACGGGCTGTGCCCAGCCACCGAGTCGCCCGTCGAAACCAGCGCCGACTGCGGGTACCACCTGCTCGTGGTCCAAGACTACTCCGATATCAAAGACAAGACGCCCACCGGCGAGAGCGTCGCCTCCCGCCCATTCATGGTAGGAGGCCATCATTGGATCATCAAGTACTACCCCAACGGTGAAAGCCAGAGCTGCGCCGACTTCATTTCCCTCTATGTTGCCCGTCTCCACGACGACGACGACGATGTCGCCAATGGCGCCAATTGCAAGAAGCCCGTGGAAGCCAAGTTCGGTCTCAATTTCGTCGACCAGGTTGAGAAGCAGAATCCGGTCTACTTCCGTCAAGCCGAAACATACAACTTCACCGGTTCTTCCTGGGGCCAGGACAAGTTTATCAGAAAAGACGCCCTCGAACGCTCGCCGTATCTAAGGGGTAACTGTTTCACCATCCGGTGCGACATCATGGTCTTCAACACCATCCTGCCCGACATTTGCCATGATTTTAACATTCTCTTCCAATCCGAGGTGGGTGCTGATGTGAAGTTCGAGGTCGGCGGTGATATAATGGACGCACACCGATGTGTGCTTGCAGCCCGATCTAAGGTCTTCATGGCGCAGCTCTTTGGCCCCATGAAGGAGACGTCCAGTGTCATACAGATCAAAGACATGGATGCAAAAGTGTTTGGGGCCTTGCTTAGCTTCATCTACACGGACTCATTTCCTGAGATGTTGTATGATAACGACATGGAGGCGGACGAAATGCCAGGAGTTGTTAAACAAGGACAAGAAGAGGAAGCAGCAGAGGACAAAATGTTAGAAGGCGTGGAACAAGGACAAGAAAAGGAGGCAGCAGAGGTTGAAATGCGCCTGCAATGGCTGCAAGACTTGTTGATAGCGGCAGACAGATATGACGTCCAACGCCTCAAGTTCATATGTGAAAAGCACTTGTCTGAACACATAAATGTGAGCTCGGTGATGTCCACTCTTGCTCTTGCCGAGCAACACCACTGCTGCGAATTGAAGGAGGCGTGCTTCAAGTTTATCCAAGTCCAGTCTCCCTCGTGCTTGCAAGCAGTGATGGATACCAATGGCTGGGATTATATATTTACGACCTATCCCTCGGTTTTTAAGGAGCTCGTTGCCAAGCTTGCTTCCAACCAGCGCAAGTAACACTATGTATCTGTCATGTTCCTTTGTTAGATCTCCTATTCATATGTGGGATCCTCTAGCTAGAGAGATCATAGTCCGTCCATGTGTATTGCTTTTGCGATCTATATAATTTGCATGTATGCTATAAATCAGAAAAATCCAACATATGGGCATTTTCCCCCTTCATGGAATGGAATGGATGGCTTGTGAATTCAGATGTGAGCGCGAATTGATCTGGCATTGCAGAAGTGTGTAAGTTCCATAGCTTGAATTTTTGTCCTCGTATATTTATCTTCATTCATTGTGTCATACAGATACAGTATGTTGCTTTGTGCCTTCCCTATCATGAAAACCATTCCTAGCAGTTGTCAAGAAGGACAATGTTGATAAGCATTTTGTGAACCTAGATTTAGAACAAGGAATATCGAGGAGGATGAAATGCCAGAAGCTACTGAAGAAGGACAAGAAGAGGAGCCGGTAGAGGATGAAAAGTTTTTGCAATGGCTTCAAGACTTGTTGGTGGCGGCAGACAGATATGACGTCCAACAGCTCAAGTGGATCTGTGAGAAACGGTTGTCTGAAAACATAGGTGTGGGCTCTGTGATGTCCACTCTTTCTCTAGCCGAGCAACGCCACTGCCAAGGACTGAAGGAGGCGTGCTTCAAGTTTATCCAAGTCCAGCCCCCCTCGTGTTTGCAAACGGTAATGTCATCTAATGGTTGGGATCATGTCTATACGACCTATCCCTCGGTTTTGAAGGAGCTCATTGCCATGTTTGCTTCAAACCACCGGAAGTAACACTTTGTAAATATGTGGTACGCATGCATGCTCCTTAGTTACACTTAGTGAGACCCTTATGCACATGTGTTGCGATCCTCTGGAGCGATCGTTGTCCACGTGTGTTGCTTTTGTATTTGTCATGATCATAATTTGCCTTTTTGGGCACTCTTATCTTAGCCGCTTTTGTATTTGTCATGATCATAATTTGCCTTTTTGGGCACTCTTATCTGGGCCAAGTGAAGTTCCAGTTTTTCTTCTTTCCCCTGTTACTGCTTTCTCTGCTCTACTCTACAGATATCGATCACTGGATGAGATTACAATATATAGTGCAGTACGACAACACAACAAGCTGACAACTGAAGGATGATTTTTTGAGGGGCTTTAGATCCGATCCGGCAACAAGCAGCAAAAAAAGACATTCAATCTTACATGGTGCACAAACAAACTGCAATAAATGGATTCAGGAACAAGCTAAGGATGAATGCACATTTCGGTCGTTTCACCACTAAAAAATACTCGGAGCACAAACAAATAGCAGCAGCCTCAACTCAAAAAAGAAAAGAAAAGAAAAGAAAGAATAGCAGCAGCCACCAGTATATATACGTTCAACATAGCCAGCCGTAGAGAAATAGATACAAGAGTGTGTCAATCACATGACTACACAGAATGCACAAACAGAAGAAAAAAAACAGTATATATGTGTGTGTGTGTATATATATTCCACCGCGCCGAGAGATGTTGGGTAAAACCCACCCAGGTCGTGGCTCAAGGGTTACTTCTTCCATGGTTGGATCACCCCGAGCACGACGATAACCACTACCACCAGGAGGAGGATGATGGCGTAGCACATCCACTTCCTCGAGTTCTTCTGCAGCGTCTTTGCCTTCTGGAGAGCGCCCACGCCATCCTGTATGTGGTTGGTGGCATTCGAAACCTTGCAAAAACAAAATCCGTTAGCTTGCTTTATATGAAATCGGTTTAGGTCTATTTAGTACGTAGAAAATATAAGCTGGTTTCACAAGTCTTCGTCTTACATGTGTCTCTATGTTGTTGATCATGTCTCCTTGAGCCTCAACCAACACCGCCATATCCAGGAATATCTACAAACCAAAACCCAGCAAACGAAATTAATGCCTTCTATTCACATACGCATATGCAAAAGAAGGTGGGTGTCACTCTTAAGAGCTTATGCAAAAGGAAATTGTGTAACCTGCTGCAACTCCAGAAGCTTCCTCTCTAGATCTCTTACAGCATCATGCCGCTCCTGTATCTCAGCAACAGTGTCCAATACCTGCAAGACTCATGGTTGCAAAATTACTCTGATGATGCATTTTCCCACAAGCGTCCAAATAATGACCTCATATACCTACCTGGCCTCTCCCCTGCTGCTGAACCGCATCTTTGAAAATCTGCTCGCTTCTCCCTGTCTCGATTAAATCGTCAATTGTCTGCAGGTTCCAAAGTAACAAAGGAGGGTAACACACTGTAAGATAAACAACAATAGGAAGATCGCAAACCAGAGCACAAAAAGTTGCAACTATACCTCTTCATCAGGGCGATTACCGGTTACAGTAAATACCCTTCTTTCAACAACTTCCCGGTACTCCTGCTGGATTGATTCTCTCAATACCTGCATCAGAGGGTATCACTCACAGAGTTGCAAGATTGCATTATATTACTGTATCTGCAGAGACATCAGGCTGATAGCATACTATCAATCTACCATAATGGCTAAGAAACATTCTTGTAGAGTTACTGAAAGTCAAAACATAGTTCAGTAATACGTTTCTTTTACTTTTTAGAACACATAGGCATCAAAGTTGCTTCTCATCAACGATGCCTGGATGGGTTATAGACATGGTAAAGAATAATGCTTTCTTTCTCCCTGCTGCCGCTCTAAAGAAAATAGCCCAAGTAGTAAATAGAAATTTGGTCTGGTTTTAAATTTTTGTGTGTATTTAAAGAAAAGATTATTAGAGGGAACATTTATTCGCAGACGGAAGAGGAAATCATCACATAGGTGTCAATTTGGACATTCCAGTTAGTGGAAAACAATACCTGAAAACTGTCCATCCGCTCCTTCAGTTTGTTTTTCACACCTCTGTAGAGAGGGATCAATCAGTAAGCAGTAAGCACAGTGAACAAGGACTAATTCATGCAGGCGAGAAGAGATTGGAAACGTAAATTGACGGTAACTTTAATTTACCCAGTAATCTGTTCCCTTGAACGATCTACCGCAGAGTCCTTGCCGCATCCAGGTTTCTGCCTGTTAGATGAGTTCTGTAGAACAACGTACACAGGGGGAAGCAGCGTTTCGTAAGCAGATACAGCTAGAGCTAGCTAGGAAAGAAGACTTAACAGACAGACAGACACGAGCAAGGTCAAGAAGTACAAGCATACATCTTTTTCCAGTTGATCGAGTTTTGTTTTCGCCATACGAGCAATTTTGCCCACTTCGTCGATATCTTTCTCCATGCGCTGCTTGATTGCTACAAAAAAAATGCATTGTTGCGCGTGGCTGTAAGTAAAGCCTCCTATTTGCTTCAGATATAAGGTTTGGGTGTGGCAAGTAAAGCACAGGACAGGAGGAGTTGTCACCTTTCATGGCGCTCGCTTTCGTGACTGCTTTTGATTCCCCGTTGGCAGTCTGCAGTCATTATAATGAGGATCAGCATACAGTAAATAAGAAGCAGAAATAGGAAAAGACTAGGTAGAATGGGAGATGATGGATTGATGGAAGGACCTGGAGCTTGGTGAAGAGGGTGGTGAGCTTAGCAATGAGGGTGTCGATGGCATCAACCTGCAGTATGAAACCATACCATAATGTGGTCAGGCATTAATCTGATGAGGTGCCAGAAATAACACTGGCAGAGAGTTTGCTAGCTAGGTAAGCAGAGCAGAAGAGAAGAGCAGCACCTTTTTGTAGAAGGCTTGCAGATTATCGGAAGCGTCGGGGTGATGCACTCCCATCTCAAGATCCCCCACATCTCTGGAGGAATCCCGGCGCGGAAGCTCAAAGGAGTCCTGCAAAACGAAAATCAGAATGTTGTTTATAGCTATAGGAACATGCATGCATGTGAGCTGCAGGAAGGAAGGAAGGGCTAGGCTTGAACTTGATTGTTATGGATTCTTGTTGGATCCGACATACATTTATAGCCGATTTTGCTACTTTGATCATCAGCTGAAACCAAAGCAGTAGGATAGGGTGTGTTGCGGAATGTGAAAAAATTGATGCTTGGAAAGTTATGAATCCTTCCATGTGATTGTGATGTGACAAGTATTAGGATTGTGAATTGTTCCATGTGCCAATTGTGCTAGTCACATACATACATACATACATTAATGATGAGCTAAAACCAATAGGATTATTGGCCAATAAAGAGCATTTACTGTAGATTATTAAACTTGCAAAACAGAGTATTGAGGTAGCAGGCAGGCAGGCAGGCAGGCAGGCAGGGTATGTAATGTAATGTCTGAACTCTGAACTGAATGCCAAAAGAAAGAAAGAAAGAAAGAAAGAAAGAAGACTAGTAGTAATTCTCTCAAGCAAAGTGTTGCAGCAGAGCAGAGAGAAGAGAAATCCCCAACCAAGCAATCTGAAGCTCAAGGCCCAGATCTGATTTCATTCATCAAAGATGAAAAGAGGGAGGAACTTACGGTTAGTAGGTTGTTCATGGCGGCGCGGCGCGGCGACGAACCTACTAACAGACGGCGGTGCGGGGCGGACGGCGGCGTGGCGACGAACCTACTAACAGACGGCGGCGCGGCGAGGGTTAAAGTGCTCTGCTCTGCTGGGGAAGGCGAAGGCTACGGCTGAAGCAACTTTTCTTTTTCTTTTTTCTGGGTGTGCGCTGGAGCCAGCAGCGGTGCGGTGCGGTAGGCACGACCGACCGACCGACCGCCTCAATCATAAGTTGAGGGTTCCATTAGATTACCAATTCTTTATTATTATTATTATTATTATTATTATTATTATTATTATTACTAGGAAACATGCCCGTGCGTTGCAACGGGAGAAAATAATAATTGCTCGTACACACCAAGCAACATCAGCATATCCCTTAAAAAAATTCATGAGCACACGACAAAGAATAATATAACTGGTGTTGCACAAAAACATATAGGTGGGATAATTTTTGAAGTATACTCAAGGTGTTTCCAATTTATTAGACAACATAAATATGTACCTAATTGTAGTCATCTCTTTACGCCTTTGTTATCGGTCCTCCTCGGTCATGCCAAGCAAATTTTGCATTAGGGTGAAAATAGCAAAGTACATTTTAGTACCGAATCATAGCATATGCATAAGAGCGCTATCTTTGCTTGCTGATATATGTGTTTGCAACTGTAATTCAAGTCAAGACTTAATTTGGTTGCAAACTATTAGACGGCTCCACTGCAAACAATCAATTTGTAAGGACATGCATACAAAATGTTCAGGGTTGCATATCAACAGCGATATTTTTTTAAAGAATATGAACACAATTTCAAACAATATGGTAATCAACCTCATGCCACCGATTTACATCAAACTCATATCAGTTGTTTAGTGTACATCATCATATAGGGGTTGGTTATTGTGCACTGTATGAAAATAGAGAGGATGATTTATGTATCTGTTGTTATCTTTAGCATATGGTAGCTGGTAGGAATCAACATCCCCTATGGTGTAAATAATAGGTTTTGTGAGAGCATCAAACTATGATGCATACTAAACACAATTTTAGAAATGATTAACATACAAGGTAATATCATTTTTGAAATCTACACATTTTTTTAAGAAATTTCCATATATAATGCGTTAGATTTGGAGGTACAGTTTGAAAGGTACGAATATATTAGAAATGCTTGAATCTAAAAAAAAAAGTTAAACAAAGAGAGAAGATGGGTGGAACAAGATTCGAACTTGGATCTCGTAGTTCAAAGATTTAGGCTCCAACCAGTCAGTCATGTATGTATAATCATATTATGTGAGGGGATGACTTCTTATTAATGAGTGGGGTAGCCAAAGAAAAGGAAAAAAAAGAAGAAGGAAAAAAGGGCCGTGGTAGAGGGTCGAACCTTGGTCTCCCGAGTAAAAGCCAATGCCTCCAGCCAGCAAGATATGTACGTTAGATGTTATTACAGGAGGGTGTCGCTTCTTATCAACCAAAGCCGATGCGGATGCAGCCCAACGAAACGTTTTTTCCAACTTATGGGTGGCATAGTGGGTAATTTGTGGCAACTAACGGGAGAAAAACAATATCATAGGACATAGTGCAATAAACATGACCCAATAATATGTGCATGCCCTAATATTTGAACATAGGTACCCATATGTATCGTTCACTTCAAAAAAAATGTGTTATGGCACTGCTAATAGAACATTATAGCATTCTGATTAATGTCTTGCTAATAGCACGCTATTGTTATTTATCCTCCTTGTCTCGTCGACCAGTGGTATACACTTGCAAATATAACAAATGTACCTCACTACATATACGGTGAATTAAGGAACTTCTGCAATTAACATGAGCAGATGAACAATATATGCTCACCTCAAGGAACAAAGTCTGGTCCATTTAGATGCTACCTCCAAGTTAATATGCCATAGCGCACACCTTGTGAAAGGAAAATTGCGTTAAACCGTGAGCCACAAAAAATTTAGTTTATTGACATAATTAAAGTAATTAATTATTTTATTTGTTTCAGAACCTATGCAAGGTAGTCAACCGTTGCAGACCTCTCTTCCCTATAAATAATTCAAAATAGATAGAATTTTTGAGCAAAAAGTCTAGTTTATTGACATAATTAGAGTAAATTAATTATTTACTTGATACAGACCCTATGCAAGATAGCTATCCGTCGCAAACCATTCCTATAAATAATTCGAAGAAGACAAATTACCAAGTTTTGGGCAAGCAAATTACCGTTGAAACGGTGCCGTTACAAATAATTCTCAAGAGGTTGCTTGTTCATTTTTTATGAAATGCAACACGCACCGTTTTTCATTCGTTAAGAGGGAAACAAACAGATTACAGGGTATATACGCCATTGTAAAGTGATCAAAACAGAAGAGAAAAGGCAAACACTATTAGTTACAAGCTAGAAGGTTCACTGCATACCATAAGACGACTACCCCATCCATTTCACTCCTTTCATTCCCTGAAGGAAGGCTCAGAGCTCTTCCGAGATTAAGGTGAATCATTAACCCACATGCCACTGCTATCTAAAATAAAGATCAATGTAATCAATGTTTTGTTGGGCTTGGCACTAATTTTAAAAATTATTAACAAGCATGATAATAGCATATTTGGAATGTACAGATTTTTCTGATGAATTTTCATATATGACATGTTAGATTTGGAGATAGAATTTAAAAGGTATGAATATTTGTATAAGTATTTGATACTTTAAAAAAGAAAAGAAAAATGTTCTAAGGGGGATCGAACCCACGATCTCCAGCATGGTAGGCAAAGGCTGCAACCACTGGGCCGCACGCATTGATGTTTTAAAGTATGGAATTCGGCCCTATTGACACAGCTGATTGCGGTAAAATCTTTACCTAAGAAACGAAACGTTTTTTTCTACTTACCTGTGGCATGACGGGTAATTATTCACAACTTCGAGGGTAATTTAAATGACGGACGGGCTGAAACCCAATTTTCTTTATTATTAGGTAAAGATTATTATTATCTCTACTTCTAATATTTGATTTGGTGAATAGTCTTCACGGTTTATTTTTGTCCTATCACTTTTTCGCTGGGTTTTTTTTCATCTCCCCCACCCACCCCATCCCACGCAGGCATAAAAAAAACCACTCCCGCACAAAAAACGCTCCTCTCGAATCCCATCTCACATCTCCCTGCCCGAGACTCTTCCTAACCGCCGCCCACGTACGAACTCCCTCTCCCTCACATCGACGCCCTCCCGTTATGCTTGCCGTTGTCATGCCCTTCACCACCGCATCCTCATGCCTCAAGGCTATCCCCAACGTCGTCGTGCGCGTCGAGCTCCTCTGCTCCGCCCAGATCTCTTCAACCCTTTCTCTCTCTCTCCTCTGCTCCGCGTCCTCGTGCCTCGAGGCCATCTCCAACCTTCCCGGCTGTGGTGGCGTTAGGCGAGCAGCACGCAGCGGCACAACTCCTCCATACTCAACCAGGTAATTAGCCCTACACGCATGTTCAACACTGCCATGGAGCCTAGCCACACAGCGATTGCAGCTCTCTGCCCTATAGTTGCATAATCGGGTGCATCGTCTTCTCTCCTAGGTCACCCACTTTCACATGCCGTTGTCGTAGCATAACAGCTCGTCGACCTTGGCTTTTCAATCTGTCGTTGAGGCAGAAATTCCACTGGTCCGAGCTTCTACATTGTTGGTCCACTCGCCTCCAGCGACTCTTGCGTCCGTCGGTTTTGTGCTCAATTCCAGGAAAAAAATGTAGCTGGTTCCAGCAAAAACAAATAAATATCGGTCGTACCAAAAACGACCTCACCGGCTATTCGGTTCCAGCAATGGCCATGTGTGGTCGCAACTTTGTTCTCACCCGGTTGAAGCAGAATAACACGACAGTTTGCGCATTGGTGGCCGTAGCTATTGATTGCATCACCGGCATCCGTTGGGTCGACATCGGGCGACACAACAACACAATTTTGTTTAGAAGAACGACACGACAACACATGGAAGGAGAGAAGGGAGGAGCTACCAAGAGGCCCTATTTGCAAAAAAATGAGAATCAAGAGTCCCTATTTACATGAGGTATGCGCTATCAGCCCACGGTGTTGCTAACTCAGCCCACCCGGTAACAATACCGAGACTTCTGTTTTCATTATTTTTTTCCAGCCAACCTTTTTTATATTTTGGCTTATTTCCTATTAACATACTTTATATTCTTTAAGAAAAATATATGGATTTTAGAAAATTTATGTAAACAAAAAAATAAGCAAAAAAATGTTCAAATAATTTGAAATATTTTCCTGGTTTTAGAAAATTGTTTGCAATTTTTAAAATATTCATGAATTAAAAATAATTATCATATTTTTTTTGAATCATGGGCTGCCAAAAATAATGAAGAATTAAAAAAAACATAATGGAAACGGAAACATGGTAAATAGTTGCAAATGAGTTGACCCATATAGTTTTTCTGAGCTCTTGGGGGGTGCGCGACTAGCCACCCCTGGACGCGTTACTTCTTGAATAGGACTGCCCAGACAGAGGATGGTGCACGGAGGAGAGGCGGGCGGAAAGTTTTATTTTTATTTTTTTGCGAGTGGAAAAGAGTTTTATTCAATTATAATATGGTTACAATCGAGACGCAAAAGTTTCTCTATTCATGGTGGTCTTCTATGTAGCCATAGAACAGTGCTACTCTTTGAATGACTATACGACCTATTGAAAAAATAGAAGGCGAAGACCAGCCGTGAGTTTATGTAAATACAACGGTGAATTACTTTTAAAACTCAAGCTATAAAATTTGTATTTTTGTGATTAAAAAACAAGTGAAGTTGTGTGTGGCACCCCACAAAACTCAGCTCGATTGTTATTAGTAAAAAAATTAAAAATATGTTCAGATCGATTTATACCACCAAATAATATTATGCCTTGAGTGATGATGGGCTTTGCAGCTGGTGGACTCAAGCCCAATAACAAACATGGTGAGTGTTAACCCTAGCCCTAGCCCTAGCTCTAGGCCCAGGTGAGGTCGCATACACGGACGGGCACTGGACCAGCCGGCGGCGCAGCCAGTGAGTGGAGCGGCGGCGGCGGCGGCGGCGGCGAGCTCTGTCTCCGGGGAGAAGCTGCATCGGTGCCGCAGCCAGTGCGTTGAAAGCGGGCTCTGCTTTCGGGGAGCGGAGCTCGTCTTCGTACGGCCGCCGGCGCCGGGGGTGACCAGTCCAGGTTTGCTCCGGCGACCTCCGTCGCAAGCCATCCATCCCAACTCCAAACTCTCAAGCTTAGTTTTTTCCCAAGTTCGTGTTGCACATCGATCAACTGGGAAAAGATTTCCATTCCAGACTGGAATGTGAATGAATGGTGACTGAATATCGACTTTCTACAGGTCAGGTCAGGTCCATGGCCATGTCGGCCTTCACCGGCGTGTCCATCGCCGGCAGCAACAGGCAGTGCGGCTGCGAGACGTCGGCCGTGGACGCCCGCGGGGACACCGGCTACCACCTGCTCATGGTCACCGGCTACTCGCGCACCAAACAGTTGATTCCCAACGGCGAGGGCATCACCGCCGGTCCTTTAATTTCACTGTAGGAGGCCACGATTGGATGATTGAGTACTACCCCAACGGCGAGAACCCGACCTGCGCCGACTTCATCTCCCTCTTTCTCACCTTTCACTACGACGCCGATACCGACGAGGGGGAGCCGGTGGAGGTCAGGTTCAGTTTCAGCCTTGTCGACCAGGTTGAGAAGCAGATACCCACGCACATTCGTGGAACCGGTGAGACCCGCCACTTCTCCACCGCTACTTCGATCTGGGGCAATGACAGGTTTATGAGAAGAGACGCCGTTGAGCACTCGGCGGACCTCAAGTGTGATTGTCTCACCATCCGCTGCGACGTCGTGGTCCTCAGCAACAGCAAGGATAATGATGATGCCGGTGGCCATGGTGGCACCGAGATGCTGCCGGACATACACCAGCATTTCAACAGTTTACTTCGAAACAAGGTGGGTGCCGATGTCGCATTCCAGGTCGGCGGCGAGACCTTCGCCGCACACCGGTGTGTGCTTGCTGCCCGGTCTCAAGTGTTCATGGCACAGCTGTTTGGTCCCATGAAGGAGTCCTGCACCGGTGTCATACAGATCAAAGACATGGAACCAAAGGTGTTCGCCGCTCTGCTTAGCTTCGTCTACACAGACTCGTTCCCTGACATGTACGAGGACAGCATTAAGTTGAGTGAAATATGCAAAGATACGGGACAAGGACAAGAAGATGAAATGTCGTCGGAAGCTGTGGGCCAAGGACAAGATGGGGAAGCGGCAGAGGATGAAATGAGGCTGGTGCAATGGCTGCAGGGCTTGTTTGTGGCGGCAGACCGGTACGATCTCCAGCGGCTCAAGTTCATCTGTGTAAAGCAGTTGTCTCAGCGCATAGGTGTGAGCTCTGTAGCGTCCACCCTTGCTCTAGCCGAGCAGCATCACTGCCGCGGATTGAAGGAGGCGTGCTTGAAATTTATCCAAGTACAATCACCCCCATGTTTGCAGGCACTAATGGCGAGTAATGGCTGGGGGCATATTGTCACGACCTATCCCTCTGTTTTGAATGAGCTCATTGCCATGCTTGCTTCGAACCAGAGGAAGTAACACTCTCGATAAAGGTACGCATCTTCCTTAATTAGACCTCAAGTGACATCCTACAGAGATTGTAGTATGCGTGTCTTGTTTTTAATTGTCCCGTCATGTAGTTTTCATGTATGTCGAATCAGAGAAATCCAACATATGGGTAAATTGTCTCTTCATGCAATGGATGATGGTCTGAGAGTCATTTTATATTTCTCTGTGCATTGTTTCGTATATTGTAGCTATTGCCTTCCCTGTCATTTGAAAACCTTTTTCTAGCGGTTATCAAGAAGAGCAAATGTAGATGTTTTTGGAGAAGCATTTTACAAACCTAGATTTGGGGAAAATAATTTGGAGGACAAGAGAGAGGTCACCAAGATTTCCTGTTACCCCCACAACAGTAGCTAGTGATCCAGTACCCATAAATTAATCTTCTCCTGGGTGCTTGCTGTTTTCCTCCCCCACCCCATGGATTCTGCAAAGTCCAGTATTATAGCTTTGCCCTTGTACCCAAAAAGATGAAGCACAGATGAGTGATTGCTGTCAATTTTGGCGATGAAAAGCTGGCTGGGGACTCTGAATTATTTATGCTGATTCGTGTTTTCCATGATATCAGTCATTCATATGGTTGGTAAAATTATTTATGGGTGATTTGGAATATGTTTCTGTTTTCAGGGGAGGGGAGGGGATGCACTCTGTTTCTTTGGGATGTTGTGATGAGGCATTGCTCACTCCTGGAGGCAAAAGCCGTGCAAATGCAAGGAGCTGGACCGAGGATTGTGGACCTTGCCTTGGACGGACAAGAAAAGATCCTTGAATGTTCTTTTCTTTTTCTTCAAGGTGTGATTCTTCTTGAAATTAATAGGAATGATGATTTGCACCATGAAATGATGCTGATGCTTGTTCTATAGTATTAAGTAGTACTTCTACAAGATTGAATTTCAGGGGAAGCAGAGCAGTTGATTTGCATGTTGAAATGATGCTCGAGTATATGTTGGTGACATGCATCAGCCTCTGTTTCCTTTCAGGGGAAGCAGAGCAGTTGATTTGTCGTGTCGCTGTTTTACTACAACTGGCAAGGATTCGGCACAAACTTCTACAAGATTGAATTTCATATTTGGCACGATTTGGCACGCTGATGGGCTGCGCCGGCGCCGGCTTGCCAGGGCTGCGACGCCACGTGCTCGATGGCCCGGACCACGTCCGACATGGTCGGCCGGAGGTTGGGCTTGTCGTGGAGGCAGAGCGAGGCGACGACGGCGAGCTGGTAGAGCGCGCGGCGAGGGAACCGCCCGCGCAGCGCCGGGTCCGCCAGCCGGCCGTACCCCTTGCGCACGTCGGCGAGGTAGGGCCTGGCCCAGTCCAGGAGCCGCCTGGCGTCGGGGTCGCGCGCGGCGTCGAAGGCCCTGCGGCCGGTGATGAGCTCCAGGAGCACCACGCCCAAGCTGTAGACGTCCGATTTGACGGTGAGCCGGCCGGTGAGCGCGTAGTCTGGCGCGCAGTAGCCCAGGGTGCCCATCACGCGCGTGGACACGTGCGTGTCGTCGCCGGCGGGGCCGATCCGGGCCAGCCCCAGGTCCGAGAGCTTGGCCGTGAAGTCGTCGGCCAGGAGGATGTTGGACGGCTTCAGGTCGCGGTAGATCACCGGCGGCGACACCCCCTCGTGCAGGTACCGCAGCGCCCTCGCCGCGCCCTGCGCGACCTTCACGCGCGTGTTCCACTCCAGCGCCGGCCGGTCACCATCGCCTTGGCCGGGAAAGAGGTGGGCGTCGAGGCTGCCGCGGGGGAGGAGCTCGTAGACGAGCAGCCGCTCCTGCGCCTGCGCGCAGTAGCCGACGAGGGCCACCAGGTTCGGGTGCCGCAGCGTCATCAGCATCGCGCACTCCACCACGAACTCGTGGCTCCCCTGCGCGCCGCCGCGGCACAGCTGCTTCACGGCCACCGCCGTCATTGCGCCGGCGGCGGCGTCGTCGTCGTCGTCCAGGCGGAGATGGCACCTGTACACCCTGCCGAAGCCGCCCTGGCCGAGCAGGTTGGACGCGGAGAAGCCGTCCGTGGCTGCGGACAGCTGCTCCAGCGTGAACTTGCGCGCGGTCCGGCTGGCCACGCTGCCGCTGCCGTTGCCGTCGCCGCGGCGGCGGAGGCTCATGGAGGTCTGCGCCACGTAGGTGGAAGGGCTGGACGGGCTGCACGGGCGGCCGGCCGCATCGCCGGCGTAGGGGACGCAGGGGAGGCTCGGTAGGAGGTGGCCGGCCCAGGAGAAGCAGCGCGGCATGGCGGAGGCCGGCGAGGCCCGGCGCGCCGAGGGAGCGAGCTAGCCGTGCGTGCGTCTCCAATGCCAATGCCAATGCCAGGAGGAGCCTAAAAAACGGGAGGCTGCCAATATCTGAGCTCCAATATTGAACCACGTTTTGGTTGTCACTCTTTGCCAACTCTTTATCCTCGGTCGTGTTAAATTCAATCAAATTTTATCTATGAAATGTTCTGGGCAAGACCGGGAGCAGTTGCGCCGAGATGCTCTAAAAAAAAAACCTTATTGCCGTTCTTCTGGTCAAGATCTCGAACGACAAGTTTCAGGATGCACCTACTCTCCCGATCAACTGTACACGCGGTCGTTGTGATGGGATGATCGGAAGTAGCACACTGAGAGGAACAATATGTGATGCCTAGGGTTGTGCGAGAAGAGAGTGAGTGAAGTTAGGTTTCACGTTCCCTCAAAAAAAAAAAAAGTTAGGTTTCACTCCACAGGCTAGAGCCTCCTTATATACGCCGTCGGGTAGGACGCCCACGACCGAGTCGAGGGAGTCGTTGCAAACAATGTCGCATATGTTAGCAACTTGTTAATTAATTCCGGATTTATTAACCGCTCCTGACCGGCAAAAATAAGGCTCGTCTCAGCTCATTCCAGCAACCCGCAGCGAAGGAGGAGGAGGAGGAGGAGCACGCATGTACCACTTTTTCAAAGCTCCCAATGACGAGTGATAGAGCAACCCTTATAAAGGGGTCTCTGTGAAAAACTATAGGATGACCGAATATTGTGTTGTTGTATTGTATTGATCTGACCCTCATATGGGGTATATATAGAATACACGAGGGGGTAGAGACTTGGAGTACAAGATAAGTAATACTCCCTCCGGTCCTTTTTACTCTGCACATTGGATTTGCCGAAAGTCAAACTTTGCTAAGTTTGACCAAATTTATGTTAGAAATTATTAGCATCTATAATATCTAATAAATATAATATGAAAATATATTTCGAGATAAATCTAATGATATTGGTCTTGTTATGTGAATGTCAATAATTTTTTGTATAAACTTGGTCAAAATTGAATCAGATTGACTTCAGAAAAACCTAATATGCAGAGTAAAAAGGACCGGAGGGAGTACATGGTTTAAACCTAGTCGATCTACTCCTTATCTCTATCTTTAAACCCAAACCATATTCTAACATTCCCCCTCAGTCGTAGCGAGAGTGAAACAGACGATTGCGACTAGATTTGATGTATCGTGCTTGCGTCGTCTTCTCCGCTTCACCGTCATCACATGCATCTCTGATGGGTCGACACCTGGGGCCTTCCTTGTCTCTCCTCTATTCAACTCCCGCAGTCACAGCGGGAGAGGCGTGGACGCTAGTGACGACTCGGACGCTGTTGACTGGAGTTGTTGCCGATGAGTTGTTGTAGACGTAGCCCTGTATGTCGATGTCGAGGTAGCCGATCATGGTGATGTAGCCGTGGTCGAGGTAGTCATGGTCGATGGTGTGATCGTCGTGGATGATGAAGCCACACAAAGCCGGAGGCGCAAAAAAAAAAGCGCTATGACGGAGCTGCAGACGTGGACGATGCACCTTGCGAATGTCAGAGGGTGTCGTCGGCAATGAGTCCGCCGGTTTTGCCAAGACCGGAGGAAGCCCATCGAGCACACATCGGTTTTGCCAGAACCGAGCGGCTGTGTAGGGTCGTCACTGTAGTGACGCCAGTCATGCCGTCTTCGTGGTCACGTCTTGCAGAAAAGTCTGTCAGAGGACGCTAGGGGTCCATCTTGTGGACGAGGCGGCGGCCGTGTGATGAAGACCTTGGTGATGAAGTGTCGGCGATGGTGCAGCGGCATGTCGACGATGATCCGTCGCTTGAAGGCGTCCTTCATGGCGATGGGGTGTCGATGCCGTGAAGATGTATGTTGGCTCGTAGGCTGGTGCAGTTGTACAAGTCGATGTCGTTCGGCACGGGAGGTGTCGGTGTAGTTGCAGATCGGTGGCTTGATGCAGGTTCGCTGCGTCAGCGTGGTGTGGAATTTGTCGGCTGGTGCAGTTTGTCGGCTCGGTGCAGATCGCTGTTGAAGTAGTCCGGAACAGAGGAAGTCGATGTAGCTTTACGAGCGGTGTACGCTCGGAGGCGCGGCTGACACCTCGAGATCCGATCGATCGAAGCCGCCGGTGCGAGTCGTGCGTGGCGCGCGGAGAAGCCGTCCGAAACGTGGTCGGTGCGGCGTGCCCATGCTCGTTCACTAACGATGCTCCCGTCCAGCGACCGTGCGCTGGAGGACGATGCAGGATGACGCGCGCGTGTGGATCGTAGATCAGCCGTCTGTTGACATAGAATCTGCCGGCAGGCCCGGGCGCTCTCGTAGCATCGCATGCGAGCCGGCAGTCTAGATGTAAGGCTGATGCAGGTACAAATCAGCCGCTCGGTGCCTCGGTGTTGACGGCGTCGCGTGTATTGGAGTTGGGCCGCCGGGGATCAGAGACACGCTGCACGTTGATGCGTGCATCTTCTCAAAAGAGATTGATTTGCATGGAGTCCCGAGCACCTACACCAATCCGTGTTGGAGTAGATTGCCGCTGCTGCTTGTTGGGCATGTGCGTGCGAGGCCTCCCTCCCTCCCATCATTGAGACAGGCGTGATCTTGACCGCTGTTGGAGTCGAGAGATCAGCAGCTTGCGAGAGTCCGCCCTCCCGTCATTGAGACAGGCGTGATCTTGACCGCTGTTGGCTGGTTCGCCTGGTTGTTACCGCCTCCTGGCCGCCTCGGTGTCGCTCGCCGTCAAGGATGAATCTGCGCTGGTTTCCACCGGATAGAAGGTCATGAAGATCTAAGAATTTATTTGATGGCTAAAGAAACCTAATCTAATAGAATTTCGAAAATTGAGTTGACCTAGATCTAATCTGATCGAATCGGATGCCGCGCCTCCGGGGAGAGAAGATCGGGCGGCGGCGCGCTGCGCAAGTGGTAGAGGAACCTAGGATCGGCGTCGCGAGACTAACCGCTCTAATACCATGTGAAAAACTATAGGATGACCGAATATTGTGTTGTTGTGTTGTATTGATCTGACCCTCATATGGAGTATATATAGAATACACGAGGGGGTAGAGACTTGAAGTACAAGATAAGTAATACATGGTTTAAACCTAGTCGATCTACTCCTTATCTCTATCTTTAAACCCAAACCATATTTTAACAGTCTCCACTCTCCTCAACTAGCAAGGGGATACTAAACTTCCACCACCCATCATACGACTATATGGGCCTCAAGATTAACCAGAAATCATTGTTCATACGAGCCCAAAGACTATCTAATGATTTAACAACCCCAGTCAGATCTCGAGGCACATAATTTTGTCAATTGTTTCAAACAATGTTGATATACCAAAAAAATTAGTGGAGACTGCAGAAGTTTCGCTTATTGTCGGATGACTGACCATATAGAACGCGCGAACTTGCACTGAAAGAAAAGGATAGCATTTGGCTTACCTCTCGTGTAATAAAAAGAGGAGGTAAGAGGAAAAAATGTTAAAATTATTCTTGCCTATCAACTAGAGCAGGCGCGTGTGTTAAGTGGCCAGCCGTAGGTGACCACACAAACCTGGGGTCTGGTAACATTCTGAACTGAATCGCATCCCCACGATTTGTGTGCTCCTCATCCTCTTCCCCATCCCCAATAAGTCTCAACCACTTCCTCTTCCTCTTCCTCTTCATGTGAGCCCAAACAGCATCAGCACCTTCAGTTTCTTCAACGTGCTCTCACCTGGTAACAATTACAAACCTCTGATTTGTTGCATCATTCTGGCACTCAACTATTTGTACATCTTTGCTATCCTAGTCCTCCCAAGCACAAAACTTAATTAGGCGTAGCAGTGACTTATTATGTGAAATTGTTTTATGTGTGTAGTGCTCTCTGAATCTTTCTGCAAGATTCTTTTGTTTTCCCGCAATTATTATACAAGAGACATGGTAAGCACTTTCTTGCGATTTTATCTGTTCCGGTGTGCTTGTCCTATGGGGCCTTAGCACGACGACTTCCTGATTGTCTACTACAACAATTTTTGCCAGGCTCCGATGAGGAAGAGGCAATGACGGCGACGCGCCTTTGGCCTGCTCTGGTGCTTGTAGTCGTCGCTAGGTGGTCTACGGACCTGGATGTAATTCTTACTTCTGGGGTTCTTTGTACTAGCTTGGCATGCGATGAATAGATTGAAAGTTTTCTCACAAAAAAAAACAAGTGTTTTCCTGCAAAAACAAAAATTTCAACTGCAAAAAAAAGTGTTACTATATCTTCTATAGTATTACTTCCACAACTCCTTTCTGATGCAGTCATATATATATACTCTCTTTGTTTCTAAATATAAGTCGTTGCGGAAGTCTTATATTTAGGAACGAAGGGAGTATATAATACGCCTTCCATATAGGGATCTGTTAGCATGTACAATCACGCAAGACATATTGGGTCGCACCCAGTCCAATTTATGGGTATAACAGTATAAAATTACACATGCTCAAACAGAAACCACACAAGATTTATGAGTCTTCAACATCTCAAAGTCTGCAGTTCATCTGCTGTTGCATGCAGTCTATGCTTTTCATAAAGTTAATTCATTGGTGTTTCTTCATGACATGTTCATAACTGAGACACATCTTGTCTTGCAGTACTGATTCTTCAAATTTGTGCCAAAAATGGCAATTGAGGCGCCGGCGCTTGGTCCTTTGCTCGGAAATACTGTCAACACGGTCATAAGTCCATTCTATACACTATGTTCCACAAATGCTACGTACTGCTTCACTGCTCACACAAATGTGAGGAATCACAGGACCGAAACTGAGACTTTGAAAGGCAACTTACTTCGTATCAAACAGAGAATTACAGATGGCGAAAGGAATGGCTTGATATCGACGGAAGAAGCAAATGATTGGGTGCAAAGGGTGGAGCAAGCCATATCCGAAGAAGCGGCAAACCGCGAGTCTTTTGATCAGAGGTGCAGAATCTTTGGGTGCTCCCTGAATTGTTGGGGAAACTATAAAACCAGCAAGAAAGCAGCTGAAAAGGTGGATGCTGTGAAAAAATATATCGGTAGCACACCGCTGCCAGATAATGTGGCACGCACACCACCTCCACCTCCTGTTGTAGATTTGTCCACCCACCCTGCTCAACTTGTGCCAAGCAGAGAGCCTACTCTCAGGAGTGCTCTCAGGTGCATTAAGGAGGAGGATGCGGCGAGAGTGATTGGAATATGGGGTTCACGTGGAGTTGGGAAAACACATCTTCTCACAAAGATAAACAATTCATTTCTTGAACATTGTCCCTTTGATATTGTTATCCTTATCAAGGCCTCGAGTGAATGCACAGTGCAAAATGTTCAAGCTCAGATCATAAACAGGTTCGGTATAAACCAGAATGTTAATGTGACATCTCAAATACATGAACTGCTCAAGAAACGAAGTTTTTTGGTGTTGGTGGATGACCTTTGTGAGAAGATAGACCTTTCAGCAGTTGGCATTCCACACCCTCTTGGAGTTGTGGACCAAAAGAAGAGGAAGGTGCTAGTCGTTTCACGATCACAATCCATATGTGATCTGATGAGTGTGGATAAATACATACATGTTCTTGGTTTGGAGGAGGAGGAGGCACACCAGCTATTTGAACAAAGTTTTGGTGAGGAGAATCTTTATACCGATCCCCACGTCGGGGTACTTGCTAAGGATCTCGTGAGAGAACTAATTGGCCGGCCAGGAGAGCTGATACATTTCGGGAAGATGATGCAAAGAAGCAGAAATGCAAGGCAGTGGGAAGATGTCATTGATGCAGTAAAGAGATCAGACCTTCCAAAGGATAACCCATTATGTATGGTAAGTTCGTGTGCACCGATACTCAAATTTCTAAATAGTATTAATGCCATTACTGAGTACTAATACATGCATGTTATTTTTAAACCTGAAGGCGGAGAGAATTGTGGGAACTCTCGAGGATTCCACCAAAGATTTGATCGCAAAAAAAGACGATGTATGTCAGAAGATTAAGAATGCTGAGCGGGAAGGCAAGAAATCAACTAATGAGGTCGATAGATGGCTGGAAAAAGTGGCCAAAATCATTGATGTTGTGCATGTAATCTCTGTGGACTGTAAGTTGAAGAAGGATGTTACCATGGAGACATCTGAGAAGCTTCGTGAGGTTCAAGAATGTCTCAGTATTTGTCCCAGTACTGTTGCAATTGAGTCAATGCCACCTCCTGTCCAAGAGATGCCTGGTCCATCTATGTCAGCTGAGAACCGTAACCTTCAAGATGCTCTCCAGTACATTAAAGATGATCCCAAAGTGGGAATGATTGGAATTTGGGGTCCAGGTGGAGTGGGGAAAACACATCTTCTCAACAATATTAATAACTCATTTGGAGATGGTATGACCTTTGATTTTGTTCTCTTTGTAACTGCCTCCAGAGGGTGCTCAGTGGAAAAGGTCCAGTCACAAATCATAGAAAGGCTCAGGCTGCAAAGTACTGGGTCTAAGCGTCTTACCATAGATGAGTACATGAAGACGAAAAGCTTTCTTGTACTATTGGATGACCTATGGGATGAAATTAATCTAGAAGATGTTGGAATACCATACCCCCTTGGAAATGTAAACAAACTCAATAGAAAAGTGGTGCTAACAACAAGATTAAGAAAAGTTTGTGGTCAAATGAAGGTGAAGAAAGAGTTAAAAGTAGCATATCTGCAGGACCATGAGGCATGGCAGCTATTTAAAGATAATATTGGTGCCGAAACTCTTTCTAGTCCCCATATTGAAGCTCTTGCTAGAGAACTTATGAAGGAACTGAAAGGCTTGCCATTAGCTTTGATAACTATTGGAAAGGCAATGTATCAGAAAGACGAGTATCAATGGGAAACTGCCATCCAATATATACAACAATCATGTTGTGCTAACGACAAAGACCCAGTAGAACTGGGTATGGAAACTAATGTTTTCACGCAACTGAAGTTTAGTTATGACAATTTAAGAAACAAGACCTTGAGAGATTGTTTTTTGACTTGTACACTATGGCCAGAGGATGAGAATATTCACAAAGTTGACCTTGCTCAATGCTGGATGGGCTTAGGTCTAGTGAATGAGCATGACATAGAATCTTCCTTCAGAAAATCATATAGTTTGATAGCTGACCTTACAGCTGCATGTTTGCTAGAGGGCAGCGATGTTCGCCTAGGATCTTCCTTCGAAAATTCACATGGTTCTGTTAAAGTGCATGATCTGATTCGTGATATGGCTTTATGGATTTCTTGTGACTGTGGTGAGAACAATGACAAATGGATTGTGGCTGCACCAGGTGACAGAGACAAAAAAGTTATTATCCTTTCAAACAAAGCTGAGTGCATCTCCTTGATGTATAACAGAATTCCTGTCAGGTTTAATCTTGATCCCATAAAACTGAGGATCTTGTGCCTTCAGAACAACGAATTGGATGAAAGCATAATTGTTGAAGCAATTAAGAATTGCAGTTCACTGACATATCTGGATTTAAGAGGAAACAACCTCGACAGGATACCGGAAGAATTATGTTCCTTGGTAAAGCTGGAACACCTTGATTTGTCAGGAAATGAATTTGGGGAAACTGAAGTGCCTCACTCCTTTGGAAAGCTCATCAACCTCAAGTTCTTGTACCTAAAGTTTAATGGTCACGTGAGAATACCAATTGGGGTCATTTCTAGCCTTACAGCATTGCAGGTAATAGACTTGAGGAGTTACATAACAGAATCCACCCTATCGTCCCTACCTGAGTTGGGCACCCTACCTCAGTTGAAAGCGCTTGGTATTCTGGTCCGAGATTTAGCTCAGTTTGAGTCACTAGGAGAAGCGGCTAACCTCCCTATTAGATATTTGACTCTGAAGGACCTAGGTGCACTCATTCGTATTTTATCAACCGACTTTGCACAAAGGACCTTGTATGAACTGGATATCATAGATGGCAACACTCAACAAATAACTGTAAGTTATGATACGGAACAACCAAACAGCCATTTTGGTGCTCTCAACAACCTCCGCTTAAAGTGGATGAGATACTTGAGAGAGATAAAGTGGATGGGAGCAACTCCAGCATTTATATTCCCAAGGCTCACTTGTTTGGAATTGTTTTCCTGCCAACGTCTATTGCACCTCTCTTGGGTTATGTATTTGCCTCTCCTTGAACAACTTTATATAAGTGGCTGTTTTGGTATGGTGCAAGCATTTATGAGGCGCCATGGTGACAAATTATGCAATCGACAGGACAAGACAAAAACATTTCCTTGCCTCAAGATTCTCTGGCTTAATTATAACGATTTGTTGGAAACTATTGGGGACAACGGTATGGAATTCCCATCCCTAGAGCGACTTGAGATTATAAATTGTCCAAAATTGAAGAGGCTTCTTTTCCAGTTGGACAGTTTGCCACTAAAGCTGAAGGAGCTACGGTTTGATAGTGCTCAACGCTGGGAGAGATTGGAATGTGAAGAAGGTGTCAAAAGTTTCCTGCAACCCGCACTTAAATTTGGCAGATAATCAGAATGATTTGTACGATTAGTAGTTAGTCCATTACATGATGTACGTAGTAGATGTTGCTTTCTCCTGGCCTGGACACTCATTTGTGCAAGACTGACACAACTAGCAAACATTGTACTACGAAATATTCAAATTATTGTACTAGCTAGGATGTGCAGCTGTAACATTAGATTGCTCTAAGAAAATGTAATACGGTCGATTATGAGAGTTCTGTCATGTTTATACTGTATACATACTTTCCTTTTGGGAATGGAACAAGAGGGGTGCAAGTTTTGTCAGACGGCAGTCAGGATAGTATAGTTGCTCCATAGACACTACGATAGAAGTGGCAATAGAGAATGTTAAAACGAAAAGGTGTGGTAGCACCCGGGAGTCCCGACCCTCGGTTATCCTGTGCGTTGAGCCCCGTCAAGATTCTTGCTCTATTCTGACAAGCCACAGAGCATTTGCAGCCGAAGCATGCCTGCCCAGGCCATTTGACCATTTTAATAGAGGTGCTCAGCTCCGACAGCGGTACAGGCTGGTTACTGTTGACAAGACAAGTCACCTCTCTCTCCCCTACGCGGACAAATTTACTATTCTGACCTTTTGGGCTAACAAATTCACGAATCGACCTCGTTTGCAAAAAAAAAAAAAATCAAATCCGACCTTTTTTGGTGACGCCAACATCCATGGTGTCTGGATTACATGGGAGACGCCAAGATCCCTGGCGTTTGGACCCTGGTCCGTTGACCATCCGACGTGGCAAAGTGAAAAACGCCATGGACCATAGCGTTTCCTACACAAAATGCCAGGGACCTTGGCGTTTCCTCCTGGTAAGTGATTTAGCCCCACGGGAGAGTTGGTGGGGCCCACCCCACTCACTCTCTCAATCCATCTCCAGTTTCCAGAAAGTGTTCTTGCTCCCCCCTCTCTCCTACCCCTCAAATCCTCCCTTAAAGGAGCCTTTCTTCGGTGGATCGAGCCCTCACCTTGTTGCTTGAGGTAATCTTCCCCGAATCACCAAATTGTTTTGGAGAAAATGTTGTTCATTTGGTAGCATTTTGTACATGAAGGTGGAACCCTAGTTCATCCATTTTCCCTAATTTGTAGTGTCTTTGAATCACTTGTTTAAGTGTGGTAGTAATTGGATATGCATGTGGTGTATTAGGAATATTGGTTTGTGTGTTTTGTTTGAAAGTTTGGGGGTTAGGGTTAGTGTATGTGTTAGGCAAAACCTTGTTTAGTGTATGTGTTAATTATTGGCAATATTTAATTAATACATTAGTGGTGATGTTGATTTGGATATAATGCATTATTTTTGTATAGGCAATGTCATTGATTTCTTTAGCTTATTTGCATTTCTTTTAGATGGACCGACTCGTTAATGTTCATTATTTGGACAAGGAGGGCTTCTTGAGTAACAATGCCGACAAGGGTGAGGAACCAATGGTTTTTTGAAACAAGCCCTAGTTATGAGGAGCTTGTTGAAAAAGTGAGACATGTGTGAGTGGATGGACCCCAATGATGGTGTTAAATTAATAGGAAGGTATGATGTTGGAGTTGGAGCCAAGTCTCGCTTGGAAAGTATGCATATCACCTTGGATTTGCATTGGGAGGTATACAAGGAAAAAGTTGCCCAATCGGAAGACAAGTCACTTGAATTGTTTGCCACTAAGGTTGAACCTCCTCGGTTTGCAATTGACTTGAACCGGCATGTCTCTTCCCCAAGAAATGACATGACCGAGAGGACAAGTAGTCAAGCAAATGAGGTTGCGGTCTATGCCCCCAATGCTTCTAGCCAACCACCAACTAGCCAAGCAAATGAAGTTGAGGTGTATGCCCCTAATGCTTCTAGCCAACCACCAACTAGCCAAGCAAATGAAGTAGAGGTGATTGCTAGTGACAAAGTAATTCAAGAGGATGGTGATGGTCACGGTGATGATGATGAGCAAAAGGAATGGTTTCATGGTAATGATGTCGGTGACTTGGATGCCTATATTGCACAAAAGGACATGGATCACGAGTTACCTTTTAGGCATAAATATGGGTATGGCTCGGATGATGAAGGCCCGGAGAAAGAATTGCACGAGGATGGATTCACAAAGGAAGAAAACCAAGTCTTCTTTGAGTTGACGGGCCAAGAAAAAAGAGTTCACTTGTTTCGTGATCTCAGCCTTGCACATAAAGCCGTAATTGATGGTGGCATGAGAATGACGGCGATTGAGCCGACACCATGCCCGGATCCAGGCGAACCAAGGAAGAAGAACGAGGACGAGAATGCTTATTTGAAGAAAGAAGTTAAGTTCACAAGTTTGGCGGGGGTGAAGGTTTGGTTGTCTAACTATGCCAATCGGAACCATAGGCCATATTATGTTGTTCACTCTGACATAAAGTTGCGTTACATCGTGAAGTGTGAGCAAGATGGATGCCCATGGATGGTCCGTGCAAGAAAGCTTGAAGAAACCAGAGAATGGGTGTTAAAAAGTTGTGTAGCCACTCATAGGTGCAAAACGCCAATGAAATGGTAACGTCAGACACACCGTCATCTCACATCTGAGTATCTTGGGTATAAATTTATGAAGGAAATAGCCATTGATCCCACTGTCAAAGTGAGGTTTCTCATGCGGATGGTGAAAAAACAATTTGATTATGAAGTCAAGTATGGGAAGATATGGAAGGCCAAGGCAAACGCTATTTGGATGTTGTATGGTGATTATGAAGAAGCATACAGTCACCTCCTAAGGTTGTTGGAAGCGATTGCACATAGGAACCCGGCTATGTATCATGTGGTCGATGATAACGACGGAGTGTTCCACCGTGCCTTCTGGAGTTATGGGCAATGCGTGGTGGCATTTAAGCATTGTCGCCCGGTCTTGTCTATAAATGGCACATTCTTGACTGTAGATACAAGGGCACACTAATGGTAGCAATGGCGCACTCCTCCAACGACAATGTGTTGCCAGTGGCATTTGTTTTGGTGCCTTCCTAGCACCAAGACAACTGGGAGTGGTTCATGGGTCATGTGAGTAACAAGGCGATTGGGGCTAGGGAGGTATGCATCATATCGGACCGGCACCATGGAATACTCAAGACAGTGGACATTGTTATTTCATGGTTTCCAAAGCTTCACCGCAGATGGTGCATGAGGCATTTCATGGCCAACTTGTGGCACCCCGGCTCAGAGCACCGGAATGCCCCGTGCTCCAGCCCATAGATCGATGTCTTCTGGAATGCGGCACAACATGGCATCGAACAGAACAGCCCTTTATTACAAAAGCTATGGATACAAGGGTTCTGAATTACATGGTTAGCGAGGCATGACGGAGACCAAGCTCGTGCCTCTAATGGTAGCAATGGGACAAACTTCTAGCAGCAGAACAGCGCGTCGATGATGGACTCCACTCCAAAGGGACGCTGACTGGGACACTTCCTAGCTCGCAAACTCGGGGACTTCGAGATACGCGATCACGGCATCACCTGCAATCTGGCATGACATGCCAGGTGAGTACTTTGAATGTACTCGCAAGCTCACAACAACCACAAGCATCAAGGCAAAACAATAACATAGCAATCATAGTTATATCAGGATCAGTTGTTATTAAAAGGGTGAAAGAAAATAATAAACATGATATGGCTGAACTATCTATAATAGTTATCCTCGTATAAGGTCACATGGACCGCCTTACTCCTGAATATCCAGTCGAACCAAGTACTCTCGTGATCACCCCGTGATTACCTCAAGATCATCAACGGCTTTCTGCCAAACTATTACCTCATCACCCATTCTGAGATGAGTTCTTCCATCATTAAAACAAGTCATTCCATCACTGGCGTTGATCAGACAGTGTGACCTAGTACGAACTGTGTCCAATACCGTGGACGCGGCTATTCGAATAGATTCTTACACTCTGCGGAGGTCGCGCACTTTACCCACACTATGGAGCTCCTGGCCTCGTACGTTGGTACACTTCCCATTCGGGTGGACCGGTGTTGCTCCAACAGAACTCGTCTACCATATGACACTTTTATCGTATCACTGACACACCCTCGGGGCATGCCTTGGGTGGCCTCTTGCGTCGATGTTCGACACGCGCCACCTCGTGGCTAAACTGTCCCCGTCGGGACCCGGTACCATATAAACTAAACCAGGCTCACAAGATTATCGCCGCCTACCTAATCAGGGTAGCACGCACGCATAACCTTCCCTCTTTGGTGATACTGATAAAAGGCATAATAGTAAACCAAGCTAGGGCCTTCCCATAAAGGCAAATGTGGCTGCACTGAATAGTTTGGTTCAGTGGCACTTGATCAATGAATGAAGGAATTTATCCCCAAGGTATATCTCTGTCATGACTGTTACTCCAATATCACTGTGATCCAAGTTATAACAATATCCAACTAGTAATCCAATGAACAATATGATCAAGCTATTGCTACTAACTCCATAATTGAAATTTCAAACATGTTCACAAAGTAATCATAGACAGTGATCTACTAATCCAATGGCATCATGGCATCTTCAAACTTGTAAGCTACTAGCCATATCCAATCCAAGCATCAACATGGCAGTAGCATACTCAAATATTTCCCCAAGTATTTCCATGAATAATTCAATTATAAATAATTCAAATTTTAGCCAAAATATCTAATTAAAACCATAGCATTGTATTGCAATCATGCAAATGGGAGTTGTGGCTTACCTTGCACCAAGGGAGTGTGGAAGTACTCCTGGTCTTCACCAAATAACCAAATCCTTCTGAAAAACATTATTAAATGCATTTGTAAATATCACATAGAGCATTTTTCTTTGTCCAGAAATTCTAGACAGCAGAGAAAAATACCAAAATTTTCCAACAAATAAAGGAGCTCAGAAGAATTTTTTTGCAAAAAGAATCAGTTCATTTGGACTTATAGATTAAAAGATATAGCTGGTCAGACCTGTGTCAACATGCTGGATTTAATTGAATTTAAACAGAAATCCAGAAATTCCTCAGCCAGCCACGTCGATGGCGCAAAGTGGGAGTACGTCTCCATTTACATACCGCTTTGGCCGTGGCTGAGTCACTGGCAGGTGGGGCCTGGTTGTCTGATTTAAAGGGAGAGAGAGAGGGAATAGAGGGCGGCGGGGCTCACTGGCAATGCTCACCGGCGTAGAGGCCACGACGGTGGCCGGAGATGCCGGGGATGGAGCAAGCGGATGATGGCGAAGCTTCTCGTACCTGTGGCTTGTTGGGAGATGGCCAGATGACGTCGCGCCCTTCCTCTCCGACGGTGGAGAGCTACGGTGGTCGTCAGGGCCGACGATTCCGGCGATGATTCGAATGATGGAGGGGTTGGGGAGGACCAGGGGATGGCTAGGAACTCACTAGTGGTCTTGGATGGAGCTGGGGTGGACGGACGCAAGCTGGAGGGGTAGAGGCAGAGCGATGGAGCACCTTGCCGGAGATGGAGAAGGAGGGCTCCGGGGTTCGTGTGGGTTGCTCTGGGGTCGATTGAGAGGTGTAGGAGGCGAGTGGTGAAGCGAGGCGAGGTCGGGCTGCGGCTTTTATAGTCGGAGGGCGATACCTGAGCCAGATGCCACCATGGAGAAAACGTCAGCGTCCCGCATTGAGCTGGCCATCGCGCTGGCATCCGAGCCACGTAGTGAGGTGACGGGAGAGGCCAGAGCCATAATGGTGGTGGCACGGAGCGGCGGGGAAGCTGCCAGCCAGCGCGGCCATATTGCCCGTACTGTGCGGCACGTGGCGGCAGTTGGCCGTGTCTGGCGAGCTCGCTGCCAGTGACGGGAAGCCTCCAGAAGGGCCAGGTGGACGGTGGGGAAGACGTCTGGACATGGTACGGTGATGTGGGCGCGCGTCGCTAGCGAGGCCCGAGAGGTTTCAACGCGTAGAGCGCGCGGTTGGCCTGGCAGACGCGTGGTCACCGCGTGCACTGGCACATGCGGTGCACCCTGGCCTAGCAGTTCTTGTCTAGGGTGCAGTCCCTTCTTCTATTAGCCACCCTGTATACTGGAATTGACTAGAGATGGCCTGGGCAGCTCAGTAGCTTCCAGACAAGTTTTTGGACAGGAACTTGGGCAAGTTGCTGGGGTAAAAATGTTGGGTAATTGAGAGAAAGAGTTTTCCATACGAAATTTGGTAGGAAAGTGCCCATACTGGAAAAGTTTCAAAACATTTGGACAAGTTTTGAATACAGTTGCTCCACAATTGCCAATCTGGTCCAGAAACAAGAATCTTGATGCTGTGCTCGCATGGCTGGATGGATTTGAATGAAATTTGGTGGAGATGTCATTTGAGCATAGGAAGACACTATAAAAATTTCATACCATTTGGGTGAGTATAAATGGTACTTCCTTCACAATGCTCCCTCCTGGACAGAAACTTGGGAGAATTATTAAGAAATATTGGCTAGATGAATTGAGCTCAAATTTTGTGGATGGAAGTTATATGGGTGGGAGCATGACCTGGAATTTTTTTAGCAATTATGAAGTAATATAAAATATAGTTGCTTCAATTATGTCCAGAAGCAAAAATTGGATGATGTGCTCACCATGAGCAAGAAGTCTTGAATATTTTTACATATCCAAGGTCCATATGGTCCAAAGGATTTATAAGAATTTTCTTGGAATTTTGGGGAAGATAGAAATGTAGGTTGCTTCACAACCAAGGGCAAAAGAACTATTCTTTCAAGAAAAAAGGAATATTTAATGGGAATAAAAATTGGGGTGGGGCTAGAATGGAAATGACATGACCTTGAGAAAGTCTTTGGAAACTTTGATTCACTTGGGAATAAAATATTCCCAAGTTTTTAAGTCCATAGAGCCATTCAAAATAAAATCCCAAACCAAATTTCAAATTAAACTCGGGAAAAACCAGGGTGTCACAAGCCTACCCCCCTTAAGATAAATCTCATCCTCGAGATTTGGTTGCTCAGGGAACAAGTATGCATACGCTGTCCTTAGGAAACCGTTTCCTTTTCAGGTATCCTTTTCCTGTGTATGGTGTTCCCGCTGAACTGTATAGAATCTGGTTACCTTGCTTCGGGTGGTTTGCTTCACCTTATCTAGAAATCCTGACGAGTTTCTCTCATATGTCAGAACTTACGTTTATTCCAATTCCTTCATACCTGTTGGCTTGACTGGGGTGCGGTACCTTATCACAACTAAGATATATAAGCTTTTCACAAGTCTAGAGGTAATTTTCAACTAACATGCCACTCTTCAACTTGTCCGGGGAGTATTCGATGAATCCGAGAACCGATTCCCTGTGGATCCGAAACCTTTTAATCCTTTCATCGGGTTATTCAAAGAGAGGGTGCTCTCCGGGTCCACATTTTAATTCATGATGCTGAGAATCATAGCAGCTCTTTTGACAGGATTCAAGTGTTCATGAATATCGCTGAATCACCTTTCCCGGCTTATCTGTCTCGGGCATTAAATTTGTACCAAAGACTCGACCTTTCTTCTGACCATGACTAGTATAAAGGAGTACAGCTTTTATAGCTGTAGCATGCTCCGGGTAGTAGCATTCTGAGACTTGACTGACCATTGCTCTGGTGGTAAAACTTTATGCACAGCAGGTTATCCTCTCACCTGGTTCCATGTGTGAAGACACATGATCGGAGCTTTTTGGTCAGCATTTGGTCTACTCACTTTGTTGATCCTTGTGGGGATAGACCGTGCTATGCGTTGACATGATCCCTGAAGCCAAAACACTGGGATTGCTAAAGAAAGCTTTGATATATTCCAGCCAAGGCAGCCTTGGGTATTCCATACTGATCATTTGGTATATCCCAAGTTGGGCAAGCGAGTTAGCTCGTTATGGAGTCCTTACTGAACAGAATAGGCTACTTAAATGGGTGATCCATACGAATTCATGGTCTCAGGCTAACTCGAGTATCCTGACCATGACGTCCATGCAAACCTTATTGCACTTCCTTTGTTGGTCTTATAAAGGTAGCGGTAATTCAACAGGCTTCTGGAATACAACTTTAACCTTAAAGCATACCTTGTGGCTTACGACACAATATGGAATACCTGACTGTCTTGTTCCTTATTGCCAAGCTGTCCAATCCGTTTCACATTATACTTATCCCTTAGCTCTTTCCTTGTCTGGATCCGTTGCTGAGATGGTGTGGCTACCTATATCCGTAGTCCCTTGTGTGTCCGGGGTTGCCATCACAACTCATCCTTGCTCATGGCTCATGAGTATGGCATGCTGACATGTATTTGTATGCGGTGTATTGTGGTGACCGAATATGCAAGAGCATGACAAGATGTCACCTTGTCGGTGGTGGAAAAGTTGATCCATGTAGCCACTGTCAAAACCGTTGTTCTAAAGTCCCCTTTACTTGGAGCATTTTTTTCCCTAACTTGTCTGTCCTTATATCACGCTAGGGTGTATATCTGACTTTCTTCCTTTTGCATACCTCATAGGGTTCACTGTGCTCTTACTGCTTTCCCTGTATTTGTTTTGTTTATCCCTGAACACAGTTGCATCCTCATACGAGTAGCTTGCCTAACTTGAGCTTCATGCTCACAACATATGCGGGAGTATGTGTAGTTGAGTATTTGATTCCTGAGGCAAATGTGTGTCATGGCTAGCTCGAGCTTCTGACAAAATTATTGTAGTCACGATGGCATGCTGAGGAAGGCTGAATATCTTGCGCTCAAAGCTTTTGCCGGAATAGTGTGCTGAAGGAGGCTGGGTATCGTACCATAGAAACTTCTCCTCCTATTGCTTACTGGGGAAGATTGAGTACCTTATGCTAGAAGCTTTCTGCGGTAGCTTGCTATATGAGACTGAGCATCTTATGCTAGAAGCTATCCGTATGGCATACCGAAGAAGACCGAGTGGCTGGCAGTGTAAGCTCCCCTTGGTGACTTGTTAAAGAAGACTGGGTTCCTTGCATCAGAAGTTTCTCCTGGTAGCTTGCTCAAAGGTCTTTTCCAATAACACCCCGAGGAAGACCGAGTGTCAAACGTAGAAAGCTTCCCACAGAAGCTTGCCAAGAACGATTGAATTACTTAGGCTGAAAGCCATCCATGTATCGTATCGAGGGAGATTGCATGCCTTACATTGTAAGCTTCTTCTGATAGCTTGCGGAGGACGACTAGGTTTCCTGTACCTGAAGCCTTTCACTGTGGTATGTGGTCTGAATGCCATATATATCCTTAAGGCTGCTGCTACTGGTTACTTGTATGAAAAGAGTTGTCTGTCTATCCCTCTTGCTGAGTACTGGATCTATGGCATATTCTGGCTTCATTCCAGAGTACCCAAAATTTTACTCATAGCGGAGCCATAACTTTGTATAGGCCATACCTTTGGCTGACGATATTCCGTTAATCCCGCACATAGTCTGTTTTCGTGTTGGTTTGATCATTACTGCCATAAAGGTTGCACTGCTGGCGCGGACTTGATTTTGATAGTTCATCCCAGGTAGTGCTTGTACTTGAGCCAGATGTTTCTAACCAAATACATCGGCTGCAAATTCCACTTAATGAAGCGGAGTCCCCGAATCTTGACAATCCTTCTTGAGTCTTCGAGTCGGGTGGTCGGTTGATAAGCAACTTCCATAAGGGGAAATAATGTGACACCAAGAAACCAAATAAAGAGGCGAATGAAACCGCTCAATCAAGCAACGAGCAAACAGCACACAATATATGCCAGGTTTACACAAAGACCACATCTTACTGCTACTCATAGCGACTTACAGCATATAGTACTACTACACCTTATGCAACATGAACTTCGTAGGAACTTAGGTATTATGCTCTGGTGTGTTGCTGGAAGATGAAGGAGCTGGTGGAGAGGTTGATGGGGCTAAAGCCATACCAAGCGCTCTTCGGGCACGGGTTGCATCTCTGACTAGCTCAGCGATGAGGACGTACTTTGCAGTCATATAGCGGGACATAAATGCTACAGCTGCATCATCATCTGAGTGGGCAGGAGGAAACCTGGCCCGCATGGGGGTGGTTGCTAGAGTGGGATAGTAGTGGAAGGCACGGTTCTCTTGCATTGCGCTCTCCTGGTGACGAAGAACAGTGAGACATGCCAGAGCGGCAAGCTGGATGATACGATCCAATGTAGAGGCATAGCCACCATGAAAACTATAGGTGCACCTACCGATGGGTATAATGGCTGTCAAAAGAACATTGGCATGATACTCAAGTACCAATCCTGCGAGCGGTGTCTGGAACACTTGGTACCTTGGCATCTCTCCACTGGGATAGAGAAGACACCAAGCATCCCGAAGCAGGGATGCGAAACTGAGTGGTGCAGGTGCTGGTTCATAGTCAATCAGAACGGATGCCATTTACAAAATTAACGGGTTAGTGAGCTGAGCATCGAATCTATATGCATGCTATGTGGCAAACAAATGCAGCAATCCAATGCATCAAACAAGCAAGTTGAACTCTAGACTTAGCGGCATACTAACATTCGTGCTAACTAGGGTGTCCTACACTGCTCTGATACCATTCGCTGTGGCACCCCGGCTCATAGCACCGGAATGCCCCGTGCTCCAGCCCAGAGATCGATGTCTTCTAGAACGTGGCACAACATGCCATCGAACAAAACAACTTTTTATTACAAAAGCTATGGATATAAGGGTTCTAAATTACATGGTTAGCGAGGCATGACAGAGACCAAGCTTGTGCCTCTAATGGTAGCAGCAGGACAAACTTCTAGCAGAGGAACAGCGCGTCGGTGATGGACTCCACTCCAAAGGGATGCTGACTGGGACACTTCCTAGCTCGCAAACTTGGGGACTTCGAGATACGCGATCACGGCATCACCTGCAATCTGGCATGACATGCCAGGTGAGTACTTTGAATGTACTCGCAAGCTCACAACAACCACAAGCATCAAGGCAAAACAATAACATAGCAATCATAGTTATATCAGGATCAGTTGTTATTAGAAGGGTGGAAGAAAATAATAAACATGATATGGCTGAACTATCTACAATAGTTATCCTCGTATAAGGTCACATGGACCGCCTTACTCCTGAATATCCAGTCGAACCAAGTACTCTCGTGATCACCCCGTGATTACCTCAAGATCATCAACGGCTTTCTGCCAAACTGTTACCTCATCACCCATTCAGAGATGAGTTCTTCCATCATTAAAACAAGTCATTCCATCACTGGTGTTGATCAGATAGTGTGACCTAGTATGAATTGTGTCCAATATTGTGGACGCGGCTATTCGAATAGAGCCTTACACTCTGCAAAGGTTGCGCAGTTTACCCACACTATGGAGCTCCTGGCCTCATACGTTGGTACACTTCCCATTCGGGTGGACCGGTGTTGCTCCAACAAAACTCGTCTGCCGTATGACACTTTTACCGTACCACCGACACACCCTCGGGGCATGCCTTGGGTGGCCTCTTGCGTCGCTGTTCGACATGCGCCACCTCGTGGCTAAAACTGTCCCCGTTGGGACCAGGTACCATATAAACTAAACCAGGCTCACAAGATTATCGCCACCTACCTAATCAGGGTAGCACGCATGCATAACCTTCCCTCTTTGATGATACTGATAAAAGGCATAACAGTAAACCAAGCTAGGGCCTTCCCATAAAGGAAAATGTGGCTGCGCTGAATAGTTCGGTTCAGTGGCACTTGATCAACGAATGAAGGAATTTATCCCCAAGGTATATCTCTGTCATGACTATTACTCCAATATCACTGTGATCCAAGTTATAACAATATCCAACTAGTAATCTAATGAACAATATGATCAAGCTATTGCTACCAACTCCATAATTGAAATTTCAAACATGTTCACAAAGTAATCAAAGACAGTGATCTACTAATCGAATGGCATCATGGCATCTTCAAACTTGTAAGCTACTAGCCATATCCAATCCAAGCATCAACGTGGCAGTAGCATACTCAAATATTTCCCCAAGTATTGCAATGAATAATTCAATTATAAATAATTCAAATTTTAGCCAAAATATTTAATTAAAACCATGGCATTGTATTGCAATCATGCAAATGGGAGTTGTGGCTTGCCTTGCACCAAGGGAGTGTGGAAGTACTCCTGATCTTCACCAAATAACCAAATCCGTCTGAAAAACATTTTTAAATGCATTTGTAAATATCACATTGAGCATTTTTCTCTGTCCAGAAATTCTAGACAGCAGAGAAAAATACCAAATTTTTCCAGCAAATAAAGGAGCTCAAAAGAAAAAAATTGCAAAAAGAATCAGGTTATTTGAACTTATAGATTAAAAGATATAACCGGTCAAAGTTGGGTCAACATGCTGGATTTAATTGAATTTAAACATAAATCCAGAAATTCCTCAGCCGGCTACGTCGATGGCATAAAGTGGGAGTACGTCTCCACTTACGTACCGCTTCGACTATGGCTGAGTCACTGGCAGGTGGGGCCCAGCTGTCTGATTTAAAGGGAGAGAGGGAACAGAGGGCGGCGGGGCTCACCGGCGATGCTCACTGGCGTAGAGGCCACGGCGGTGGCCGGAGACGCCGAGGATGGAGCGAGCGGATGATGGCAAAGCTTCTCGTACCCGTGGCTCTTCAGGAGATGGTTGGATGACGTCGCGCCCTTCCTCTCCTGTGGTGGAGAGCTACGGTAGTCGTCGGGGCCGACGATTCCAGTGATGATTTGAATGATGGAGGGGTTAGTGAGGACCAGGGGATGGATAGGAACTCGCTAGTGGTCTTGGATGGAGCTGGGGTGGACAGATGCGAGTTGGTGGGGCAGAGGCAGAGCGGCGAAGCACCTCACCGGAGATGGAGAAGGAGGGCTCCCAGGCTCGCGTGGGTGGCTCTGGGGTAGATTGAGAGGTGTAGGAGGCGAGTGGTGAAGCGAGGCGAGGTCGGCTGCGGCTTTTATAGCCGGGGGGCGATGCCTGAACCGGATGCCACCGTGGAGAAAACGCCGGCGTCCCGCGTTGAGCTGGCCATCGCGCTAGTAGCTGAGCCGTGTAGGGAGGTGATGGGAGAGGCCAGAGCCTTAATGGTGGCGGCACGGAGCGACGGGGAAGCTGCCAACCAGCGGGCCACAATACCCGTACTATGCGGCGTGTGGCGGCAGTTGGCCATGTCCGGTGAGTTCGCTGCCGATGACGGGAGGCCTCCAGAAGGGCCAGGTGGACGGTGGGGAAGACATCGGCACGTCTGGACATGGTACGGCGACGCGGGCACGCGGCGCCAGCGATGCTCAAGAGGGTTCGGCACGCAGAGCGCATGGTTCGCCTGGCAGACGCATGGTCACTGCGTGCACTGGCGCACGCGGTGCGCCCTGGCCTAGCAATTCTTTTCTAGGGTGCAGTCCCTTCTTCTGTTAGCCACCCTGTATACTGGAATTGACTAGAGATGGCCTGGACAGCTCAGTAGCTTCCAGACAAGTTTCTGAACAGGAACTTGGGCAAGTTGTTGGGGTAAAAATGTTGGGTAATAGAGAGAGAGATTTTGCCATACTGAAATTTGGTAGGAAAATGCCCATACTGGACAAGTTTTGAATACAGTTACTTCTCAATTGCCAATCTGGTCCAGAAACAAGAATCTTGATGCTGTGCTCACATGGCTGGATGGATTTGAAATAAATTTAGTGTAGAGATGTCATTTGAGCATAGGAAGACACTGTAAAAATTTCATACCATTTGGGTGAGTATAAATGGTACTTCCTTCACAATGCTCCCTCCTGGACAGAAACTTGGGAGAATTATTGAGAAATATTGGCTAGATGAATTGAGCTCAAATTTTGTGGATGGAAGTTATATGGGTGGGATCATGACCTGGAAAAATTTCAGCAATTATGAAGCAATATAAAATATAGTTGCTTCACAAACTGAAATTATGTCCAGAAGCAAAAATTGGAAGGTGTGTTCACCATGAGAAAGAAGTCTTGAATATTTTTACATATCCAAGGTCAATATGGTCCAAAGGATTTATAAGAATTTTCTTGGAATTTTGGGGAAGACAGAAATATAGGTTGCTTCACAACCAAGGGCAAAAGAACTATTCTTTTAATAGAAAAAAGAATATTTAATGGGAATACAAATTGGGGTGGGGCTAGAATGGAAATGATATGACCTTGAGAAAGTCTTTGGAAACTTTGATTCACTTGGGAATAAAATATTCCCAAGTTTTTAAGTCCATAGAGCCATTCAAAATAAAATCCCAAACCAAATTCCAGATTAAACTCAAATAGGTTTTTGAAAAGATAGGTTGGGAAAAACCAGGGTGTCGCACAACTTTTACCGGGCATGTAAGAGCAAGGAGCTCAGCAAAGGCCAAACCCATGTATGTGTGGCCTTCACCACCGATGCTTTCGATGCTCGCTACAACAAACTCTATGCAGCGGTGAACAAAGGGGGACAAGAGTTCTTAACTAGGAATTTCAACGAGAAGCACAAGTGGGCACGCGCTCATGATGATGGAGGTTGGTGATACGGCGACATGACGAGCAACATGGTTGAATGTTTCAACAATGTGCTCAAGGGTGTCCGTTCATTGCCGGTGACTGCAATAGTGGAGTATACCTTCTTCAAGCTTAATGAGTACTTTCAGAGGCATTCGGAAGAGACCGCCCAATGGATAGGTGACAAAATGGATTATCCAAAAAAGGTCAACGAATGGCTGAAGTTACAAGCAAGCAAGTCGTCACAACAACACATTATCACATTCGACAAAACTGAAATGGTCTATCAAATCGACGAGCCAGGTGGCACAACACGAGATGGTTTTTCATATGGTGGTGTTGCATTCGAGGTACACCTCAAGACACGGTGGTGCCAGTGCGAGAGGCCTAGTAAGTATCATTGGCCATGCTCACATTTGATAATGGCAGCGAAGACGAGAAACATGTCAGTTTGTGATGGAAAACCCGTGTGGATGCAAGAGTTCCAAGTGAAAGCTACTAGGTTGACATGGGCGCCTCGATTTCACCCTTTCTTAGACCAATCATAGTGGCCTGAGTATATTGGGCCCCATATTAAGCCAGACCATCTCCATAAGGTGGACACAAAAGGTTGAAGGAGAACTAAGAGGTTCAGGGGTGATATGGATGACCTAGCTAGATACACTGGCATGAAACAATTTGGTAGCCTTCATTTCATGGAGGCTCCTGACACTATCAATTATGGAGGATGCGATGATGGGTGATACAATGCGCAGACATGCAAGAAAAAGAAAACGTCGAAAGAGGGCATTCCTAACACTAGCCGTAGAGGGAGGACTAGACATGGAGGAGGCTCCGGCGGTGAACGAGGAGGAAGAAGTGATGGTGGTAGCCATAGAGGAAGGACTAGCTATGGAAGAGGTTCCAGTGGTGAACGGGGAGGAAGAAGTGATGGTGGTGGCCGTAGAGGAAGGACAAGTGTTAGAGGTGGTGGTGGTGGCCCTAGAGGAAGCACAAGTGTTAGAGGTGGTGGTCATAGAGGACGGATTGATAGAGGATCGGCATTCAATTATTTGCGTAATCCGGATGGTTGATAGAATAAGAATGGTGTATTATTTGTTCATACAATTCCAAGCATTTCTTGTTTTACTGTATTTACACATTTACTTTGTTCATGTCTTTCGCTAACAATTGTTCCTCTTGTAGGTATGGCTTCATCCGGTTCCACGACGAGGCCGCCGTGCGCCGACCGAGAGGACATGCCGAAGACGTCGGAGGAGAAAAGTTTGGACAAGAAGAAGGAGAAGGATGTGCCCATACCATCATGTTAGTGTGGTGATGTTTGCAAGGTGAAGGTGTGCACTGATCGTAAAAAATCATGGACAGAAGGTAGAAGATTTTTCTTGTGTCCCAACTATGCACATGATCGTGCGCGGCCAACTAACGCATATGACCTGCCATCTGTATGTTAGACGCGACATCCAAATAATGTCAATATGTTTCAACTCATATTACTAACACAAACATGATTTTTATGTAGTCGCCTCCTCCACTTTGCAAGTACTTCACTTGGATAGATCATGAAGTACCAAAAGATGTCCAAGAGGTCCAATATCAAGATTGCATATGGAGGCAGCGCCTGTTCAATGAATCCTTATAAGGAGAGGAGGAGAGGGAGCGTCGTGATAAGGAGAAGAAGGAGCGCTAGAAGCATGAGGAGGAGAGGGCGCGCAAAGAGAAGGAGGCTCAGAAAGAAGAGAGGGCAAGAAATCTTGCAAGGGCTCACCTTGCACAAGAGGAGGATGAGGCACACGACAAGAAGGGGAAATGGCCTCGTACTACTCAGTAGACAAGGGAAAATGGCATTTACATCGATGATGGACTTGTTATGTGTGATGAACTTTTGTGTCATTTGAAACTTCTTGTGTGTGATGAACTATTTATGTCATTAGAAAACTTGTGTGTGATGAACTTGCCATTCGAGAATACTTGTGTCATTTGAGATTATGTCAAAACTATATGTATGTCATTCGGGACCAATTTCAATGCTTTGTTATCTTGAGATTTTTTGGTGCGATGCCCCCGAACTCAATCATGCACTAATCATACACGCAGCATGAATGATCAAGATCAGTGACTCACGGTAGGATATCACAACAACTCTAAGACACAAATTAAACATAAGGCTTATATTACAAACCAGGGTCATGAGGACCCGATAATACAACAGTCAACAAAGCAAATATTATCTGAGTACAGACGGGTTAGACAAGTTTTGCCATAAGATGGCTGGGCATAACAATGACAACTGATCGAAAAGGCGCAGGCCTCCTGCCTGGGACCTCCGAACTACTCCTGGTCCACGATCTCCACGTAGTAGCCAAGCTCGGGATCCTCTGGCTCCTGGGCTCCATCATATGATCGCAGCAACCGGGTAGAAGAAAAGAGTAGCAAAGCGACCATGAGTACTCATCCAAAGTACTCGCAAGACTTACATCAAACCTATACTAGGTATGCATCGGTATCAAAGAAAGGGGGTTATATCTCACTAGTAGAAAACAGGGCTTTGGTTGAGGTCAGGATAAGGGCATTAATCCCGGTTCACTCATGAACCAGGACCAAAGGGGGCATAAGTCCCGGTTCGTGAGGCCAGGGCGCCGGCCGGGCCTCGGGGGCCATTGGTCCCGGTTCGTCTGACACCTTTGGTCCCGGTTCCAGACACGAACCGGGACCAATGGGCCTCGCTCCTGGCCCAGCACCTTTAGTCCCGGCTTGTGGCTGGAACCGGGACCAAAGGTTGTCCTTTAGTCCCGGTTCTAGCCACAAACCGGGACTAAAGAGAAGCCTATATATACCCCCGCCCCTGCCCGCTCAGTGCTCTGTTTTTTGGCCGGCCGTGTGGGAGAGGTGTGTTGCTCTAGCTGTCACCTCCTATGCACATGAGGTGTTCGATGAAATGCCTGAGCCACACTTAAGCTTTCTCCTCTCGAAGCTCCTTGTCCAAGCTCCATTTTCGTAAAGATTTGTCTAGGTTTGCCGGTCCGTCCTGTCTTGTCCCCGTCCTCACCGCCGTCGATCGCCCGCGCCGATCTCGTCGCCAGCACCACCGTGGTGAGCCTCTTGTTCTTATCTTCTTTGTAAAAGAAAAAATTCTTACTTGTATGATTTAGATAGATACTTGTATAATTTCCTTAATTTTATTATTGTTTGTTATTATATAATGCGATGGTTTTGGTATCCGCCCCCGTCGGCCCTTGTCCTGTCTATGATTCGGATGTGGTATATTATCTTTTATACTATTTGTTTCATTTAGTGTTTATGACAATTATGCCGACCAACGTGACATAGATGTTTTTATCTAGGAGGTATGTGAACCAGAAATTCCAATCGACATAGATATTCTTGTCGAGAAGTTAAATTTAGTTGAAAAAGAAAATGAGTATTTGAAAGAAAAATTGAAAAGAATTGAAGAAGAGAAGATAAAATGGAGTTGTATGTTGCCGATGTCGTCGATGATCACAAGATCCAGATGGATGCAATGCGCTTGAAGATTAGAAAGATTAGAAAATATGCCATTGATAATGAGGCTTGGTATCATTATGCTGTTGGATCAATTGTTACCTTAGTTGCGATAATTTCAATGTATGTTTTAATCAGATGCTCTAACTAGAGAGCTATATGTTGTTCTATGAGAACTATGTATGAACTTTATGTATTTATTTTTTCAGTAAAAACATTTGATCACTACAGTACTTTGATTTTAATGTGATGATGAACTTATATTAATTTGGTCATCACTTCTCTATTCATGATGTTCTGTAACGATTTTTGATATACTTAATTATATAATGCACACAGATGAACCGACAATGGATGTACGGTGACCGATGCACCTCCGACTACATTGACGGCATGCATAATTTTCTCGAAGTGGCTGAGGCAACCAAGCAGAATGGTTTTATGTGTTGTCCATGTACTCGCTGTGGGAATACGAAGTCTTACTCTTCGTCGAAAACCCTTCACGTCCACCTGCTTGAGAAGGGTTTCATGCCACACTATAATGTTTGGACCAAGCACGCAGAAAGAGGGGTTATGTTGGAAGACAACGAAGAAGAAGAGGATGATGACAACTATCGGCCCCCTGAATACGGTGATACTGCAACGGGGGAAGCTGAAGATCAAGATGAACCAGACGATGTGCCCGATGATGATCTTCGCCGGGTCATTGTTGATGCACAGAGAGAATGCGAGAGTGAAAAGGAGAAGTTGAAGTTCGATCGCATGTTAGAGGATCACAAAAAATGGTTGTACCCAAATTGCGAAGATGGCAACACAAAGCTCGGTACCACACTGGAAATGCTGGAATGGAAGGCAGAGAATGGTGTATCTGACAAGGGATTTGAGAAGCTACTGAAAATAATGAAGAAGATGCTTCCAAAGGATAACGAATTGCCTGACAGTACGTACGGAGCAAAGAAGGTTCTCTGCCCTCTAGGATTAGAGGTGCAGAAGATACATGCATGCCCTAATGACAGCATCCTCTACTGCGATGAGTACGAGGAATTGAACGCATGCCCGGTATGCGGTGCATTGCGGTATAAGATCAGACGAGATGACCCTGGTGATGTTGAGGGCGAGCGCCCCAGGAAGAGGGTTCTTGCCAAGGTGATGTGGTATGCTCCTATAATACCACGGCTGAAATGTCTGTTCAGAAACAAAGAGCATGCCAAGTTGATGCGATGGCACAAAGAAGACCGTAAGAAACACGGGAAGTTGAGAGCACCCGCTGACGGGTCGCAGTGGAGAAAAATCGAGAGAAGGTGGCAGGACTTTGCAGGTGACGCAAGGAACGTATGGTTTGGTTTAAGTGCAGATGGGATTAATCCTTTTGGGGAGCAGAGCAACAATCATAGCACCTGGCCCGTCACTCTATGTATCTATAACCTTCCTCGTTGGTTGTGCATGAAGCGGAAGTTCATTATGATGCCAATGCTCATCCAAGGCCCTAAGAAACCCGGTAACGACATTGATGTGTACCTAAGGCCATTAGTTGAGGAACTTTTACAACTGTGGAATGGAGAAGATGTACGTGTGTGGGATGAGCACAAACAGGAGGAATTTGACCTACATGCGTTGCTGTTTGTAACCATCAATGATTGGCCTACTCTTAGTAACCTTTCAGGACAGACAAACAAGGGATACCACGCATGCACGCACTGTTTAGATGATACCGAAAGTATATATTTGGAAAAATGCAGGAAGAATGTGTACCTGGGACATCGTCGATTTCTTTCGACCAACCATCAATGTCGAAAGAAAGGCAAGCATTTCAAAGGTGAGGCAGATCACCGGAAGAAGCCCGCCCTCCGTACTGGTGATCACATACTTGATATGGTCAATGATTTACAAGTAATCTTTGGAAAGGGTCCTGGCGGACTATCTGTTCCGAATGACGCTGAGGGACGCGCACCCATGTGGAAGAAGAAATCTATATTTTGGGACCTAACCTATTGGAAAGACCTAGAGGTCCGCTCTGCAATCGACGTGATGCACGTGACGAAGAATGTTTGCGTGAACCTTCTAGGCTTCTTGGGCGTGTATGGGAAGACAAAAGGTACACCGGAGGCACGGGAGGACCAGCAATGTGTGCATGAAAAAGACGGCATGCATCCAAAGCAGTATGAAGGTCCTGCCAGCTACGCTCTTACCAAAGAAGAGAAGGAAATCTTCTTTGAATGCCTGCTCAGTATGAAGGTCCTGTCTGGCTTCTCGTCCAATATAAAGGGAATAATAAATATGGCAGAGAAAAAGTTCCAGAACCTAAAGTCTCATGATTGCCATGTGATTATGACGCAACTGCTTCTGGTTGCATTGAGGGGGCTTCTACCGGAAAACGTTTGATTAGCCATTGTGAAGCTATGTGCATTCCTCAATGCAATCTCTCAGAAGGTAATCGATCCAGAAATCCTACCAAGGTTAAAGAATGATTTGGTGCAATGTCTTGTCAGTTTCGAGCTGGTGTTCCCACCATCCTTCTTCAATATCATGACGCACGTTCTGGTTCATCTAGTCGATGAGATTGCCATTCTGGGCCCTGTATCTCTACACAATATGTTCCCCTTTGAGAGGTTCATGGGAGTCTTAAAGAAATATGTTCGTAACCGTGCTAGGTCAGAAGGAAGCATCTCCACGGGCCATCAAACAGAGGAGGTCATTGGGTTTTGTGTTGACTTCATTCTTGACCTTAAACCGATTGGTCTCCCTCAATCGCGGTATGAGGGGAGACTGACTGGAAAAGGCACGCTAGGAGCGGACTCAATAATATGTAGGGATAGGCATTCTTGGGGTCAAGCACACTACACAGTTCTACAGAATTCTACCTTGGTGACCCCGTATGTCAATGAACACAAGAATATTCTGCGCTCCAAACACCCGGAGCAGTGTGACGATTGGATTACATGTGAACACATCAGGACTTTCTGCAGTTGGTTGCAAACACATCTCATGGGTGACAAAATTGTTGGAGATGAGCTGTACTCATTGGCCAGGGGACCATCTACGACTGTATTGACTTACAATGGGTACGAGATAAATGGGAATACAATTTACACGATCGTCCAAGATCAAAAGAGCACCAACCAAAACAGTGGTATCCTCTTTGATGCAGCAACCAACAGGGGAAAGGACACATATTATGGTTACATAGTGGACATATGGGAACTTGACTATGGACATGATTTTAAGGTCCCTTTGTTTTGGTACAAATGGGTCAATCTGTCAGGAGGCGGGGTACAGGTAGACCCGCAGTACGGAATGACAACAGTGGATCTCAGCAATCTTGGGTACACAGACGAACCATTCGTCCTAGCCAATGATGTGGCGCAGGTTTTCTATGTGAAGGACATGTCTACCAAACCGAGAAAAAGAAAAGATAAGGAAGCGAATACATCATACGATGAGCCAAAGCACCACATAGTTCTTTCAGGGAAAAGAGACATCGTGGGAGTGGAGGGCAAGACAGACATGTCTGAAAATTATGAAAAGTTTCATGAAATTGCTCCCTTCAAAGTGAAGGCTGGCCCAAGCACCCTGTTAAACAATGAAGATTATCCATGGTTACGGCGCAATAAGCAAGGGACACACGCGAAGAAAAAGTGAATACTTTCTCTCCACAACTATTCTTCGAAAGAGATTGTCCATTTTGTACACGAAGTGCATCCAGTTTTTGCCGTAACCCTCTTAACTTTGTAGCACATGCTATGTGGGTGAAATGATGATACCATGCCAACTTTCAACCTTTTCAGAGATCATTTGTAGTGCTTTTCAATTTCAGGGTCATTTAGCTCAAAAAATCAGTAAATGCATGAAAAATACCAAATGAAGTCAGAAAGGGTTGAAAATTGATGATGTGGCTTTGAATGGTGCATTTTGAACACACAAAAAGTCTGGAGTTCAAATAATTTCAAAAAAATGAAATCCCTTTGTAACAGATGAGTTTTCGTCCGAAACCCTGATACTTCAAAAGAGACTGTCCATTTTGTACACAAAGTGCATCCAGTTTTTGCCGTAACCCTCTCAACTTTTAAGCACATGCTATGTGGGTGAAATGATGATAACATGCCAACTTTCAACCTTTTCAGAGTTCATTTGTAGTGCTTTTCAATTTCAGGGTCATTTATCTCAAAGAATGAACTAATAGCAAAAAAAATGAACTAGAAAACTTTTATAAAACTCTAATAGCAAAAAGAATGAACTAAAAATAATCAATTAAAATATTCTGTTATGATCAACTAAAACAAAACTATAATATTCTTCAATAGCAAAAAGAATCAACTAAAAAGCTTTTATAAAACTCTAATAGCAAAAGGAATCAACTAAAAAAATCAATAAAAAAATAAAATTTATGTAACTGAAATTATATAAAATTTATGCAACTAAAAAGAATCAATTTTTTTTTGTTATGATCAACTAAAACAAAACTATAATATTCTTGA
>LR738711.1:964982736-965004612 GCA_902687465.1 Secale cereale
CCCCCCCGGGGCGCCGCCGCCGCCGCCATGTCTCTCACTATTAAAAGCCGTCACACATGCAGATTCTGCATGCACCTCAGCGCATGCAGGTGCAGGTTCACTTTCCCACTTGAGTAGAAAAAACGTTCTTTCTCTCACTTTTCTGAAAAAGCCGAGTTCTCTCGCACAGTCACATGCTATCTCTCTCTTCAGATTTTGAAAGAAATATTTCTCTCTGTAAATATCCCATGCAGGTTGTTGGGATAAACCCCGGACCAGCTCGCTCGCTCACGGACAGAGGTAGAAGATGGAGAGGAGGGCACTGGATTTTCACGGCGATCGAACGCCTCGCCGCACGAACGGCGTTTTTTTCTTTGAGTTCAAACTCCGCTCACTCAAACACGAGCTACATGGGCCTATATAGGCAGACGCACGCCACCGGGGCTCAAAACGCTAACCACCTGGACGCACCACACAACTCGTAACAAACTGGACGCACACCACACGCTAACTAACTCAACGATCCAGCCCCCTTTTTGTAGCTGGCGAGGACGCAACCACCGCGGACGCCGCGGTCACCCCGCGCACGCTTCCTGGCGATCCGGTCTTCTCGAACGGGAGCAGCCCGCTCCTCCGCAAGACCTGGCGTGCATCCTCCGACGCCACACGTTCTCAAGTCTGGCCACAAACCGGCTCGACTCGGACTGAACACGACCGCGGCCACACACCGGCGGACTCAACCTAGACACATGTGCGCACACACGCTGGTCACCACGGACACACACGCCGTCGCGGTTTAATCCTAACACAGGTTCTATCTCACTCAAAAGTATTCAATGCACTCGACACTTCTCTCTGGGATTTCGATCTTTCTCTTTCTCCCCGCGTCAGCTGCAGCGGTCAGGTGAGGCTCGTTGTACGAAAAATTCCTGCTCCCGCAATTACCGTTCACATAGGCCTGCTAATGCAACCGGCGGCCAAGACATGGCACAGATCGCAAAGTTTGGTATTCTTGGTGGACGCTCAGGATAAGCGGCAGGGCCGGGCCGGCAAAATCCGGGGCCTGTGTAAAACTAAAAAATGAGGCCCTATCTCACTAGAAAAAATGAACTAACGAGCAATTATAATGTATATGATATAATGTCTTACATAACAAATGAACTAACGGCATCAATATCAGATGTTTTATCCTTCTTAAGTGCAGTCTCAAGATTAACACAAGAAGATTTCAAACTATCCTTATCCAATAAGGGCAATGTTTTAGAGGTAAATAAAAAACCAAAAAAATTCTGGTAACCCTGATATTGCTCAAATCTCCTTGTGAGTGAGGAAATTGCTTGATCAACAACAGGTAAAAAATAGTTGATTCTAAATGATTCCTCTGCAGACTGTGTGGCAATATTTGTGTCGTCTGGGTTCTCATCAAACTGTTTCTTTCTTTTAATTTCTCTCCTTTTTTGAAATGTTGCACCAATATCCATCTCAAGTGCAATTTCTTTGGCTATCTCCAATGCTTCTAAGAAACCAGTTTCCCTGTACCCCTCAAAGAAAGAAATAAACCCTTTCACTTTCTCAATAGCAACATCAATAAGCATATCCTTTGTTTGCAAGTTTTTGCTTACTAAATTAACAGCAAACAATACCTCATACCAAATGACTATTGCCATGATAAATTCATACTCTCCAAGTTCATTTTTTGCCAAACCTTGAGCCTCACTGCTTGTCTTTGGATCACTATCAGTTTTAGATACCTGAAATTAAAAGAAAGTTCATAAATGTTATGGTTGGATGTAGTCAAAGACTAAAGGAATTACATCATTATCAATATGAACATATTGGTTACCTGAAGTAGAGCCTCCTGAATGTCTGAACAATGAAATATAATAGCTTTAACACTTTCAACACGACTCTCCCAACGCGTAGCTGACACAGACTTGAGAGTCAATCCTGATATGTTTTCTTTCAAAATATGCCATTTCTGAGTAGAATTGGCAAAAGTTGTATAGATGCGTTGGATGATTCCAAAAAAGTCTTTTGCTCTACCACAAATCTTGGCCATATCACAAAGTGTTAAATTAAGGCTATGACAACAACAAGCAGAATAAATAGCTCTAGGATTTACATTCAAAAGTTTCCTTTGTACCCCTTGATGCGTTCCTTTCATATTTGATCCATTATTATAACCTTGTCCTCGTACATCATTTATATCAAGATCAAGAAGTTTTAGCTCATTCTCTAGCACATCAAAATGTCCTTGTCCAGTTGTATCATTTACATCTAGAAATCCTAGAAAGGATTCTTCTATGAAAACTTGACTTGAAGATGAATTCACATATCTTATAATTAAAGACATTTGCTCTTGGTGACTTGCATCAGGGGTACAATCAAGTATGACAGAGAAATACTTTGAACTATTTGTTTTCTTGATAATTCCAGACCTAATAGAAGAAGCAAGCAAGTGTAGCAATTCATTATGAATCTTATGATCAAGATAATGAGCATGAGTTTCTTCATTTGTAACACAACGAACATGCTCTTGAATAACGGGGTCAAATTCAGCCAACATCTCTACCAAACCCAAGAAATTACCATTGCTATCTTCATACATCTTGCCATTAGTACCATGGAAGGCTAGATTATGCTTGGAAAGAAATTTTACAATGCAAACAATTTTGAATAATACCTTTCTCCAATGGTCCTTCTCTTTCTGAAGTTGTTGTTGAGCAGCTTTATCATGTTTTTCCAATCTACTACGCAACTCATACCAATTAGTCATATTCAGAACATGATCCACACTTGTCTCGTGATCTTTTTGTCTATTGGTCATATGTGACCAATCATTACAACCCTCATTTGCCAACTGACCTTTTGTAAATAATTTACAACCAAAGCAAAAGACTCTATCGAGTACCTTAGAATAGACAAGCCAATCCCCTATCACAAAGCTCCCCATTTGATAGAAATCTAGTATAGAATACTGCAGTAAACCTTTTACGATATCTATCTTTAGGACCTTTCTTAATTGATAAATCTCTTTTTGGACCCTTTTGTGCTAAGATATCAATCTGTTTAGAATCAAGAGAATCCTAGTTTCTTGGATCAAATATATCAGACTGAAAAGAATCATCAACATCCGCACCAGGTGAACAATTCAAGTTAACATTAATATGATCTTCCTCTACCTCAGTATTATTTGTCTCTGTCTGACCATATCTAGAATCATTGTAAGGAACAATTGCAAGTGCAAGGGTAGAAAGATCAACAGACTGATTACCAGATGACACTTGTGATGCTTCTTTTCTAACAAACCTGTCCATAGCACCTTTATAAGATTTAATTGCATTCTATTCTTTTTCTTTTCTCTTGCGCTTCTGGGAACCAGACTGATGTTTTCCCATGATGACTCAAATCTGTATTATTGAAACACAAGATACAAAAGATGAATAAAATAAAATTGAAGTGATACGGCAGCAGATATCAATTGGAGAGATTATGCGTCAATGTTTGCCAATTAGACGAACCGTCTAACTCACCTAGTCTCATGTCCTGTCCGGTTGAACTGCTATATTGTGATCTTTAACCGAGGAGGCAAGCTATCCCTGCCAAAAATTAAGTAGAAATTAGGAGTAGAATTAGGAGTACAAGCCAGCGGCAGGCTACCTGTTTTGACGAGAGGCTACCTGTCTAACTCACCTAATCTCGTTGCCCCGCCTGTCGCCGTGTCGCCCGTCGCCGGCTCTGGATGCGCCGTGTCGCATACCTGCCAGTTTGCTCCGGATTCTGTCGATCCCGTATTCCCGTTCGGTTTCCGATCGAGATCGAGGCAGTTTCGATACAGGCGGCCTGGGACGCTCGACTCACGCGGAGTCGCGGACGCGCCAGCAGCCCAGCGCCCAGGAAGAAATATATACATAGGCCTATAAAAAATTTGGGGCCCCCAAAATTTATGGGCCCTGTGCGGGCCGCATAGTCTGCACACCCATGGGCCCGGCCCTGATAAGCGGGAGTACAGGCCCCGGGTCCTGAAAGGCCAGTCTCATGTTAAAAGCACCAAAAACACTTTATATGTTAAAACCTTAGCCTCTCGATCTACAGGGAGTAAGGTGAAATCGGGGGAAGGAAATTACCTGGGAGAATGGAGAGGGTCAGAGTGTCGGTGCGCTTTGCCTCTGCCTGGGGGGCTGCTAGCGCCGAGCTGCCTCTGCCTTAGCCGCCGCTCGCTGCTAGAGGCTGGCCCTCGCCGCCTTGCCGCCGCTTCGCTGCCGTAACACTTCCGTTGCTGCCTAGAAACGAGTTTTTTTGTGAGAGACGAGATTTTGTTGTTGTTGAGGGAATTGTGAGAGACGAGATGAAATGAGGAGTAGATCAATGGGCTCCAGTGTTGCTCATCAACTGCCCTACTGGGCTGGGCTGGGTTGGGCTTCAGGCTATGGGCCAGTTTTTCTTTACACTTCTCATGCATCTCATGGAAAATGTAATACTCCCTTAAAAAAACGAGTATAAGCAGAGGGAGTACTAATGAGTATAAGCATACTCAAAAAACTAATGAGTATAAGCTTATACTCCCTCTGTTCCAGAATAAGCTTATACTCCCTCTGTTCCAGAATATAAGGTGTATAAATTTTCGTGAAAGTCAAATGTATGAATGTTTGATCAAGATTCTAGAATAAAATATCAACATCCATAATAAAAAGTAAATAAAATATGAAAATACTTATCATGGATCTAATGATACAAATTTGGAATTATGGATATAAATATATTTTTCTAAAAACTTGGTCAAACTTGTAGAAGTTTAACTTTTATATTATGGAATGGAGGGAGTATTGCTCTAAAAGATTGTGACGCGTGTCTTGTAGGAATAACTAGATAGCCTCCTTTTTTTTGGACCTTTCCCAAAAACTGGGGAAGGACAGCTTGGGAGGACGCCCTCAGCGAATGATTTGTTCGCCAGCTGGGCACGAACGTTTTTATTCGCTGGGGGGTGGGTGATGTAGCGAACGAGGTCCAGCCGGCCCAATTGTGCAACACGTATGAAAAAAAGGGGCTGGCACAAAAAGTAGTTTTTTTCTAAAAGAAATTCATAGGAAAAAAAATCTTTTTTAAATGAGCCTATTTATTTACACCCACAAAGTTGCCACCTTTCAAGTTACCACCCAAAAAACTTGTGTACAAAAAGTAATAAAACTGTCATGACATTAAAAATAAAAATGCCATGTTCTCAATAATAAAAATGGCATCCTATTATAATGAAAATGGCAAGTTCTTAGTAATAAAACTGCCATGCCATTAAAAATAAAAATGCCATCCTCTCGAAAATAAAATTGCCAACCTCTTAACTACAAAATTCTTAAAACTGCCAAGATAGTATGAAAAGAAGCAAAGAACTGACAAGATAGTATGAAAAAGCAAAATTCATAAATTTTGCTATAAGACAAAGCAAAATTCATGAAAATATACAAAACAAAAAATTGATGTGATCCAAGTCGTCTACGCACAAAAAATATATTCATAAATTTAAAAAATGTTGAACACACAAGCACGAGCTAATAAAATGCCATGACATTAAAAAAAATGCCATGACATTAAAATGCCATGGCATTTAAAAAAATGCCATGGCATTTAAAAAAAATGCCATGGTAAGTTTCAGTGAAAATGCCCTGGTTATGTACTCCCTTTGTAAACTAATATAAGACCTTTTAGATCACTAAAGTAGTGATCTAAAAGGTCTTATATTAGTTTACAGAGGTAGTACAACACAATTGCCATGGTGTTTTAAGAATAAAATTGCCATGCTAACCATAAGTAAAATGTCGTGGGCAACACAATTGTCATGGTGCATTAAATAAACTAGATGATACCCCGCTCGTTGCGGCGAAAACTGGTTGCAATATATTCTAATGAGATTGATTGTATGGAGCATAAATATGTAAACTAATAATATCATGCGATTATTGTACATTGTAAAACTTTTTTCATGCATGGTTGTGTATTGAGGTAGACATTTTCCATGCATGCATGGTTGCATGTGCATGAAGTATGCTAGTTGGGTGGACCATGCAATTAAGAAAGAGAGAATAATAATTGATGAGGTGGCATATGTGCATGTTGAGATAAATAGGATAGTGGGGATCAACTTCTTATGTAGATAGGATTTGCCATGGTAACAGTAAGTAAAATACCATAGTCAAAACAATAAATTTGCCATGGTCAAAAACCATGAAAAATTGCCATGAGATCAATTATTGTCTCCTTGCATATACAATTTCCGGAGTGGCAATAACGAATTGTCTCCTTGCCAAGCTCGGGGCGATGCCGGAAAGTCAATAACGAATTGTTGAAATCCACCGTGACAGAAGTCACATTCACAAGTCGGACTTATGTCACGGTGACCTCGCGTCATCTTTTAGGAAGATGAAGACTTGCGTTGGGTCTTAGTTCATTTTCTTTGACGTGTTTGTTGCGAGTCTTTGTGTGAAAATAAATAAATAAAATGCTTCTATCTAACTATTGGTTGCTAGGATATCTATCTTATTGTGATTAGATTAGACTGGTACTAAGTAGCATGGATGGTTGGGTTTTATTGGTGACTGCTTGGAGTTGGAGTACTCTCCTACTAAGCAGAGAAGAGAAGGTTCTTCATGTGATGATTGTGAATCTTGTCCCTCTCTCAATGTAAAATCTCCTCCTTTTCCTCAAGTGAATGAAAGAAAGAAAAAGCAAAGCAGAGCAGTCCCCTCCCCTGTTACCGAGGCGAGCAGTGGAGTCAAGTCAGACAGGGGACTGACTGGTCCTCCTCCGCCGCCGGCGATGGCGCGCAACCCCTGCGACACCCGCCACCTCCTCGCCGCCGCCGCCGTGGCCTTCATCTACATCCAGGTAAGAGTAAACCCCCTTCCCTCCTTTGCTCTGCTCTGCTCCGCGAACCAGATCCATCCGGGTCGCCGGCCGGGGGATCTGACCGCCTCTGCTTCCTCCTCTCCCCTGCGAATCAGATTATTAGTCGAGTAGACGGTGATAGGTCTCTGTTTCCTTGATTGTGATTTCCCCTTGTGTTTACGTCTTCTTTTCTACCCAGTCCCATGACGCCGGACGCCTCGCCGAAGCAGTAAAGCGCTCCTCTTTCCTACCCAGGCTCTCTAATTAATTCCAGGGCGGGCGTAACTAATCTAACAAGCTGCTGTTGACAAACAAACACGCTGCTGCAGGAGAAATGCGAGAGCCAGCTGCACGCCATGATCGACCAGGTCAGCGCGCAGCAGGACAAGATTGCTGCCTTGGAAGGTAGGTAGTGTACTAATTCTCTTCTGATGCTGCCCTTCATCAAGGTTCAAATGCTTGAGACACGAAATTAGTTACTCCCTCTGTAAACTAATATAAGAGCGTTTAGATCACTATTTTAGTATTCTAAACGCTCTTATATTAGTTTACGGAGGGAGTAGTTCTCAACATAGATAGATAGGCATTACAGGTGTCTGTCTTCCTTGCTCTATGAAATCCCCCCTCATTTTCGGAGCCATTCCACACAAAGAATACGCGTCGATTACCTGACTGTAATGCTTCCGCTGGCATTTTTTTACAACATTAAACCTTGCCTATTAATGCCTTTTTCTTTTTTCTCCAGACCAGACCTCCTGTTGTTTTAGTCATCATAGTATGATCAAGTATTTTAGTCATCGTCATAGTAGACTACCACGTTTTTATCCATCCAAACCTTGACATACTGGAGCCTCATGCACATGCTTGCCTCCCCCATCCATGCTGAATGTTGACAATACTGCATCGTCTGGTCGTCTACTCTGATATTTCATCTTCAAATTGGCATCCTTCTTTCTGGAAGCGACCGACATAGATCCAAAATATTATTTTCCATAACTTCTCAAGATTAAAGTATTTTTGGGAATATTGTTTCAATATGGCACCGCAATAAATGGTAATGAGTTAACAATTAGTACAATACATTCAGTTTGGGATGAATGCCAAAATGTCACTGAGACATCAGGAACTTGAAGAATCTAACTCTACTTGTATGCAGAAAGGAGTTTGCAGACCTTAATAAACAAGAACGTGGTATGTGATCTTGCTAACCTTTTTCAGCTCTACAGCATCAACCTGATCTCTTTCTGTACAGCAGGTTCCTGTCGCCGCTGTTGTCATAATGGCTTGCAATCGACCAGACTATTTGCAGAGGACAGTCGAATCTATCCTCAAGTACGCTCTGTTTTCTCCATTCCTTCATTTCCCAAAAGAAGAAAATTTTGATGTCTACTGTTTCGTTTAATTCCATAAGAGCCCACTCAGTTAATGACACCTATTTTTTATGTCTGTTCCTCGCCGCGCCGCCGAAGCAGTAAGGGGGAGGGAGCTCCTAGCTTAGCTGCGAAAAGAGGAATTAGAAGGCCAGATGTGGAGCTGGGCGTGAGGGAGGCAGCGTAAACAGATGAAAGGAGGAACGGAAGGGTTGAGAGAGGGAACTTACGGTTAGTAGGTTGTTCATGGCGGCTGCCGGCGGCGCGGCGAGGAACAGACAGACGGCGGCGCGGCGCAGCGAGGGGAGGGTTAAGCTGCTGGGGCGAGGCCTGATATGGTAGCAAGCGAGCTACGGCTGACTCCTGACTGACAGGTAGCGCCAGCCAGCAATTGAAGGAACTCTTTTTTTTTTGTGAGCTAGAGCCAGCAGCGTTGCGGTACGGTGCGGTGCGGTTGGCACGACCGACCGACCCAATCATATTCGTGTACCAAACTGGATTAGATTAGCCTTTCCTCCTTTTTTTAAGCCTGTGCTTGCTAGGCGCCCGGCCGACCGGCCCAAAATTTCGGCCGGCTGCACGCGAGCCGTCCAGTTCGATGCCCCCTTTCTTCCCCGACGCACATCGGACCCCTGCGCGCGGCAGGAGAGATCGTGGCCCAGCCTGCCGGATCCCCGCGTCACCGCCCAGTAGTTTTTTTTCTTCAAAAAACCCCCTAGGAAAAAAGACATTGTTCTCGTGTGGTGGGAGAAAAAAAAGATAAAAAAATATAAAAGAAATGCAACGCTGCCGCCCCGGGTCCTCCGATGTAGAGCCACTCGTCCCACACACACACACGCGCACATCCACATCCAGTTGTGGTCATGTTGTACCCCTTGTAGTTGCATGGTATGTGTGCCATGTGCAGTTGTGGGTGGGTTATGACTCGTCCAGTTGCATGTCAAGGGTGGACATGCAACTGGCCACACAAGTTTTTGGAAAAAAAATGTTCACGGATTTTTTTTAAATTCATGAATTTAAAAAATGTTCACAGATTTTTTTTGAGAATTTAAAAATTATTCATAGATACAAAAACATTTATGAATTTGAACAAATGTTTGTGAATTTAAAAAATGTTTGTGAATTTCAAAAATTGTCATGAATTAAAAAACTCACAAATTTTAAAAATATTTGTGAATTTTAAAAAGTGTCCATGAATTTGAAAAATATTCACAATTTTTAAAAATATTCATGAATGAAAAAAGAAAAAAGAAAAAGGTAAAAGAGAAGAAAAAGAAAAAACTAAAATCAAACATAAAAAGAAAAACCACAAAAACACAGAGGAAAAAAAAACCTGGATAGAACCTTCTAGAAGGTTCCCAAAACAAGATGGTAATTGCAAGCTGGAACTCTTAAGCTAGCGTCCCAATTCGCCGGTCCATGTGAGATACGTGGGCCAGACACATGGGCTAGAGAAACATGGAGGAAAAACAGCCCAGACACATGTGCATCGTGCAGTATAGGAGTTAGTTGTTACTTAACTAATTCTCATCTTTTCTCAAAAAAAAAAAAAAGATAATTCTCATCTTGTTTTCGTCCCTGTAAACCTGATGACGGTTGAATAAAAGCTTTGTGAGTTTGTCTCAAAAAAAAATCTAGATGAGAATTAGCAAATCTATTTTATGTGCTACCTTACTTGAGAGGTGGGAGGGAGGGATCGATCGATTGGCCGGCTTGTACATGATGTCGCCACCGGTTATATACGGTCCTTTGCCTAGTATCCAAGCTACGTACGTACCATAAGCAGCGTGGTGGTGTCTGTCGCTTTTTTTTTTTCTGGAAGGAACCAGTGTGTGTCACTTTCGCTTTTCTGTGTGTTTTTGGCATCGGGTGCTTGCTGCTACCTGCCCAGCCTGTGCTGTGCACAAAAGGCCATGCAACCAGACGTACGTACGTACGTACGTAGGTGCTCTCCGAGATCGATCAATATAGCACCATGAGTGGCAAAGGCGGAGATAGCAGCACCAAGAGTGAGGACGGCAGCACGCCCAAGACCAAAGGCAATGGCGGCCCCACCTTGTATGACAAGACGCTGTCGACGGCGTCCAACCTGGCGAGGCTGCTGCCCACGGGCACCACGACGGCGTTCCAGTCGCTGGCGCCGTCCTTCACCAACCACGGCGACTGCCTCCCCGTGAACCGCTACTTCACCGCAGTAGCGGCGGCAGGAATGTCCTCCTTGGTATTCATTGAATATTTTTTTTGTAATACCCCCTCCGTTCCTAAATATTTGTCTTTGTAGGGATTTCACTATAGACCATATACGAAGCAAAATAAATGAATCTACACTCTAAAATGCATCTATATACATCCGTATGTGGTCCATAATGAAATCCCTACAACTACAAATATTTAGGAACGGAGGGAGTATACAGCAAACTAGCAACAGTATACATAACGGCACGCCACTAACGAGTAATCTAATAGTGGCATGCGCTATGATGACGTGCGCCATTAGTAATTTATTCCGGGCCCGCCTGCAGGCTCCATTTAACTTGCGGCGTGTGGCTTACACGGCATGCCACCAATATATATTGTAGTAGTGGCATGTAGTTTGTCTCTGCACGCCAGTAGTATGATAGGTGTGGGGCCCACAATCTTATGGCGTGTAATGTTGCCCCCAAGCTTATTAGTGGCGTGTCACTCAAAGGGCACGCCACTAATAGCTACGAGAGGAAAAACAGCATATGTGAGCCTCCACTCAATTCTTTCTCCCTCTCTCATTCTTCATCTTCCTTCCTCTCCCTCCCCCATGTTTCTTTCTCCAAAAAAAATTCTCCCACACATTGTTGTACATTTTTAGATCTAGCCAGCTAATTAAATAATTAAGCTCTCTAGCTTGCTAGTTAGCTACTCTCTCCTCCACCCTCTCCCATGCATTAAATGAACTCTCTCTCTCCTCTACCCTCTTCCATGCCTTAACTCTCTCTCTCTCGCCTCCATTAATGCTTAGCTAGCTAGCCCTCCCCCAAGTCCTCTAGAGATCTCTCCCTCTCTATTGCTATCTCTCTTTCCACACTATATATGTATGCATAGGGCCAGCCTCACTCTCGATCGAGATCGATCGATCGTCTAGCTCGTCCTACAGTCCACTCTTTTTGGTGAGTACCCTTCTAAATGAAATGAAACATATGGTAATCATTGTGTAAATGCATATATGTGTGAAATGATGAACATTTGTACCGGTCAATGCATGTATTTTTTTAGGGATATATGCATGAGTGTCCAATGTTTTGACAAGGCACACTCAATTTGTGTCATTTTTTTATGAAAGGGCATGCCGAAATTTTTTATGACCTTGTTGGTTTTAGTTTTATTCCTTATATCGTGTTATAGGGATCGATCGAGCGAGCGATATAATGGATCAAAGTATGCAAGGGTTCTTAGCGTTTGCCTTGGAAGACATGAAGCAAACGGGTGGCAAGGAGATATGTTGTCCATGTCGTAGATGCAGAAACCTGCAAATGTGCACGGCCCGTTCCATCGAAGTGGAGGCTCATTTGCTCATGTGAGGTTTCATGAATAATTACACAGAGTGTACACGTCACGGTGAGGAGGATGAGGATGTTGGCGACGTACCACTACTAGGGAGAACCTTATAGGTGGAGGCATACAGTAGCGCGGGTCGGTAACACGCACTACTAATAATTAACAGCAGCGCGGGCATAGGATAGGCGCTATTGGTATCCTATTAGCAGTAGCGCGGGGTGACGTAACATCGCTGCTGCTAAGTGGGCCCCACCGTACCCACCAGGCTACGAATAGTAGCAGCTGTCGGTGTCAAAACCGGCGGATCTCGGGTAGGGGGTCCCGAGCTGTAGGTCTAAGGATCGATGGTAACAGGAGACGAAGGGACACAGCTTTTACCCAGGTTCGGGCCCTCTTAATGGAGGTAATACCCTACGTCCTGCTTGATTGTATTCAATGTAGATGATGGTTACAAGAGTTGATCTACCTTGAGATCGTAATGGCTAAACCCTAGTTGGTATGCATATGGTTATTCTGCCTTTTCCACGGATTGAAACCCTCCGGTTTATATATACACCGGAGGGGCCTAGGGTTGAACAGAGTCGGTTACAGAGAAAGGAAACACACACCCGGACACCTAAACTTGCCATAATGCATATACAAGAGTCCTAACCGGAAACGGGGGTAGCCTTCCGTACTGTCTTCACGGCCTGATAGTCCGGCCCATGCAAAGTAGACCGGACACCTGAGGACCCCCTAGTCCAGGACTCCCTCAGTAGCCCCTGAACCAGCCTTCAATGACGATGTATCCGGCATGTGAATTGTCTTCGGCGTTGCTAGGCGGGTTCCTTCCTCCGAATACTCGAATAGTTTTCCTGCATAAGAAGCATTGTATCCGGCTCTGCACTTGTTAATACAACCCTTAGCAACGAAGGCCAGGCGTCCAAACGGGAACAGTATCTTTTACTGACAACTTTTGGCGAAGCGGCACACTTATCTTTTAATATTTTGAACCGTCGTGTGTCCTCGTTTCGCGGTTCGAGGCCAAGCCTCCATTGGCATGTCTTGTCAAAACAGAGATCGTTCCCGTCCTTTAAGGGATACTCATTAATGAGATTTGGGTAATCCAACCGCGCCTTACGCACGATTTCATCGGGAAATGGCGAGGTTCACCACACGGGGTGGGACGTTTGGTATACTTCACAGCCTATAATAGGGGAAAGATAGCTCCTTTTTTCACTCCACGCCATCATCTCACCACTGTTCCCCAATCCCCCCAGAGCTCCAGTGCCCCTAGCCTCAAGCCTTTCCTTTGGAGTCGCCGCCACTCAGCCATGGCCGGATCTGGCTCAAAGGGCAAGTGGGAGGCCTCGATTGTCACATTCAAGGACATCGAGGGCCTCAAGCGCGCGGGCTACCTGTCTCCGAACATCGCGCATCGGGTTCCAGAGGAGAACCAAGTCATCCCCACACCAGAGCCCGGGGAGAGGGTCGTCTTCGTCCCCCACTTCCTTCGAGGGCTCGGCTTCCCTCTTCACCCCTTCCTCAGGGGTCTCATGTTTTTCTATGGGCTAGATTTCCACGATCTAGCCCCGAACTCAATCCTCCACATCTCGGCTTTCATAGTCGTGTGTGAGGCTCTTCTCCGAATCCCCCCACACTTCGGCCTTTGGCTCAAAACCTTTAATTTGAAGCCGAAGGTGGTCGACGGCCAGCACGCGGACTGCGGCGGGGCCATGGTGAGCAAACTCGCCAATGCTGTCTGGCTGAAAGGGGCATTTGTCGACACAGTAAAGGTCTGGCAGCAGGAGTGGTTCTACATCACCGAACCCTGCAACGCCAACTGGGCGGCTGCTCCTGCTTTCAGATCCGAACCCCCGATGAGGCTCATCTCCTGGACCGAGAAGGCCCTAGATTGGGGGTCTCAAACCGAAGTGAAGACGCTCCAAAAGCGCCTCTCCAACATAATAGATCGCGACACCGCCCTCACCAACGTGGTGCAGGTGATGCTTTTCCGCCGTCTCCTCCCTTGCCAACTTCGGGCCTCCCCTATGTGGGAGTTCGACCCCAAAGCTCCTCGAACCCTCCAGCTCTTCCATGTCACCACGCACGAGAATATCTGGAAGCAGCTGTTCAAGGCCCAAAAGGAGTGGCCAAAGAAGACCGAAGACATCGGGCTCGACGTCGCCCATCCAGCTTCAGAGGTAAATATCCCCTCCGAACACAAATATGAACAATCTTGCATACGCCGAAGTGTATAATCTCAGTTTTCCTCTTTATCACAGGGCTGGACATCGAAGGCGGTGCGGGTCCACAGTCCGGCCCCGCTGCCCAAAGACACCATGACCCCCCAGCTATCCAAGATGCTGGCTTCGGCGCCTTACCAAGCGCCCGAGAAGAAAATAAGGAAAAAGAAGAAGAATGAAGAGGCTCGAGGCGGCCTCCATTCCAAGGGTCCTCCGAAAACAAAGTCCGGAGAGACCGAACTCCCCTCTGCCCATGACGGGGATGAGGGGGAAGAAGAGGAAGAGGAAGGGGAGGAGAGTGATTCCCCTTTCCAGAAGGAGAGAGCGTCCTCCGAAGATATCGAGGAGGCCGCTCCGAAGAAGCCAAAGCTAATTCTTCCGGACAGGTCGGATTCAGAGTCCGAGGCCGTCCCCAAGCGGAAAACCAGGGCCAAGCCCCTGGCCGAATCGTAAGTATTCGGACATCCTTGAGTAATTTCACCTGTTTTAGCTCAATGAATAACCCGCTATTTTTGTGTTTCAGCCCTCCACGCGCAATCCCCGCCACGCCACTGTCAGAAGGGAGCTCTCTGCCCGCCGAAATGGCAGAGAGCGACACGCCACTTAGAGCCCCCGCTCCTACCGCCATGGAGGACATTGAAGTGTCGTCCCAAAGGACACCTCCAAACCAGGAGGAGGTGGGCGGGGCTGACCAGGGTGCGACCGAGGTGGATACCTCGATCGTCGAAGACCAGGGGGAGAAATCCCCCATGGTACCTGAAGGAGGGGAGCCCAGTCAATCCGGGCTCCCGCCGAATACTGTTCTGGAGTCAGGTAAGACTCCGGAATCGACCTCTGAGCCCCCTGCTAAGGAGGGAGCCGGAGCATCAGTTCCGGCGCCGATCTCCACCAATCCGGAGATGTCTAGGGCGCCGGACGCTCTAGAGGAAGCACTGCGAGGTGCTTCCATTGTGGAAGAACACCGTACCCTGATGGGTACGGTGATGGAGAAGATTCAGTCTGCCAAGAGCGGGCTGAATGACGCCTTCAGCAGCCTACTGTCAGGCTTCAAGGTAGGCGATGTAATAACCTTAACAAGTTTTTATTTTGCTAGAAAAAAGGATTAGCCTATCTGTACACACAGTAGCCCCCGAGACTCTGTCTGGTTTGAAAAGAACCGGACAGAGGATCGATATAGTATTCGGGATCGTTTAGTAGCTGCATTGTATCATGATAGGCGTCTATGCTGGCGGCGACCGCAAACGCCGCGGAGGTTTCCGAATTGAATCGGAAGCTCCAAGTTGCGGATGAGGAAATGAACCGCATCAACAAGCGGTTCGAAGAAAAGCAAGGTATGTGGATTGGAATGTGTATATAATTTAAATACACTATTGTTAATGGGGAATTTTAACCCATGTATATCTGCGCATGGTGGCAGCTGATGCGGCTGAGGTCAAAGCCCTCAAGAGTGCCCTCGCCAGGGCTGAGAAAGAGGCGACGGCAAGCAAGGCGGCCGCTGACAAAGCGGCTGCCAAATTGGAGACCGAACAGTCTGCCCGTCGCCAGCATGAGGCGCGGGTGGCCGGAGTCGAGCAAGAGCTGAAGGACGCAATCAGCAAATGCGAGACCCTGGAGCAGAAGACTTCGGCCCAGTCTGCGGAACTTGCCAAGACCATCAAGGATGCCGAAGAGGCACGGAGCGAGTCCCGGAGTGCTCGCGAGGAGATCCGCCAGGCGAAGCAAATAGCGGCTGGTAAGCCTTTTCTATTGCAGAGTATCTTTGGAGGTCAGCGGTATGCGTTACTCAACTGCGTGTAGCGCTCTCCAGGCGCATTTGCGGATCTGCCGAAGAGTGCTGCTGATGCCGCGAAGTTCTTCCGTGCTCGAGAGGGGGATTCGTCGGAGAAGCTGTTCTGGTCGCAGTTCCTTGCGCCCGAACACCCCGCCCTCCTGAGCGACCAGATGAAGCAACTGGTGGAGCTCCACAGGGTGGCGGAGCTGTCCATGAAGGATTTAACCATCCAACTATGGCCGGCCGAGCCGATCCCTAGTAGTTACTTCGGGCTGGTAAAGCGTCTGCTCGACGCGCGTCCACGGATTGAGGCTGTAAAGCGCTCTGCTTGTATAGAGGGTGCGCGGATGGCCTTCGCAAGAGTCAAGATGCAATGGCCGAAGATGCAGGCCACCGAAGTGTCCACCGCGGACCCTCCCAAGGAAAGGAGCATCGAAAGCCGGAGAGATACTTCGCCGAGGTCCTTGATGGGGCTCGGGCGATCGAAGGCCAATGCTCAAAAGATGTAATGTTTGAGTGAACTATCATGTGGTGTAGAACTATGTCGTGAACCTTTTGCATGATGAATGTATTATATTTGCGCCTATTACTCAGTCGACTTGTTTTTATTTTGACTCCTTTGCGGCCGTTTAATACCTGAAAGCTACCAGTCGTCGGCTTCCGCCCCTATGTAGATACTACAGGGGTGTTCCGAATTACACATCTCAACACTTATCCAACGTCTTGGTCCATTTAGGAGGTCTATGTGTGCGGAACCAGGCAATCAGACTATCCGGTTTTATTGCTTTCACTTAGCCATATGAGCTTTAAATGTGAGGCTAAGGACTAGCCCCTGGTGTGTGTGCGGCCAACCGAACTAGGGTGCCTCTTCCACACGGCTGGACTAAGATCAGCCCCCCGTATAATACGGAATGAATCCAGAATGATTCGTAGTATGATACTAATTCACCGGATCACCGACCGGCTCTCGCATATTATGACAGTCAGTTTTCGGCTTTCTCCACTGAGGTACTTGACCGGACTAGCCGGAAATACAATCGCAGTAGTTCTCCCTTTACACACTTAGCCAAACATGCGGAACGTAAGATGGTAAACACAGGAGCCGGACAACCCAACTATAGACCAAAGACATAATTCGGAGCTGATGCATATAAAGCAGTATCCGGGATGCCGAAGACTCTCAACAAGGTCTTCGGACTTTGAACGTGCAGGGCCGGATATAGCCCCTGGTTTATAAAGCCAGTGTGAAGCACTTGTATAATTTTGGCATTGTGGAGTAAAGAAGGGAAGATAGAGCACCATATAAATAGGTTACTGGCCGCATAAAGCGGTGTTCGTAATGCTTTGATATCACCTTTAAACTCGTTGTATCATGTCGAGCCGTTTCAACATAAATTTTTGCCAAAGGGATCATAATTTATATTATATGTTTGAAATTGTATACAAGGGAAAGGTTTACACAGAGCCTATCTAATGGTTTAAAACCCCAGTGATGCCCTGTTGCACGTCTGCGCCGTTTCGCCTTGTTGAGATATCCTTGAAGGGGAAGAATCCGGTGACTGTCTCCTTTGAAAAGGAACCTGAAAAGGTGTCACCATGCAATGATATAGTAAATAGGTTCTTTATGTAACCCCTAGTGATTTGAAAATCTGAAGGTCCAAATAGGGTCAAGCCGTACTATGGACGTTTGTAAATTCTGCCTCCGTTGCTGCCCAAGGTATTTTAAGTGCGTAGTGGTGTACGCGAGGTACATACTTTGCTTTACAAGAGGGCATGTGTCGGAGGCCGAACTGCTATTCCAGGTGCGGATCGGTCGAGCCCCCGCTCTGAAATGCGGAGCGAGAACGTTTTACCCGAATCGCGGGTCTTGACGACCAATGAGTTGTTCGGCTTGATCAGGCCGCCCTGTACTTCGGCTGCTAGAGCCGCAGTGTGCTCCTCAGTTCGGAGGGAGCGCTCCGTATTTCCATTGACTGTAATGACGCCCCGAGGTCTAGGCATTTTAAGCTTTAAATAGGCATAATGCGGGACCGCGTTAAAGCGGGCGAAAGCAGTTCGTCCAAGCAGTGCGTGATAGCCACTGCGGAAGGGGATGATGTCGAAGATCAAGTCCTTGCTTCGAAAGTTATCTGGAGAGCCGAATACTACCTCCAGTGTTACTGTGCCCGTACATCGGACTTCCACACCTGGGATTACCCCTTTGAGGGTGGTGTGATTGGGCTTGATCCTTGACGGATCTATGCCCATCTTCCGGACAGTATCCTCGTAAATCAAGTTGAGGCTGCTGCCACCGTCCATTAGGACTCTGGTGAGATGAAACCCATCGACGATGGGATCAAGGACTAGGGCCGCCGAACCTCCATGACAGATGCTGGTTGGGTGGTCCCTTCTGTCGAAAGTGATCGAACAAGCCGACCAAGGGTTGAATTTTGGGGCCACAGGCTCTACGGCGTAGACATCCCTTAGTTCGCGCTTGCACTCCCTCTTAGGAATGTGTGTGACATAGATCATGTTCACTGTTTTCACCTCCGGGGGGAATTGTTTTTCCCCTCCAGTATTCGGGCGGCGGGGGCTCGTCATCGTCTTCGCTTTGAGGCCCTTTGCCCTTGTCTTTGGCATTTCACTTTGCCGGCCTGTTTGAAAACCCAACAATGACGGTTGGTATGGTTAGCAGGCTTATCAGGGGTGCCATGAATCTGGCAAGGCCTTTCTAATATTTTATCCAAGGCGGATGGTCCGTCCTTGTTGCCCTTGAACGGCTTCTTGCGCTGACCGGATTTGGAGTTACTGAATCCGGCGTTTACTGCCGTGTCCTCTCCTTCTCCACTGTTGTTTCGGCGCTTTATTCTTGTTGCGCCGTGGCTTCCCGTTGCCGTCCCTAACCTCTGAGGTACTGGGGTCAGCTGTGTTGTTGCTTTTACGAGCCAACCAGCTGTCCTCTCCCGCGCAAAAGCGGGTCATGGGTGCGGTAAGGGCCGACATTGTCCTCGGCTTTTCCTGTCCGAGCTATCGAGCGAGCCATTCGTCCCGGATACTGTGTTTGAATGCGGCTAGGGCTTCAGCATTCGGATAGTCTACTATTTGGTTCTTTTTAGTTAAGAACCTGTTCCAGAATTGGCGAGCTGACTCTCCGGGCTTTTGGATTACGTGGCTTAAATCGTCCGTGTCCGGTGGCCGGACGTAGGTGCCCTGGAAGTTGGCCCGGAAAGCATCCTCAAGGTCCTCCTAGTTCCCGATAGAATTTTTTGGGAGGCTGTTCAACCAGTGCCTTGCTGGTCCTTTCAGTTTTAACGGTAAATACTTAATGGCGTGGAGATAATCTCCACGAGCCATGTGGATGTGGAGAAGGAAATCTTCAATCCACATCGCTGGGTCTGTCATTCCATCATACTGCTCGATGTTTACAGGTTTAAACCCTTCCGGAAACTGGTGCCGCATTACCTCATCGGTGAAGCACATGGGGTGTGCGGCGCCCCTGTATCGAGCTACATCACGACAGAGTTCCGATGACATTTGAGTTCGGTGTTGAGTCCGAACTTGGTTGTTTCTGTCGCGCCAGGCTTGATGGCCATCGTCCCGCATGGGTGCATATCCCTTCGATCCGTATATGGATCTGGTCTGGCCGGCTCTATTGGTAAGATCCTGACACAGATTGTACTTGTAGCCCGGCGCTGCTGTCTCCTTGCCTTTATGGCGAGGTGGAGCGGGCTGGTGTTCGGTGCCGTTGACTGCCCTGTCCCGTCCATGATGCGGGCGATCGGGCTGATCAGCTTGGTTATATTTTGATGGTATTGGCTCTAAGGCCTCATCATCGAATTGTGGCAGCAGCTTACGTTTGGGGTAACTCCTTGTCTGGCGTTCATAGCCGTACCCTTCCTCAGCCACTAGGACCTTGGTCCATCTGTCGTTGAGCATATCCTGTTCGGCCTTGATCTGCTGCTATTTCTTTTTGAGACTCCGGGCGGTTGCTATAAGCTGTCGCTTGAAGCGCTCCTGCTCTAGCGGTTCCTCGGGGACGATAAAATCATCCTCGCCGAGGCTGACATCCTCCTCGGAGAGGGGTAGATAATTACTATCTTCGGAATCGTTGATACCTGCGGGGTCTTCGGGATTGAACTGGTCTTCCGGCTCCTCCGGATTGTACTCCGAATTGTGTTCGGGAGCAGCGGGCTCGTTGTGTGCATCTGCATCTTCCGAGGTTTCTTCTTCCCCGGTCCCAGTGTGACTTTCCCTTCCCCGGCGTGATCGAGATCGGCGCCGCTGACGTCGGCGCTTTGGTGGTTCTTCGAGAGGCTCGTCCTTGTTTTGTTCTGGAGAGCCGTCGTCCTTGTTCTTGGGAGTGTCCACCATATATACATCATATGAAGAGGTGGCTGTCCAGCGCCCCGTCATGGGCATGCCTTGGACATGTTCTGCTTCGGCATCTTCGTCCATGCCGTCGATGTCGTCGGAAGCATAATCGAGCATGTCGGTTAAATCCTCGACAGTGGCTATCAAGTGGGTGGTGGGTGGGAAGCAAAATTCCCTGGACTCAGCACATAGTTCTGGCCGAGCATAGTCCGGAGATGAAACCTCGGTGATTGCGAGGGATCGGGTCAAGCCCAACGCCTCGTTTAGAAGTGTAAGATGGGTGGGAGCCCGAGAGTCCGTCGAGTTGCGCTCCGCGTCGACCGTCTGGGCGGGCTCGAAGGGTGCAGACTCTGGGAACTTGAATCTTGTGATCGGAAGAGAGTCCGGCTTATCGGAGGTAGGTGCGGGCCGGATTGATTCCGGACCCGCGGTTGAGTGGGTCGCATCCGAGCCCAAAACTAGGTGCTCCATAGAGGTACAGAGTCCGGCAGGATCTAGCCTCCCGTCTTCGAACGTCTCGATCTACTCCGGATCCAGCGCCAGGGAGTCCATGAGTGTCGATCCCTGGATGGGATCGGGTGCTTGATCCGAAGGCTCCTCTTCGAATAGATGGGGAGTGGCGGCCGAGGCCGTGAACCCCTCGAAGACCAGATCCCCTCGGATATCAGCGATGTAGTTTAAGCCTCCGAACCTGATTCGACGACCAGGGGCGAAGCTATCGATCTGGTCAAGGTGACCGGTCAAGTTGGCGCGTAGCACGAAGCCGCCAAACACGAAGAGCTGGCCGGGGACAAACGTTTCCCCGGAGACAACGCCATTGTCGATAACAAGGTGAGCCATCGATCCTACAGGCGATCCCACAACGGAACTCTCAATGAAAGCACCAATGTCGGTGTCAAAACCGACGGATCTCGGGTAGGGGGTCCCGAGCTGTAGGTCTAAGGATCGATGGTAACAGGAGACGAAGGGACACAACTTTTACCCAGGTTCGGGCCCTCTTAATGGAGGTAATACCCTACGTCCTGCTTGATTGTATTCAATGTAGATGATGGTTACAAGAGTTGATCTACCTCGAGATCGTAATGGCTAAACCCTAGCTGGTATGCCTATGGTTATTCTGCCTTTTCCATGGATTGAAACCCTCCGGTTTATATATACACCGAAGGGGCCTAGGGTTGCACAGAGTCGGTTACAGAGAAAGGAAACACACACCCGGACACCTAAACTTTCCATAATGCATATACAAGAGTCCTAACCGGAAATGGGGGTAACCTTCCGTACTGTCTTCACGGCACGATAGTCCGGCCCATGCAAAGTAGACCGGACACCTGAGGACCCCCTAGTCCAGGACTCCCTCAGCAGCGCGGTCTAAGAAACACGTGCTACTGCTATTGCTATTAGCAGTAGCGCGGGTCATGTACACCCCGCTGCAACTACGGCTGCACAGGCCCACGTGGTGGTCCCCACTTAGCAGTAGCGTGGGTGGGAGACCAGCGCCACTGCTATTGCTCTTAGCAGTAGCACAGTGTGCCAACCCTCGCTGCTGCTAAGGCAGCCTTATCCTCTTCCTCTCCTCTGCGCGCTCACTCTCCTCACTCACTCTCTCTCCCTCTCACTATCGCCGTCGCCGCATTGCCGCCGTCCTCCGAGCCCCGGCGACCTCCGCTGCCTCGCCGTCGACCTCCGACCCCCGGCGCCCTCTGCGACCTCCTCCTCCTCCTCCACACCTCCGCCGAGGTGGGCTCGCCCTCCTCCTCCTGCCGCCGCCGCACCT